>CM040190.1:81179649-81284649 GCA_022606455.1 Callitettix versicolor
GTACTGTAGTATTCAGCAATTGAGTGATTATGTTTATTGCCACTACATATTTACGATGAATGATTTCAAATAAGGTTATGTTTTTACAATTAATATAAATAATAACAAAATATATAACTGTTTTCATAGTTGTCTTGTAAAATATACTTAGCTTAAAATTAGTGTGGTTAACTAGTTATAATCTTTACTTTTACAAAATGCCAAAACGTAAGTGTGTTTTTACGACAAAACTAGAAGTTTACAAGTTTCCGAGAGAGTGTCAAAATATTAATGACCGCGTGAGATGTCGGATATGCAATTCTGAATTTTTGAGCATCGAGGCCGGTACAACATTTAAAATCACACCCTAAGTAACAGAAACAAGATGGCTGATAGAGTATTAAGAAGAGTATATGACAAGAAGTATTAAGAAGACGCAAAAATAGAGGGACGCAGCTGTCTCGTACGCAGTTGACGTGATAACCGAATTTTCAAAAGTATATTTCTTTGCCTTACGCTTTTTGAAATTCCGATCAAAACCCTTCCCTTTTCCTTTTTTACACCCCTCAAAACGTCACCCGGATCTTAGACTTACCATAATGGCCGCTCCAATAGCTCATTTTTCCAACGGAAATTCTCTCAAAAACTAAAAGGCTTAAGTTCTAGTTGTAATTTAGGTTTCTAACTTGGGCACCTGTTGATCCTCACTCACGAAAAGTCATGTATTGTTCTATTTACACAAAAACGTACACGTGTGGAACTCGGGAAGTTTCCGACAGAAACGAAGCTTTTGTTAATGATGTGTGTTGAATATAAATTTTTTTTGAAGACATGCTTACAAATATCTTGTTTTTGTTTAAATAAATAAATGCGTGAGCCTAACTTAGATATTATTTACTGTAGTCAGTCAAAAATCAGCTATTTTATAGGATACTAATTCGTAACGATCAGCTGATTTCGCTGAACAGCTGATAGGCTGTAATAAGTTTCAGGTTATGTTGTTAAAAGTAACAATATTAACAACAATTATTATAAAAGTCTGTATTAATTTCGAATGCATTATAAACGTTTACAACGTGTATGTGTTCTTCAACTAAGGAAAAATACTGAAACCAAACCAAATACAACGTTTTCATATAATACGCGTGTACTGTTATCGAAAAGGAGGAAGACAAAGAAAGAGAGGGAAATAGACGAAATTCGTTTGCTCGTTCGTTCCATATTTCTGTTGGGCAGATTTTCTTAGGTTCACTCCTCTCGCCAAAGCTAACATTAAAAGCTTCGTTTCAATTATGGCCAAACGTCTGACTGAACAGTTTTAAAAACGTAATATTCAGCGTTTCCCTCGCGCCAGAGTGACAACCGCTTGCCAAGCTTGTATAAATCCACCAATAATATTCTACGCGAAGCTGGTAATGTTGATACGTGTGTCCTGGTTGCAAGGTCGGAGGAAACGTCAAGCCAATGAAGTCACTCGGCGTCTTGCTGGGAAGCCCCGAGGTAGGCCTCCTCGTGATGTCACCGAACATCGGCTCGACTCGGGTTATCTGCCGGACGCTTTTGTTGTTAATTACCGTAAATATTTTCCCCTCATTATACGAAGTTCTGAAGAAAGTTTGGTGATCACACAAAAAAAAGTCGATCTTGAAATTTGAATATAGCCTAGGCAGGGAACCGTGCGAAATTTTGCACTATGAAAGTTTTAAGTAAACACAGCCTTTTGAATAAGTATTTCATTTCTTTAATATATACAAACACGTTAGTTGATTTAGTTACTCTTAAAAAGTCTACATACAATTGTCCGTGAGTAAAGACGATATTTGGTAAGAAGAATTCTGCTTTTTAACGTGTTTGTCCCTGTGACTTGTTTATAGTGATAGCAAACACAATTTCGATAGGTAACTGTCTTCTAATCAATTAAAAAGGCCTGCTTGATTGTATTTTTACATTTTTATTATAATTCGTATTTTACAATGTCCATATTAACAATAGATAAATGCACGATGGAAGGAGAAATCACAAATATATTTGTGTAAAAACAGTGTCCAAAACGTGTTTGGTATTCGGAATGCTTGTCCCGGCTTGTACGGCGGGCAGGGAAAGGGATGTCAGTAAAGCCACATAACCTGTAAGTTTAATGATTTTTAAGTAAATATTGAAATTATTCTAAGCACGTTATGCAAAAAAGTGGCATTTTTAATGGGATCATCTATTCGTAATTAATAAGTTTGCTTTGTAAAATATACAAACTATTGTCCGATTTGTGATGCCGCGCATGCGTATCCAAGATGCCGTTTTGCCTATGACAGTTAAAAATGACTTTTGTGTTAAAATTTTCCACAAACAGTAAGTTTTAGCGCAAAATCTTCTTGCAATGTCAGAAGCCGGTTAAACAATCTTTCTAAAGATACCCAATTTATGCCTGTATGAATAGTATGTGCTGAGAAAAAAGATTGTTGACTCGAGAAATAATGTATATGATTTTTACAATTTTTTTTTTTTTTTTGCTTAACGACTATACTTTATGCCAGTTAGACTAATGCTGACGAGGGATCAGCGTTAACGGTAAGGGAAAAGCAACGCAGTTATTCCGAAGCAGTCATATTTATACTTGATAGAAAACGTTTCTCCTGCCGTATGTAAACGTGTTACGAACCATACGAGAATGTGTACATTCTGATAAGTGGCTATTAACCAAGTTGAGGTACATCATACGAGATTTGAGGACTTTGAAGAAATTCCCGTATCTCAAGTTCTTCAAGGAAATGTGCTTCTAACATGTTGTAGATTATATGACCCGCATCAGAACAAAGATTAGACTGCACTAAACGTTAAGCTCGCTGCCTCACCTGCTCTTCTCCACCTTCCCGCTTACAGGAATTTTCGTTGACGAGTAGTTTCCATAACAAAGGAAGTGTCGCCTAAGCCACCAGATGCCGCCTTCTAACTAAGGTCAGCTTTAAAATCTTCCTGTTTACGCAAACATTTAAGTACTTATAACGCAATTAACATTTCAAGTATAGTTGTCATTTAAAATCTCCAAACATTTTTGAAACAATCCTCTTGTTGGATACCTCATTCGGTTCTGATACCTCCTGCATCATGTGATACTTTCTTGCAACTTTGGTTACTGTTTGAAGCTGTTCAGCAGCTAAATGACGACGTACCCCTTACGTTTTACATAAGGGGATGTTTCCCTTCCCGAAAAATGTTACACCCTGTACAAACGTTCATTTTACACTGGTCGAAACACGATCGAGCTCGCAGTGAGAGTGGTTCCCCTACCCGCCAGCACTTGTCTTGTTAGCAGTTGCATTCATTCACTTCTGCCAAGGTCTGATCGATTCGTCATCACAAAAACTTCACAAAGGTCTGAATGTTGTACTCTATCTAGTGTCACCAGTCTATTGGCAAGGCGCTGTTTCGCTGACGTAATGTTTACTAGGTACATTGTATTACTAATCGTACACACGTCGTTTATTCATAAAATAAAACAGTTCTAATATTAATATGATAAAGCTAATTTTCTAACAGCTGTTTTGTGACGAAAGCAACATCAGCTGATGCGAGATTGTACCTTAAGTAAACTTATTTGTCCCAAACTGATACTTTTCGTTCTTTATTAGCATATACGCTTAAACATTTTAATACTGCTATTTTCGACATCATATTTTTTTGTCATACATTTTCTGGATAAATTTATCTATAAAACAAAGTATGTAAGTATACGATAATAACAACACTATATCTGAAAAACCGATTTCACCATTGTTAACGACAGTTGAAATATGTGTAGATAAGCAAAATTATGATTTTTATTTCCAAATATATGTAACCATTATTGTTCAAATAAAGTCCCGCAGGGGGGGTGCAGACTAGCTGCACCTATTGAGAGGATTTAGACGTCCCTCGCGGTATCGAGTCTTAATACACACTTACACTTTACACTCATACTTACATTTAGGGAGGCGATAATAACCTCTATGTGCTTTTCGCCTTAAAATAACACACACAAAATTGACTTTAAAATAGCATTTATGACGAATAACTGCAATATTATTAAACTGTATTGAATATACTAGTACCTCGCAGTATACCTGGACAACGCTCGTAACTTTTACTGTACTCGACCAGCTCTTTTGGAAATTTTATGCTCCTTCTCCAAGAAGCGGTCAAAATTATGACAGGTTTAGGAAGTATTACAGGAAATAGCCAGCACCTCTATTCCTTATCGTTAAATCACGAGGCCGCCATCTTGAAACCGAATTGAACAAGAAACATCTTACACATACGTTCGGGCTTTGTACAGTCTAGGCCTACCTTCGTATCAAATTTTAAAACAATCGCATTGGCGTTTGGCCAGAACTGCGTAACAAACACACTAACGATCGAGTTGAATAAGAGACTGTCAGGTAGATATCTTTTACAATGTATTTCGTTTTTAGAAGTGATTACAAAATGATTCAATTCCTTACGGCTCTAGTGACAGGACATACACACAAAGCAGCAGAACATCACCATGTTCGCAAACACCTTCACCTCATTGCGCCCTCTTTGTTTCTCTTTCTACGGTTTTCCGCCAACCCAATATGTGTCTCCGTGTGCCATTCCCAACACATTTTTAACTACGACTTCTTATTTCTTTCTTATCATCTCCTTTCTTTACTGATCTGTACGTCGATATTCTTATCATTTGCTCTTGTCATTATTTTATCATTTGTATCACAATTGCTCAACTTACACTAAGAATTCTTCTAAAACACATTACAATCCAAAACAACCGCAGTTTTTTTAACATGTCTCAAGTTTTAAGGCTGATTGTGATGGATTTTGTGCGTCGCGTGATCAGAAGAATATGTATATTGATATATAATAGTATATTTTGCTCGTTGCAAGTATACTACATTGAATTAATTACAGACCAGAAATTTCTTATTTCAAACCGGAGACCTTATGCGTTTGAGGTGCACTTGATAACCACTACACTACAGAAACTACGAGGACGTTCGATGTAAATATATGAAATGAATCTTTAATTTTGGTAGTTATATTAAAAGGTCAGTTGTTTTATATTAATTCGTAACGATCAGCTGATTTCATTGAACAGCTGATAGTCTGTAATGTGTTGTAGGTTATGTTGTTAATAACTAGCTATGTTAATTTATATCGTGTTTTAGTAAGAAACGTAATTAAAATAAAAATTAAAGAATAAATATAAGACTATTTAATAAAAGTACAATACATGTAATTATTATTTTTTAAGAGAAAAAAAATAAAAATTCTGTTACTGAGCCAAAAATAAAAATCATGTGTCGTGCTTTCGAACAAATTATCCTAATTAAAATTAAAATGAGAAGAAAACATGATAAATGATTGCTATTTTTGGTTTAATAACAGACATTTTTTTACAGCATTTATATTGTTTTTGGCGAAAAGCACACATCGCATGTCCAGCAAATATACCCACTTATAGGCTCCGGACACCAATAATTTAACACCCATGTGCTTGCCAGACGCCTAAAGGCTGCTTAGTCCCAGAATTTGTCCAGTCAGTGATCTTCGACAGTGCTAGGTACACATGAGGTTCTACAAACGTAGCTCCTCCAGAGGAAACCAAACAGTTTCGCCATTCCCCGATGTAACTGGACAAGAACAGCAAATCCCTAAATGTAAATGTAAGTGTAAGGTGTTTAAACGTAAGTGTATGTGTTAGACTTGGGCACCGCGAAAACGTCTAAATCCTCTTAATAGGTGCAGTTAGTCTGCACCCCCCTATGGGGACAACTGCAGATTTTTAGAGTCTGCATGTCTTTAGGCAATTATACAACAAGAAGAATAACAAGTCGATGTAGCTACTTCGGTCCACCGACGTAGCTTAAACAATGAGGAAGCAGATTTCAGGAACTACCGAGTTATACAAAACGGTATTGAATCCATTTAGGCCAACGTTGTGTACAAAGCTATGCAATGTAGAGTAAGCCTATACCTTGCGAAACGTTTAATGAACGCCTGTGGTTACACAATCACTTGCAAATTATTTCTTCAAGTGTACACAAGGACAAACTGCAACGTGGCCTAACCTAACCTGGCAGCAATCTTCTCCGTGCCTTTAATATTCCTTTTCTACTGTGATTTAATTCCTTCGTGATTCGATCGTAATTCGTCTGTTGTCATTCGTTTTTTTAAGGTTTTTATCAAGCACTACCTCTTATCATTAGCAAATTTTAATTGCAAAATGAGGTATGGATCAATCATTAAGATTAAGTACTGGAGGTTAAGAGGTTTTATTTCAAATGTCTATTGAGAAACTAAGCCTCTTGGATTTTAACTTAGTAAGCTGGTTCCCTCAATACGTTACAGCAGTCCACTTATTAGCTAATTCTGCTGTAGGTCCTCAGGGACCTGGAAGCCAAACATCCTTCTGGCAAGAGCCTCACAATCGTAAATTATTGGCCTTCCAGCGTAACCTACACACGGTTCCTTCCTATCCGGTTTATGTATACCATCAAACTTCAGCGCCCAGTAACGAAACCCATAATTTCCTAAGTTGTCCTCTGTCCCAATATATCTACTGTCCTTTCAAGTCCACCTCTAGGACCACAGTACCCAGTAATGAATCCCATAATTTCCTCAGTTGTCCTCTGTCCCAAGATATCTATTGTCCCTTCAAGTCCTCCTCTAGGACCACAGTGCCGAGTAATGAATCCTATTCTTTTTGCGTCTATGTATATAGGTGCTTCATGCCAAGAAGTTTTACCTATAGGAAAGGGTGTGCACAATCGTGACACTGAAATATGAATAACTCTTCCCAAATATTTAGTATTCACAATCGAGACTATTAATGGGGTGTTTGCAGTCAACATACTACCTAACTTACAATGCTATTATCACTATTTATTCGTACTTTTGTCATCATTTGTGTTTGTAAAAAAAACATGACGTTTCGAGAGTATGTAGGCTATCAACTGTCTTTCTCAAGTGCCTAACTTAAAACCAAAAAGATGCCGAAGCCCAATTTAAAACACACAGGACACACGCATGCACGCACGCGCGCGCGCGCGCACACACACACACACACTTTCAACTTGCCTGATTCTGTAGATGTTGATAACGGGTCCGGTATCTTATCCTGACCTCACTTAACGAGCGGAGACATTAATGAACCTAAATCCTCAGAACGTGCCACAATATGCATCTCACAACTCAGGAAATTATAAAATACTTTAAAACCATAATAATGGCGGTGACTTGACAGAAGTGAACTTCCAAAAAATAACTATCACAAAATGTTTTTTTACCATACATTTTATAAAAAAATCTCATTTTATCATCACAATCATCGTAAAAATCTACATAAATTAGCATTTTAAATTATTGCACACCATTAACCCCCCCATATTTTCTATAATTAAAGTGTTAACTTATGCAAATTTATTTCGCTGGGAAAACACACACACTCTTTCGCTCTCTCTCTCTCTCACACACACACACGCTGTGATGCGATTGTTAGCGAATTTATATTAGAAAATTAACTATCTGAGCGCCATCATGGTAAGATCCACACGGCTAAACTGAAGACCATTAATGCGCATCTAACACGTTTTCAAGGGAATTTAAAGTTTTATATTTATACTGAGTGTTTCAGAACTCTTGTAAAAAATTTTTTTTATATTTTCCCTGTGGTTGAGAATCCGAATATTCATTTAAAACGAGTTTACACCGGGACTTCTCGAAATGAGTACCGATCTTCTAGATTTACTTTTTGAAGGTTTGTTTATATATATATATATAGACTATATGCGTGCGTGTGTGCGCGCGAACTCTCATGCTACGGCACACTATGTCAGATTTCCTTGATGTATGCAGATTTTGATAGTAAAACGGTTAAAATAAAAATCAACTCGTGTAAAATTTTTTCAATTAATTGTGGTAAAAGAAGTATGACTTCGGTGGGGGCGAGGGGGGGGGAGAAACAGGTGAGTTCAACGCACTCGAGATGACGTCACGGTCGCTTGACAAGAGGGACATAGCGCGCGGAAAGTTGGCACCTCTGCAGTCAATGACCACTCAACAATGGCCTCTTGTATTGCATATTTACATTAAACTAAAAACACTACCGTATACTGTATCCCATTATTTTGTTTCTTATTATATGGTAATATACAGTCCGTTTGTTTATTGTTCTCAAATGTTACTTACTGAATTTAAATAAACAAACTTCTTTAATAAGAATGCTGCAAAACAGCTTTAAGGAAAGGAATTCAGTAATCTCGTCACGCAGCTGTCTCGCTGGCTTGATGTAAGCGAATTTCCAAAAGGTGATTTCGCCATCGTAATCAGCATTAAACCTACTACCATTTTAAACTTTTAACTTGCATTGAAAACGTAAAAGACAAACCCTGACCGCCATCAAATTAAATTACATTTTTTGAAAATTCAAAAGGCACTTTATAACGGTGATTACGACAATGAAATCGGTTGATAAAGAGTATTTAAGACAAAAAATGTGAATTTTTTAAATATTTGAAATGGCTGCCATTTTGAAACAGCAGAACAATTCTGCGTAACGAACTTGTCCACGCTATTACCAAAATTGATTTTGTGCCAAATCAGACCAAAATTGCGAACTCGAGCGTGCTAAAACACACACACACACACATATATATATATATATATATATATATATATATATATATATATATATATATATATATATATATATATATATATATATATAAACGACTACTCAAAAACTGATATAGAGATGGAGGATAGGAGCAAATTGAAAATTAAATTAAAAAAAGATTAAAACAGTTCTGAAACGAACTTTCTTATTTAAAAAAATTAAACTTTAAAGGGTAAAATAAAGATTAAAAATAAATAATAAAAAAATATTTTAAAAATTAAGATTAAAATAAAAATAAAACAATATTAAATGACATTCGTTTCTTTTATTGCTAGATAATCGCAACCCTTTATATTGTGGAACTCGAATTTTAACAGCTGATTCATAAATCGAAAGGTTTTCAAACAATAAATCTTACTAAAAAAACCCATAACGGTAAGTGTAGTTAGTTCTTTTCGACGTTGGTAACACTGAAACGGGTGAAGGTTGAACCAAATAGATTAGTAACCTTGAACAGGGTAGAGATCGTTACGGATAGAGCTGTTAGGTTAGGTCAGTCCCAAACACAAACGGAACACTCGCCGCACGCAGTAGTCTCGTTCACGTGATTGAAGCGATTTTCCTCTTAATGTAAAAGTATCACGATTTTCACCAATACCAATTAGCGTTGAAATCGGCATAATTTAGCATTTTAAAATTTAAAATGGCTGCCATTTTGTAACCGTTCAATGGATTTTACTGGACAGTGATACAGTCAAAGCTATTTTTGAAGTTAAGAATAGAATTGAAGACCGAATTTGCTAACGGAAAAACACACACGCACGCACACACTATGAAATTTGAGAAACTGTTAGCTCAACCCGATTTTAAGCACAAAATGATTAATTTTTATAGTAGACCTACATATGTGCAAAACGGGCTTTAAAAGCCTTTATGAAATTAAAAAAATAGTCCCTACACCGACAGAAGGGCAGACATTCAAGTAAAAACCACTGTTTTACACTCAAGTACTAAAAACGGATAGAACCATCGAAATCATAGGCCTACTCTCTTTAACACTTCTTATAGAGAGAAAGTTAAACTACATTTTCAAAATAGTTTTTTTACCTGTAATATACAGAACATTATTATTAAGGGGACTCCCCCCACCCCACAAAGGTCACACTTGATTATTTTAACGTTTGTTTAAAACAAATTAACATTTCGCCTAATAAGATTTGATGAAATTGTATTAGGCCTATAAACTAATCAGCAATAAATTTACCTACATCATTAAAACTTACTGTTGTATGACGTGGTTTCACGCATGCGCACTATCGTAGTATAAATCCCACCATGTAATTATTTGAATTTGTATACGGAAGTACAGTTTGTCCAAACAAAACAATACAACTTTTACATAACCAAGTGATTTAAGAGTACACGTTTACATTTTGTAGTAAACGGAGGGTTTCTTTTTTTGTACTTGAATATCATTCCGCATTGCTCTTTGCACACTTGTTTTTCCAAAATTAAAAAAAAATGTTGGGCTACCTCAATAATTCAAAATTTCTAATACATTCAATCCAGAGCATTGTTCCCTCAGTTGTAAAACAACAGATTTGTATTTAAATATATGTTTTGTTTCAATCCAACTTACACTTGTGATAAAACAATGAAAACTGTTGCTATGTTGTTTTCAAATATTAATTTCGCTGTAATTGTGATTTTTTAGTAACAGTACCTTATAAGGTGCTTTTATAATAAAACTTTCTCATTGCGTTTCACAATTTCGCAGTGGTGTTACTACTACATAAGCCACAGTTCTAAACAAAACAAAAAATAGGCTTTTTCAAATAAAAAGTTTTAGTCTAAGCGTGGTAAAACCCGTTATTGAATCGAATTTTGAAAAAATTTGGCCCAAATTTTTTGTAGAGATTCCATGCGAGCCTCAACAGCGTCCACTCTTTTAGTCATTAGGCCTATCTCCCCATCAAGACTCTTCTAATCCACCCACAGCTATGAGGATCAAATTTTTGCCTTTATTTTGACTGGACCTATCTACACCGTTTTCAAGGTCTCAAAATACAAATTACCTCAAAATTTAGTCAAATTGTATATATGCCTACCAACTTTGAAATACAAATTTTACAGTTGGGGGGGGGATTAAATTTCAGAAAAAGAACCTGACCATCTTCGGGTTTAGTTTTCACAATTAGTTCACAAATCCCTTTTATTTGGAATTAAGTATTCCAGCTTATAAATTTTCCTGTAGTAACAAAATCTTAATTTTAATTAATTTGTACCATTTTAAGGTTTTTTTTAGCTAAAACGAATGTTTTTATTACAGAAGTACTTTAAAACATACTGAGTTTCAGAGGAATTTGGTAGTTATTTTCAAATCTTAAATCAATAATCCAATATATTTTATCTTGCAACTGAAAATACCAATTCTTTTCAATTAACAATTTGTTTTGATGACAACCCAAACGATCTTTTTTATGGAGGTCTATGCTATTAGACAAGTTTCTGCAAACAATATAGTACAAGGAATTATTATACAAAATGTTTGCCTTTTATAGATCCAGAGAAAACTATCTTGGTTTTACATTAAAATTATACATTTAGTTTTCCTTCAATAGGCTAAATATAATTTAAAAAAAGTCTAAAAACCTAAAACAATTAATCGTGCAAAATTTTACACTTCAAATTATTACTCAAAAGTTACAGAAAAACCAGACAATTTTATAGTAAACTACAAAATGGCGTATATTGTATTCAGCAAATATTTAAATGTCTTAATTTTGAAATTGCTACTGCACGGACAGACATATGTAGTCTACCTTTATACACAAACTGTGACAATAATACAGCACACCGATTTTAAGAAATTAGGCCAATTTCCGGTAGCTCTGATGGTATATTGAGCGTTTTGTTTGGGTACTTACATTTGAGAAAAATTTATATAACAGATTTTTGAAAAAAATGCAATTAAATTTTTTGTTCAATAGTCTTGAGTTGTGAGCCAACTTGTAAATCTCATAAAAATCAGTCAATTAGTCCAGTCTGCGTCCAAGTGCGAAGAACACAAGACATCGAAAACCAGAATTTTTTGTGCCTCGTATGCAATTCAAAAATCGATTTTTCATTTTAACACGACTTCATACAGTAAAATTGTGAATGTTTTTAGCCTAATTTCTGTTTATAAATTAAACTTCACCAGCTACTAAATTTTCTTTTGGCATTAGAAAAAACCAGTATGACCTACAATACTTACCACAAGATTTCCACCACTTTTCATCGCATGTATAAATCAAAGTTGTCTAGGTTAACCACTTCCTAATCTAATTTTGGTAGTTTTTTAAATTTCAAAAAATTTAACCTAAAAAAACCAGAAATATTATGCAGTTCTCTCCAGTAAATATCAACAATTCATTTTCGATTAAAATCACAAAATGAAAACTAATTACATTAATGGTAATTTATTCTGACCATGTATCTTAAAAACGAAATTCACCAAAATAAACTTCCATTGCAGTACTCTTTTTTGAACCAATTAGTGCACAAACCATTGTTTAAAACCTTTTCCCACAGCTTACCAAATTTTATTTTCAAAGATAAACAAGAATAACAACTAACTATTGGTAAACAAAAAACATCGACTCTTAAAAACGTATAGTTCAGTATTATGTATTCAGGAATGGTTAGTTGTTATTCTGTCTTAATAAGGAAGGACAGGTTAATGTACAAACAACAAAAATATTCATATAATAATTTTTATTTGCTTTCATAAGTAAAACATTCATTTCATATTTACATATACAACTCCTAGAACAGAGCTGGTAAGTCTTTTTACATATGCATCTTCGGACAAAAGAAATGCAACAGCTTGTTATGTTTATATAAAAATAATTTATCATTAATTATAATGTCTTCAGCGTGTGCAAAAAAATGTAACAATTCCACCCAAGAAGATAACACTTCTCTGGTAATAATAAAATTGCAATTATTCAAGGGGAAATACTGATTAAAACAAAAAAGAAGAAGAAGAAAAAGAAGAAGAGGGCAACAGCGAGTCGCAAAAGCCACCAATTAAGTAGACAAGTCAATGGTCCTACAAAATATTCTAAGTTAATGAAAACAGAATTGGCAACGTTGGCAGCTAACTGTCCCCCTCCCAGGCCTTAGGTATTGTTTAGTTCCCCCTATGTAAGGACACCTGGTCACAAACAAAAGGCCTACAACCCCAACACAATACATACAAAGGTAAACCAGGTAGTTGGACTAAAATAGCTTGCCTCATTTTAAAACTTATCTGCCCTTGAATATTTGCTAACATTAAAACCTAACATGTTTTACACACAATATGTACACAATATTACAAGAACACTTTTTGAACATTATAGAAAATATACATTTTGTGAATTAAAAAAAAAATTATTCTATCACATACGGCATCGCACCGAAATATACAAAAATAACAATTCCAATTAAATACAATTTTGTAGAAAACGGGTTGCTGGTAACATTAAGTGGGCCAAACAGATGTCACACTTAAAATCTACATAAATTTCAAAGAGATCACAAGTATTCGTTGGTCATTATTTGGCAGTTGGACGATGTGACAGCGTGCACAACCAACTGGACAGCAGTGGAAATAGGGAGGAGAAATAATGATTTCAAATTGTATGGCCATTTGAGACAAAACAAAAAGTTCAACCCCTATTCACTTTCATTATATAGCCTACAATCGATTTTCGTTAGCTTTACAATTTGGCCTAAATAATATTCTAGAAGAAATTTAAAATTATTTTATAGCAAATCCTACGCTTAGCCTACTTTAATTTAATCAATTCAATAATGTTCTTTATGTGCCTCATTTCTTCAATTAAAAAAATTCTAGCATTAAAATAAAATGTAACCTTACATTCAATTTTTTTACTACAAACAAATACATAAATATATTAAGAGGCTATAAGCCTAAATATAATTAAAAAAATCACTTTCAAAACCAACCAAATAATTAATAGAAACTAGAATTTCGAATGACATTTTTTGGAGCAATTTTAACTTAAGTGAATAGAAGTTTACGGTCGAAATTTTGGTCTTATCCTTGAATTTACCTTAAAAATAATAAAACTTACATCTATACAGTCATTGCAAGGAAGGGCCTCTGTTGTAACGCGTCCGTTTCCTTCGCCTGTGCGGAACACAGGTCCGGGGTCGACGTGGATCGCGTTAGTTTCCCAAGTCCCGAACTCGAACTCAAGTCCGTCGCACTTCCTCCAGCAGCCGCTGCCAAACCACCGAAACTAAAAATGGACACTAAACTCGTAATGCGATCAATTTCCATGGTCGTCGACCCACTGTCACTGGCGTCGTCACACTCCGAGAGTAACGTCGTGTCATCGAGGAACACGGAATCGTCGCCTTCTTGGTCGGCGGTCGCTGTTTTCGCTCTCTTAGGTAGGATAGACAAGACGGCTTCTTCGGTTTCCCATTCGGCGACAGCTCGCCTCCTCTTCAGACACCTCGGAGAGGAACAGGAAGACGACCTCTCGCGAAGGATGACAACGCTCTGTTCTCTGGGGGCTTTGTCCAGATCCAAGTACGTAGGCGCTTCTCCGGTCTGGGGACAATACGGGGCCGGAGCGTGGTTTTCTTTATCGGCTTCCAAACTCTCGGGACATCTAACGTAGGCGGCAGGTGACTGTAGAAAATTCAAGTCGCCCGAAGCGGAATCCGAGCCCAGTTCGCTCGGCTGCGAGGGCGACGCACCGATGCCGGCTTCTTCGGCCGTCAGGGCCACCAGATTGTCGTCGTCATAACTGTAATCCTGCTCCGGAGTTACGGCCGAATAACTGTCCGTCACTATCGGACCGTTCACCATGTTAAACGCTTCCTCCATAAAAATGAACCTCGCTTTTTGTAGCACTGTTGCCACTAACAAATTTTTGTGCAAACTGACACCTCCGCGCTGTGCTCGGGACTGCGCGATCTTCGTCAGCGAAATAGTGATCAAACGTTGGGCATCAGTAGCCATATCGTATTGTATAGTCACTACACTAACTAACCTGTTGCTAAAAACAGTCACTAAAACAAAGTATATCCCTTTACAGCACTAATAAAACGTTTTGCTAAAAATATATTGGTACAGTAATTATCCTTTAATCCACATCACTCTGACGAAATATTAAACACAAACAACCGATCAACTTGAAACCAGTTTGTAACTTTTCCGTTAACGGACTACTCACTCAACACTTCCTACCGTTCTTCTCACGACAAAAGTTCAAACTAGAATGGCTGTACGGTGTCAACACTAGCCATATAAGTAACTTTCCGTTTGTATGACGTCACGGCCTACTTATCAACCAATCAGTGAACGGCCTTCGCCATTTAAAAAGAGGTGACTGAGCGCGACTGGCTTCCCCCACGCAGTCACGCGGCAAAACAGAGAACCGTAATAAACCTTCCCAAACCGAAGTAACAAGCTACACCAATTTAAACAAATAAAACTGAACGCGAAACTACAACGGTTCTAAACCAAACTTTGAACTATAACTTACAAGTTATTACAACATAATTACAAATAATTTTCAATTAATTATTTATGTATTCGGTACTTTTAAACATTAAATGCTCTAATGATGTTTAAACTGAACAGGCAACGCTATCTAGTTTCGTTTCGTGGAAACTAGCGCAGTAAAATACGTAGTTTTGAAAAACATTACGTAATAAAAACCGATAATCTCGTGTAATGGTGCAATAGCTAACCATATTTGCTTCAGATCATTGAGACATTTATTAAACTTGACCGTAATATTACGAAAATACCCCGAGTTCACTTTAAATGCACACTTCAATAAAGCCCAGTCCTAAGGTAACAGTAAAAAACATCTACAACACTATTATTGCATAAATAGTGCTAGTTTTTTTTAAAGTTTGTAAATACTAAAAACATTTCATTTGGTAAACATCAACAGCAGTCAATCATACATTTTCTTTTTAAATTAATCCCCTCCACACCATTAATTGAATAATATTAAACGAAACTTAGACTTTTAACAATCTTTGTCACGAATTATTTTTCCAAAAAAAATCTAGTTCAAGTATACAAAAAAGTGATTCATCAAATTTTGTTCATATTCATAACCTCAAGTAAGTGCCACCAAGTAGTACAAGAATTAATGGAAGAGAAAAACAACAAACCTGGCATTAGTCAAGGTTCCTTTTATTTCCATCCAAACAGCAAACTTTGTTTTTTATCTGTTTACAATCTGTTATTGTTTCTTAAGTATTTTAAGGTAGGCCTACAGGCATATGTTCCTTTTGCATGTTTAGATTTCAAGTTGGGCATTTTGGAACAGTTAATCCCTATTATTTTTATATACACAAACATCAGAATAAACAGTAACTTAAATATTCCATTATTAAGTAACTTTTTAAAAAAAATATGGTGAATCTATTTTTATAAATTAAGATAATTTTTAAAATGGTAATATTTTTTGTGTGAAAAATTAAAAGCAAACTAATTAATTAAAAAAAAAAAATAGACCTACACACAGTATTTCAGTGAAATCAAACTATACAGCCATCTGCATAGAGATCAAAGCAGAAAAAACTTTTTTGGACTCAAGAGATCATTGAAGATCTCAAGAAATTTTTCTATAAACTAGTGTAATTTCATTTAAAATTAATTTCTTCATACTCTTAATATACAGCACTTTATAGAATTTTTGAAGTGAAAACATCTTTAGGCGTGTTTAGCACTTTTTTGGTGGGTAAAAAGCATTGAGCTTGCGTCACGCTAAATCTGTATATGGTGAGTCATATCAATTCAATACAGCTGTGAGTTGCGGCACGCCGAGACTACAGTACACGAGTAATATTTATATTAGTAGTGTATATGAACTATGAAAGTATAAACAGCAGACAACTCGTGTTGCGCAGCGCTATATGGCTATACATATATACATGTCGAGTTATTAGTATCAAAGCACCTTAGTGGAAATACACGCAATACGTTTAGTTTATTTATTTATTAATTATTATATTTGTAGTGTGTATAATATAATGTAGGTGTATTAATATAGAAAAATTAATTTTAAGTAAATATTTGATTCATGAATTAAAATATAAATCAATATATATACTAATTCGGTTTCATTAATTTCAGTTTTCACTTCTGTCGGCTAGTTCCGTGACTGCCAATTTTTTAGATCATCGCAGTTACTCCCTTTACTTTTACTTTGCCATTAACGTTGATCCCTTGTCCTCATTAGTTTAGCTGGCATAAAGTACGGATGTTAAGAAAAGAAGAAGCTTTTTTATTTCTTAAATTCCCTCATAATTTTGTACATGTGCTTCTTCACGGTACAAGAACATATAAAACATACTTGTATAAGTGTGTGTAAAAAATAAACTAAAATCAACAATTTCAAGTGTTCATAAAATCATAATAAAATAAATGTATAGAACTTGAAGTTTATCAATTTTTCATCAGATTGTTAACAAACCCAAATGACAGCATCAGCTGCTTTTAATGGCATTTTCAATTGATACCTACTTCTAACATTGCACTTGTTCACATCCTGCCTTTATTTCATAATAATTCTGCAGAAAAATGTTGTTGTATAGTTATAATCGCCATCAGCACCTGAAAATAACTTTAAGGTTTGCACTGGTTTCAAATATAACAATTCTTCATTATCCGCAGGGTTTAGAATGTCATGCTGTGATTACAGCATTATAAATGGTTCATAGTGGTAGCAAATTGATGCAGTAGAAAACTACAGATACAGTCCATCTTAAAATATATTTGTACAAAAACACTAATACTGTAAACTACAAAACAGGAGAAAAAACTGTGTTATTGAACTTTGTTATTCATGTCCATAGTTACAACTTACGGCCATAATTTGTGCTAACAAACATTTATTGTACTCTAAATGTTACGTTACATTAGGCTGTGCAGTTTAATGATTTCATGTTATACAGTATAGTTGTGTTATGTTTTATGTTATACAGTATGAATTTAAATTAAGTCATTTAATTAATACACCGTTTCAGGTGATAATTACAAAATAGATTTTTTAGTCAGAGGAGAAAAACTTTCCCCTGATAATCAAAATCTCGAGTACCAAGAGATTACTGTACTCAGTACGAAACTGTTCGATATTCTGTATTACTAGTCATCATACAGTAAATGACTTCATACACAATGGGATGAAGGCAAGACACCAAAGAAGAGATGGAGGGAAGGTGTTCAAAGGAAGACAAACGGATTTTGGACAAAGAAGAATAATAAAGAATAATAAGAGTCCAGAAGGCAGTGAAGAATGATAATCATAATAATATATTTATTTACGTTTAAATTTTACTCCACCCTAATATTAATATATATACTAAAAAAAACTTGATGGTTGCAAATACAAAGAAACAATTTTTACAACAGTGCGAACTGCAAACCAAATTTCTGAACTGATGCTCAAGTCCCTAGCCATACCAGACCATTTTGTTCATTGCCACAGCAACTATTGGTTATCCTTAATATTTTTTTTACATACTGGGTGAATCATACACTGCAACAGAAACACAAAGTACTGGCTGCACTCTGTGTCTAATGCTTCACACAATAACTTCAAAATATTGCAACAATTATAAGTGATTTTTTTTGTTAATTAATTTCATAATATAAAAAAGTTTTTGTGTTAAATATCCGTTAAATTTAAATTTTATAATAATAGTACTAAGAGATAAATTTTACAATTTGTAAAAGTATTTACGTATAAGTAAGGAATTCATTTTAAGGACCAATCGATGTACGGGCATTTCTGCCTCCTGTAGGTCCTTCATATTTTGTATAATTTTTGAAGGAATTTGGTTATAAATATAAATAAATATTAGGTTTCATAATTAATTAAAAGCAAACTATACAAATGACTTACTGCAGGTTGTGTAGCAAATACAAGAACCAACTCTGGTAGTTAATATTGACGGGATATTTTAGTTAGCAATCTCACAGTTTCTGAAATGAATATGTAATAAAGTTTTAGTAATTTAGTTAAGCATGGCGTTTAAATTATTTCAAGATCAAAATTTATTGAAAAAATTACACTTTAAATAACCTAACCACATCACTCGCTCATCAATGTGCTTTATTGGATATGTAAGTTTTCTCAATAAAATTTAATAATCATACCATACATTTTGCCTCTTTGATGTGACAGCAGAGAATTTCTAAACACTAACAAGACTGACTAATACAACGTAAACGAGCAATTCAACTAGTGAAAATCAAACAACGCAAAAACTTATAGTTTGGATGACCAACTGTTTGTTAACCAGTAAATTATTTCGTCAATTTCAAAATGGTGACCTCCACACTACTTAAACCTTAAAAACGTCATAGATTTAACAACGTTAAACTTTTTCATAAATCTGATCTGAATCATTTTAATCAGCTTTAAAATCTTTATAAATTATAATTTTCAAATTTCAATAAAAATGGGAAAATGAATTATGACCACCACCACTGCTTTTCCAAACTGTATATTTTACCATAACCAATTTTTTGTGCCACATTTAAATCGTCACACCAAAATTGCACACTCAAGTTCCAACACATGTACACACACCATTATAAGAATTAAGTTGACCATAAAGAGAAGTGTTGGGACCAATCAGAAGCAAGCACATTAATAAATAAAAACCAGACTAGGCAGTAGAAGTAAGTATGGGAGGGGTTACACACACACACACATACTGTATTCAAATTTTTCATGAAGCTTCAATGCATCTTCCTTATGTCATATCAATGTTTATTTAATGGTAATGGTTTCATGGCAATGAAAGAACTCATTTTCGAATGTAAATTAGTTAAAATTAAAACTGCATTAGTCTGCCCAGACACTGTTGCCAACAGACCACATTACATTTCCCATTCACGCTAGATTCATCCTGACTGGTGCGGTTTCCCTGGTTTTAACAATAGATTTCTAAGAAATTATGGTTCCTACCATAATTTCAGGTATAAACATAGACCTTAGCCTGCCAACATCTGGAACAATTGTACAGACTACACCACCTTGCTTGGGTGGAAATATAAAAAAACCAATCAAATAGAAAATACAAACTTTTTACTGGTCATCATTCTAAAGTGCCTGGCCAGCCTGGTAAATGTCTGGACTTTACTACTTTTTAAAAAGGTTTTTTTTTTTTAAAAAGGTACTACTTTTTAAAAAGATAAAAAAAACTATTTTTCATGGAAATGACATATATAGGATTCTTGGATGTGTTGCATGATTCAGGATTAAGAACAGTGATACCAATATGTTCAGTTTAATAGAAACACATAAAAAAATTAACATTCACACAAAAAACAGTCGGCAATTACAAATAAATATTTTTACAATAACATTCCACAAATAAATACACACAAACTTACAAATAATTGTCATTACATTTTTGTAAATTATACTAATAGTGTGCAACAAAGTGCTTAGTGTAGCACTTTGTATTACATAGTACTTTATTACGTGTAGTGTACCTAGTACACTTTAACATTGACAGCATCAAAATACTCAATGCACCTACATTTATAAAATGTTTAAACATTTCTGTATAACAGACTTTAAATTAGCTTATACAACGATTTAAATTTCTTGTACAAACCTACCATTTGCAGTCTTATTCCAAATCAAAAGTTTCATTGTCTTCCTGGACCAATGAACATTTAGTGTAGAGTGCATTCAGTGCTTAGTTTCCCGATAATACTCTTATAATTCATCGTGCATTTTACTGTGAGATGGCGGAAACGCCCAGAATTCTGAAGGAAACCCGCGTGCATCTCGTTCACGTTTTGCGAAAGCGGTGAAAGAAGATATACAGTTTCCAATAAAATAATTGGCCCTAGCGAGTATCGCCAGGTCTAAGTGAGGATTGTTCTGTTTCAATTTGTGAACTGTAATCTGGAAAATAAAGACAGCATAACAATAAAATAATAATGGCACACGATAGTCGCAACAATAACCAACTCAGAATAACACTGTGTATTTAATGTGTATTTGAAAACATTAAAATAATCATATTATGCAATAAAAAAATATAAAAATGAACCCCGATCGCTGGAAAGTTCATAACTTCTTTTGAAAATATGATTTACAATCATAAACAGTATACATTAATATTTTTAAAATCATGGTATTTGATCTGAGTCTTACTGCGATAAGGCTCGTGTTGGCCAGGGGTGCCCTCTGCTCCCTTTGTTTGAAGCACCATTTTTATGACTGATAAAAAATTATAACTTACAATTAAGTTACAACATATGAAAAAATAAAGGTTAAAAGGGCATTTAAAAAGAACCAATATTTACCTTTTACTTCCTCATTTGGTTGTTAGTTAAAAAAAGAACATTAGTCTAAATTAACTTATTAGAGCTATCACGATTATTAAAACCAGATGAACACCTACTATAAACATTGAAAACTTGGGAGACACATTAATGCAATCCATAACAGTTACCTTAATTTTTTGTTGTTGTTATGGCGAAAAGCACATTGAGGCTATTATCGCCGCGCTAAATGTAAGTGTGAGTGTAAAGTGTTAAGTCGTAAGTGTGTATGTTAGACTCGGGTACTGCAAGGGATGTCTAAATCCTCTCAATAGGTGCAGCTAACCTGCATCCCTGCAGGGAAAAATACCTTAAACTCTGTAAATATAAGCTGTGTTGATTGAGCTTTGAAATTTGACGACTACTTAATTTTCAAATATTACACCTAATGACTACATGATAATAGATATTCTGTACATATTAATTTAACAATTTTGTTAAAAAAACAGATATAATTATATCAACAAAATTCATCATTTTCTAAACTTTTTTTCATATTTAAAAGGTGGACGCCACTGCAATGGTAGATCAAATAACTAATTTTTTAATTCAAAGTTTGTTTAGCATTTATTCCATTTATTATACTTGCCATGCAAGAGACAAAGTATAATTTAGTTTCTTCACTTTACAAAATATGATAATTATAAAAGATTCAAGCTTGAGGTTTTGATGGATATTCAATATTAAAACTTGTCAAGTATAAAAAAACAGGGTTTCAACTTGCATGTCTGTGCACACTGTCACATTTGGTGTACACTGATATTTGGTAACTGGATACTAAAAACAGTTCATTCACCAATATTGATGAAATTTGGCTTTAGGTAAAATTTACCCATATTTTGCTTTTAAAAGTGTTACTTCATGTAGACTATTTATATTATGTACTACTGTCTTATTATGACAAATTTGAACATTTGTCATTTCTGTATATAAAATAAAAAAAAATGCACTAAGTTTCAAAAATATTGATCAACTCTCGTTCTCAAGTGACTAACTTGTAACCTAAGTATGCAACCAGGACAAAGCCTAGAACTATGTTCAAATACTAAAAAAAACTAAGAACAAACACTCAGGATAGATCCTTGAGTAGCCGAACTAGAGATAAAAAAAAGACTTACATGTGTTCAGAAAACCACAAGTCACGAAACGAAACAACGAAACGAAACAAAAACTCTAAACAGTAGTTGATAAGTACAATCAGAAAAGGGTGTGTACAAAACAACAGTAAATAAGAAACTAATGTTTGTACCTGCCAACACCATGTGGGACATGTTCAAGTTTACTGTGATATCTGCTGTTCCCTTTCTCTTATGCCCTAGCCTGAGATCTAGTAATGAAACCATTTCTTTTGTATTTGTACATAGGCCTAAGCATCTAGGTTTATGTTTTAGTTGCGTGTTTAGGTTTTACGTTAGGCACTAGAGGACCAGAGTTGATCCATACTCTTAAAATATCGTTTATTGTTCTATATACAATGTCTAAATAAAAAATAATAATTTTTAATTAAATATAGTTTTTCTAGCCTATTAATTATAAAAAAATTATAAAGTTATCAAAAATTGGTCTTCAGTTCAAAAATAGGTTGTATCTACTGATATGGTTCAATTTTTCTGAAATGTAGTTCTAAATATCTAAACAAAACATGTCAATCTACCTCTCCAGAAAATATCAAAATTGGTAGAATGTCTCAAATTAGATATATTTTGCTGAAATATTTTTTGAATTAAATGTATAACTCAAATCGATGTAGTACATTTCTTTGTCTTGTCTTTTCCCAACAGCTTCTGTTGTCTTGTCTTTCCCAGATTGTTTTGAGAAATAGTAACATACAGGTTCTGTTTGAGTGTTTAAGTGATTTTAACTTAAAACTCTTTAATATGATTTAATTGAACATGAAAACGTTTGTGCAATCTGTAAGTACTATTTACTAACATAAGATTGTAGTATTCTAAAAAAAACTCACATTAGTTTTTTTAAAAGCCTCTCTAAGGTCTGTTAACATGTGATTACTATCTGACGACACGAAAATCGACGCAATATCTTTTAAACTTCTTACTGCTCTTTTTAACTGTTTTATTATAAGATCGTGAGGAGGCAAACACATTTCCTGAGTAGCCGGCCCAAATTCGTTGCGATAACCGACGCACTGTGGAGCTGCGAATAAATTTGGACTGTGCTGAATATGTTCGCAGGCACGTACCTGAAACCGATAAGCAACATTTATTCTAAACTAAATATTTGCAGATGGAATTTTTCTAAGCACTTTTTCTGATCATTTAAATTATAATCATTAGTCGTCACAGTATCATAAAAACAATTTTTTTTAAAACTCAATTTAAAAATAAAATTTTCTGTCTACCACAGTGTATAAAATACTTTTGTAAGGTAAAAAGCGTCAGTAAATATCACTGCTTTATATAAATAACAACAAACATAAACTTACATGCTAATAACAATGTAAACCATTATACGAGGGCTATTCAGAAAGTAGATTACGTTTTTGGATAAAAAAAAAACTAAGTACAGGAAAAAAATTTTATTATATACATTTGAAAGAGGAACTAAAATACTATTTTTCGACATAATCGCCAAACAAATTTAGACATTTGTCATATCGGTGAACTAGCTTTGAAATTCCCGTGTCGAGAATTCCGCCGCCTGTGACGCCAGCCAGTCAGTCACGCCAAGGAGATAAAATAAGTAATAAGGGTATGTTACTGCTGGATCAAACTGAGATCTCGTCGTCATCATAGGGCGCTGTGTTGCAAGCCAAGTCTTCATCTTCGTTCCAGGAATAAGTGGAAATCACTAGGTGCCAGGTCCGAACTGTAGGGTGGACTTTATTTTAACTAAATTCATACAGAAAATCTCCCACTTGAAGGCCGCCAAGACAACTGTCTTTTGTGACTCGTAACAGTTTAGTTTCGGGTGATGGGCAGGGCATTGTCACTAAGGCAAAACAACACTTTTGCACTCAGTTTTCCTCTCCGCTTATTCTGGATAGCTCGTCTTAAAAAAGGTATTGCCAAATATTACGAAACTTTAAATAATATAGTTATTTATTTGGTCAAGATAATTATTTATTATACTAAAAATAATTAAAAAAATTATTATATATATATATATAATTTGACGGTATAGTTATATTCTCTTGTAAATACTGAACATTTTCATATATCGTAGCAGTTTGATAAATAAGACACTGCTTTAGGTAAATCTTGCCCTTTGTTAAGGTGAGATCTTGTAAATACTGAACATTTTCATATATCATAACATTTAAATGAATTATGTCATAATTAACACCCAACAAACACATTACAATTGCCAACCATTTTGACTATCTAGTACACATAACTCGAAGGACAAGATTATGTTACAGCTCTTATAATTTCATCTCTATAACTCGGAAAAATATGAAGAAAACAGAAAAGTGAACTAAAAAGATCTGTTAATTAAAAAATTTAGGCTTAGATCCTACCTACTAGATTTATTTTCAATTATTACCGACTAAAGTATAGCCAATGATAGACTGATGCTTAGCAGTCAAAGGGTTAATGGCCAAAGTACAGGTAACCTGCAAAGCGCAAAGAAACACATATGACAATGATGTTTAACCCACAGAAGTCATATGTTGGTAGTCTAATTAACAGTCTAATTAAAAATGAATCATTATGAAGATAGATAATTACATTATCGTCATTACTACTTATGCATACTGACCAAGGATATCCATACTTTTAATTCCCCAGAATGTATTACTGTTTATTATTTCATATACATTTTTCTAGTATCAAGCAGTTTTAGTTGAAGTCATTTTGCTTAACCAAGGTCGACTATACAGGGTCATTGAAAAAGAATGCTGGGATTTCAAAAAAATCCTTCTCAACATACAGGAATAATATTTTCACTGGTTTTTAATTGCAGAGACCGTTTTGTTAGATACAGGACATAGAGCAATTGCGTGACCTTGACATGCACCGTGACACACTGCTTCCGCTGAGTTGGCCATTATGATGTTGACTAAGCAGCAGAAGAAAGGACAGTGTGTTATTTAGTTCGTTGAGTTAAAAATCAATCATGAGTGTTCAGTGTCGCTTTTGTTTACCAAAGGAAAAAATGTACAGGACGATAAAGCTATTTGTCAATGGTTCAATCAGTTTCGATTAATAAGAAACGTTGAGTAAAAACACTCACCAGGCCAGCCGAGAACCACTGAAGAAAATGTCGAATGCATCCACCAGTCTTGTGTTAGAAGTAAAAAAAAAAAAATTAATAGTAGTGGAACTTTGAAGTCCAAATACCAAAAGCAAAAATTCAAAATATATTTCACAAAAGATTACATCTCCATGCCCATAAAATTCAGCTCGGACACGAGATAAAATTAACAGATAGGCCTAAGCGAAAAGAATTCACTTCTTTTATGATAAATGAAATTGATGCCAATCCGGCTTTTTAAAATCAGGTGTTTGCATTTCACATCTGCATAGGTGCAGATGAAGCAACATTTCACATTAATGGTTGCCTTAATCGTCACAACTGTTGAATATTGGGATCATAATGACTTAACGAAATTCATGAGGACGTACAAGACTCTCCAAAAATGAGTAAGAGGTGCAGGTTTATGACAGAGTTGTGGGCCCCTTCTTTTTCGCTGAAAGAACAATTACAGGGATAATCTATCTGGATATGCTAGAACAGTTCGTGTTTTCTCAGATGGAACAAATTCAACAACAAATTGGAAAATCTTTATTATTATTGGAAATCTTTTTATGCAAGATGGAGCTCCCCTCACTGTTATATAGCTGTACGAAACACCCTCAACACCAGATTTACTAACGGTTGGATTGGTAGAAGTGGGCTTATTCCTTGGGGGGCCCCCCGAAATCCAGACCTTACCCCTTTAGATTTCTTTTTGTGGGGGTATATTAAGAACATAGTTTATACTGAGAAAATTCATGAGTTTGTGCATGAGAGCGCATCTCTGCCACCATCATTCCTGTAACAGCAGAAATGATTCAATACACTTGGCATGAAACTAACTACAGATTATCTAAACTTTCTGCAGAGCAACAAGTGGATGTCACATGGAAATTTACTAAGGTTTAAAAAAAACTTCTTTTTTCTGTAAATTGTCAATGTAAAATCATTAAATTATCTTTAATACTTTTTGAGTAGCACTCAGTTGAAATAATGACATTCTTTTGTCCCTGTGTAAAGTCTTTTATAGAAAATTAAAAAAAAAAAATTAATATAAGCTAAGCATTATATTCACAGTTGTATAAGCAGTATTATATTTGCAGTAGTGATAAATTAAACATTACAGATAATAATGAATTAACCGGAAAAAAAATTAAAATTAATTTTGGCTTAATTGTGCAATCTATGCTTTAAGTTACCCAGTCAATTCCATTTCTGAGATGAATGCCGATGAAACCTCCTTTAGGCAACTGATTTTTAACAAATGCTTCAACTTCCTGGAGTATAGCTGGTGTCCACTTGAGATAACGTTGCAAGCCTCGGTTTTCAATCTGTACTGGAAAACTAGCAGGTGCTCCGGTGAATGCTAGAACTACAATGAAAATATTGCATGAATTATAATTTTTAAAAAAATTGTAAGTACATACCAAAATTACAACAATCACATCTAGCTTCGCAGCTACAATATCATACTTAAGTCAAAAAAAGGTGGCAAAATATATATTCTCAGATTTCATTATTATCCCACTTGAACAAGTTCATTCACTAGCAAACTTAGTTAAAGATATACAAATTGGCAGCTTTTTCAAATTTTTAGTGAATGAAAACTTTTTTACATTATACATTTTTGAAAATCTTGTTTCACCTTCATAATTAGTGTTTACAATAAGCATAAATTAGCCAAACATTTTAAAATGTCAAAATTCATTGAAAATACAAAAGTTAATTTGATAACAGTCAGGATTCATTTTTAATTTTTTAATTTAATTTGAAAATTTATTTAAGCTAATTTATGAAAATTTCAAACTTGATTACGATGTTGAAATCATACTTTCAAACAAATGTAAGGTAAAAGGAAAAAGATATAGAAAGTTTGCTATCATCCATGACAACCAGATAAATGTGTACCACGATTTCTGTTGTTGTTTGTCATAGGTTATGTCAGTTGCTAAACTAAAACAGCTACATTAGGTTTAACATAAATTTTCTCTTCTCATTATGGGTAACAAAATTATTTCTGTTTTAGAAGTTTTAATTCACTAGCATGAGGTATCAAGTTGTGTGTGTAAGATTAAAAATTTGCTAAACAAACTCAATGTAAATTATATTTTACAAGTATTACAGACTAACGGTAACTAATGAATCACCTGGCCATTTATCGGGACTATATTTCAAGTTCCATTTGGCTCCCATATCCGAATGGTGGACATCGTAATGAAGAGGACTATAGAACTCTGAGTCTACAAAATCTATGTTGAATGTATCCCAGAATGGTCCAAAAGGATTGCCTTCCTTTGCGCTACAGCCACCACCAGTTCCTCGAGGTGTATAACAGAACACTGTATAACGAAGTTGTTATTAATATGACATAACACAGAAATCAGCTGATTGTAATCACAATATTTTTCAACATAAATTGTATTTGTTCTTTTCTTTTACTTTACAAAATTGAGACCAAACATCTCAAAATCGGTAAAACCGCTTATTTATTGGGAGCTCCAACAGAGAACACAGAGCGCGGTAACAAAGGGGCTTCCAGTGAAATCTGGAAGCAGGAAAACTATCAGGAATTAATCCACAGGAGCAAGGAATGCAAGGGAGAGTTTGGGAGTTGTTGACAAACAAGAGAGTTCCTTAAACTCAAAGAGACTGAGATATGATGGTTAATATCTCAGATGTTGAGGGGAAGGAAAAATCTCGGTACAATTAAGGGAGGGGTGATGGGAAACTGTACTTCATTACTGGAAGACTGTTAACCAGAAATGTTCTGGAAGTTGTTAAGATAACCATAGTGCTCTCTAACTTTGTAGTGGCTATGTTGCCTAAATGGAGGTGATGCATGAGATTATTCTGGTGGAGGTCCTATCCTTTGAGGATAAGGTTTCTGCACCTTCCAGGAAGGTTCATAACTCCTTCCATGAGTATGACTCTCCTGATCACATGCACAAATGACAGAACAAAAAAATGGTTTGAGAACAAGGTTCTTCGCATTACATTAGTGGGGAGGGGCCTAGAGATTAAGATGGTATTGGCTACGATCCAGATAGCAAAGACTGTCTATGAGGTGTGGCAATTAAATAACCGGACTGGTGATACAAAACATTTTATTGATCACCAATTACATTACAAAGTTTATCACCTTCAATGTACTCTCCTCTTGCTGACTCCTAAAATAGCCGGAAGCAGCACCAGTCCAGTTATTTAACTGCTATAC
This sequence comes from Callitettix versicolor, assembly GCA_022606455.1. Classification (NCBI taxonomy): domain Eukaryota; kingdom Metazoa; phylum Arthropoda; class Insecta; order Hemiptera; family Cercopidae; genus Callitettix; species Callitettix versicolor. The sequence goes on from CM040190.1 coordinate 81,208,039, forward strand.
CTCATAGATCCCAAAACCCCTGGGTAAGCTTCCAGCAGATGAAAATCCTGGATAAAGAGAAATTCAGGGTACTCACTATAGGGTCCTGTGGTCTGATGGTTTATATGAACAGGATAGGAATTATCACGGATAAACAGTGTACAGGTTATGTAGGAAGGAAAATGCAACTGTAGGCCACATAACCTATGATTGTGAGACTCTTGCCCACAGGAGGAAAAATGTGTTTGGCTTCCAGGACATACGTATATGTACCATGTAAAGGACGTATGCATGTATATTACCAGTAAATCAAAGAACCATTAGGGTAAATTTCTAAATTATTTTAGAAGACCTGACAAATCATTAGTAGAGCTTTAAAATTCCAATTGTATCACTGCTTTCTACAGAATATGTCTGTTTTTACGGAACGCGGTAGTAAAATTTCCTGGCGTGTCCATATGAACAGCTTCATTGCTCACTATACGTGACACATGTTCAGGAAAGGTTATTGTTGTGGACGACACGAATGTAATGCACAAACAGGACCCCAAGGCCTTCTCTTTTTTAAAATTATTATTTACTTTATATTAGAAATGGTTTATTATTATATCTTGAACAATTATAGATAATAAAAACACAATTTTATATAACTGAAATAGTAAGCACTTAGTTTGTGAAAATACTTTACATGGATAGAACTCTTTAGTTGAGCTCACACAATTTTGCAATAATGTAGCCCAATTACTATATTCCTTAGAAGGGTAATGGCACTTCATTTTCCTGTTTAGGAACATAATTACACTTATAATAAGACAATGATAATCTGTTAACAATCTCTCAAAAAATGGTCTAGAGGTCAAGATCAGTGCTCATTTCTAAGTTCCCAGGTTTGAGTCTTACCATAACAGCTATTCTAATAGTAATTTACTAACTGATTTTAATACATCAAATTATAAATCTGATTTATAATTTAAACACAATGACCTGGTACAACCTGAAATTTTTTTTTTTTTTGTGTTTAACATCCAACTATTGTGCACATTTGGGCTAATGCAGACGATGGGATGATATATAGCGTATGAAAATGCCAAGCCCTCGCCGGGAATCGAACCCGGATCCTCGGGGTGAAAGCCTAGTACGCTATCCACTAGGCCACCGAGGCGGCTCTGTAAACAAGAGAATAACTAAGATACTAGTCTGATGTTTATAAGCAAAGTATATACAAAGTTCTCTTAGGCACTTATAACTGTCTTACTGTAATAAATGAAAACTTGGAGATCGATCAGTCATAAAAAAAAAAAAAAAATGGACGAAAGAGGAAGTTATTAGTTGTAATAATTTTTATTTTTGTAAGTTTCATCAAGTAGCCTACTGACTATGTTCAAAAAATAGTATGTTATAAAATAAATGTTATCTAATTAAAAAACAATGGTTTTGAAGTGCAGCCTTTACCAGTCATGATTTGTTTGTCTTGAACATTTTTGGAAAGATAAACTATAAATTTTTAACATACTTGAAGGCTTCATTTGAGCCCTTCATAAATAATTTAAGTGAATGAATTTTTGCAGAACTTATTAAGTCAAAATAGCAATTTTTTCTTGGAAGGAGTTGTAGTAAATTAATAAAATAACAAAAAGTTACAGCCAGTGTCTTTTATTCCACGTACCTATTCTTTTATCTGGAGGCCATATTGCAGGTGCCAATTCCTCCATAAACTTTTCCATTGTCAAAACTCTATGAAACTTCTGTAAAGGTTCAACTTGGAAGTATTTATCAAATGGCACTTGAATCTAAAAAAATAATATAAAACATATGTATTTATTACTCAACCGATTCTATTAATAAAAAATTATACTAAAATAATTAAAAAAAACTCACAGAAAATTAGTTGATTTTATTCAATTTGTCCAAAAATGTATACAGTAGAGTCTTTATTAACTCTTCAGTGTGCAGTATATTTTATGCCGTTCAGTGTTAAATATTGGAGAGACGTAGGCCTAGGCATAAGTATAGGTGTTTTGTCAGCATCATTATTTTTAAATTATGTTCTAGGCCTATTTGTGAATAACTACTATCTTCAAGCTCATTATGTGACAATGATAATAAGGTCAATATAATTTTTAAATCAGTAAACAAATAACACACACACACACACCAAAATATAGTTTCAGGTACAAAAATTAACAAACACACACTATAATTACAAAAAATTTCTAATAAAAATACTAAATAAAACAATAAATTTAAAAACTAAAATAACGATATGATAGATGTAAAACATGACAGAAATCAGCGGTTAAGATATCAAGTATGATAACAAACACATATTGCCTAGGTTACGTCAACTCAAAAACAAAAAATAAACAGCCTTCTCAAAGAGAATAAAGAAAAATCTTAGACAATATGCCCTAAACATTCAAGCCAAAATAGTTCTCTATAAATTTAACAGAATGCATAGACATGTTGTTTTTCATTGCATGTACATTTATGTTGTAATACTACAGTGAGAAATCGCTGTGTGTAACACAGCAACACACTGAAGGGTTAATCGAGTTTAAGTGGACATGTTGTTGTAGAGGTTGTGTTGTTGGATAGCATAAGGAAACAGTAACATAGGGAACAAGAAAAGAGCTCTTATATCACCACTAACTAACTCACATTTGTGAGTGGGCACAATGTCCAGAAGCAGCAGAGCTTTATGTATAATGTTGTTTTCAACACAAATTTTTTTACACTCGGCACAAAATGCTTAGTTTAGGCTCAAATAATACAGAACCTTAGTTAACCAAGACTCTACTGTATCTAAAAGTGAGGCAAAGCTACATATGCCAATTTTATTTGTTGTAATTGTAATTTATTGATAAAATGTTGAAATTAGACATCTTTTGAAAGTAATTATCAAACTGTAATAGTAGGTGTTACACTGAAAATGGTAATTTCTTAAAAATAATGTTCAATGGCTAACAAAATATGTTAGCATTAATTAAGTTCATTTTGTACTTACAGATCTAGATTCACCGTATCTATATTCAACCCATGGAGGAAGAACTAAGGTTCTATTTAGCCCAGAAGCAAAGCCTAGTGAACCTAAGAAATGGTCAGCTTGGTTTCCAAATCTGCCTATTAAAATAAAAAATCAACATTTATCAAAACCTATTCAACCTAAGTGAAATTTATTTATATTTGACTTAACGACATGAAACAACCAATTATAGACAGAAAGTTTATAAAATTAATTACATAGGTACAGTAGGTAATATAGATAAATAATACAGAATACCATAATAAAAATATTGCAATTGCACACTAATTCTTAATTCTTATAAAAAACACACACACACACTGCTGCAATTAATTACTTGTGGGTTCCATGGATGTAATATACAACTAAAATTTCCTTCACCATGCTATTTTCACTCCCTTAGGGCTTTTTGAACTTGAGTTTTTATGGTTTGCTTTCAACCATTAAAATTCCCAGTAAAAAGACACTTTAGAGTGACGTTAATTTTTTTATAATTTTTACACCAAAATGCTTTGTTATATGCCCAAAAGTAATAATACAAAATGTAAAAGTGTGGAAACTATAGAAAGTTCAAAAAAATGGAAAATAAAAATAACCTGTACAACCTCAAAATTGCTACCACACGAAAGTAGGTAACATGTTTTTATTGTGAAAATGATTTATTAAATGCGTTATTGATAATGAAAAGAAACCTGTTTTTACTTAAAAAACACGAACTTGACTTGGTTATTGAGTATTTACCAAAGTCAACTCAGTTGTTGTTTGTTTAACTCATCACAGTTGTTGACAAAAATAAGTAATGTGTTCATCATTGTGAAAACGATTAATTAAATGTATGTTATTAATTATGAAAACAATACAGAAGTTATTTAAAAAAAAAAAAAAAAATTAAAAACTCAACTTGATTGTTGGGTATATAACTAGTATTCCACAAAAGATACATACTTTTGTAATGAGGATTTTGTAAGTGGATATAAAGCAGCACTCCTAAAAAAAAAAAAAATTGTGAATCCTTTGCTTATAGTTGTCATATTGATGTACATTGAAATTCTGCTAAATATCCTAAACAGTGGATTTTCTAATGCCAAATCATGGTATTATATGTTTAACTTCATGCTAGCATCTTTTGATCATATTCATGTTAGCTCCAGTTGTATAATCAATAGTAGTAATAGTGTGGTTAACCGTGAGATGGGTAAAGCTATTAGAAAGGCAAGTATAAGCTTTCCAAACAGTCACTAATAATTGTTGTTTTCATTAAAATCTCCTTCTGCATTAGCCCAAGTGTGCACAATAGTCGGACGTTAAACAAAAAAAAAAAAAAAAAAAAATCCATTATTTGATAATACTGAACAATAACTGATTTTTTTTCCGGCGAAAAACCGTTAAGGTTATCATCGCCGACAACTGATTTATTATATTGCAATAAAGTGCATAAGCGTATCTCAGTAGCTCACTTTGGTGTAATAATCTTATATAAGTTTTCTAGCAAGTTGCATACAAAAAATAAACATCAATGACATTACAACATAGTTCTGTTAAAAATGGCTTATAATCATAACTTAAGGTAAAAATTTAATCTGATGGTGAATATCTTTTAATTCGATAATAAAGTACATAACTAAAAAATAAAATTGCAAAAATCATTATTTTAGTAAGTCATCTGAAAGTGCATAAAAGTAGTTCTACAAGTAGCTAAAGAAATAAAATGTCTGTCCATACAGAACCTAGAATGGAGTTTGCCTGATATAAAAAAAAACATACTTAAGCTAAGACTCCCTTGCGACATAGGCTTTGGCATATGCTGGTCCACTTTAACTTAAGATGAAGGAATCTAATCCAAAAGCAGACAGATCATAAAAGGTTAGATACAGTTAGGGCACCTCAGAGCATTGCCAAACCTGTACTCATAATGTGTTTACCCCTAAGGAGGGAATTACTGATCTTGTTAGGTTATCCAAAATCACTTAAGTCACTAAGTCACAAAGAAATACTGGTTATTTTTTAAAATTTTTAATTGACCATTATATTAATATTTGCTATAACATTAAGCTGACAACTTACATTACAAATTTAACTTACCCATGCAAGGGCAGTAAAGAATATAGCCATTTACATCAAGTTGTACAAGTGAAGTAACAACTGCGTTAAAGAACAAAACTACTAATATTATGGTTAAACCACATTTTTCTTGAGAACATGTTATACTTTTAACCATTTTTTACATTACATTCAGTAAATGAGTAAATTGTTCCTAGCTAAAATTTTTAAACAAAATTACAAAAGTAACTTGATTTAGTTGTTCATTGATCATACAAATCCTAATCTATTTCGATTTATTACATATTCATATTGATTATTCAATCGACTTTTTATATTATCTGCAATATTGCAGCGATAGAGGTATAGAGGTAATAATGATTTAAAATTTTATGTTATTTAACTAACACGTTAACTAAATGTTAACTAATGTTAAAAAAAAACCATGAAGGACTCTCTTGCTTCTTGCATTATATCTAACTATATAAAGTAACAAGAGAAAACATTATAATGATTATAACCGATCCGAATACAATAGTTCATGCTATTTAATAATTGTTTTTGGTATGAGTGGATCAATAAATTTATATAGTGCATAACGCACAATATTACTAACTTATAGTATTAAAGGGTAGTCAGAAGTAGGAAGGATTATTTTAATTTAGATGGCAATACTGGTGTAAAACAAATAAATAAAATAACTTTTATAATCATTGTGATAGTGGATTCCAACATGGCAGATGATAAAAGAGCAGAAAGGGTTGCAGTAGGGAGAAAAATGGTAAATAATTGCAGTATAATTTGACTGACTGGCCTGACTAACTATTTTTATGTCGAAAAATCATTAATTCACTTGTGCTAACAGTTAGGCCTACTGTTATTTTATCGTACGCCATAACTTAACCATAACCATTGTCAGACCGACCTACTTCAACCTGTCAAAATGACGTGTACAAAAGCAGTGAATTTAAACATTTAAATTATTTAAAAATAATTATTAAAAATATTTTCATGTAAAATTTTTTTGAGTCAGTATTATGTAATTTATTTATTGTTTACATTTTTGGATAAAACCAAAGAAAAGTAAGCTTTTTTGTTATAGGTTCTAAATTCTGTTCTAGTAAATTATTCTTATTGAAAACCATAACCTAAAAAAAAAAAAATCAAATAAAAATGTGGGTAAATGTAAAGTGGTTGAGTTATTTCCTGCAGTTTGTTTTGTTAAAACATCATTTTGAAGAAGTAAGAATTTAATGTTTCGTGCCTGATGAAAGCAGGCAGCATCTTAGAAGTGCACTAAAATGACACCTAACCTAGCAGTCTACCTAATATTTTACCTATTTTCTACTCAAACTGAAGAATAGCAAAACAATGCATAAAAATGAAAATCAGTATATTTTAATAAATTTTGGTAAATATGAAGTGTAGTTTGTTTTAAATTTTTCTGTAATTTTTTACTAAAATTCCTTATTACATGCCCAAAAGCAATAATCTAAAATTTCAAAGTGCAGAATTAACAGAAGTACAAAAAAATCGAAAATAAAAGTGATATGCATAACCTCAAAATTGCTAAAGTACAAAAGTAGGGTAACATGTTTTTGAATCTATAAAATGATTAAAAATCCTTAATTTATTTAAAAAATAAAATACTGAAGGATCTAACTGACATGGTTTATGGATAAAAAATCTATTGGTAAAAATGAATTTTCAGGACTTTTGTCAGTTTTGGTTATTTTTGCACTAAAACTCTATTATATGCCCAATATTAATATCCAAAATATAAAAGTGTGAAAACAATGGGAAGTTACCACAAAAAAGTGATATACAACCTCAAAATGGTTACCTTGCAAAAATAGGAAACATGTTTTTAATAGCAAAAACGATAATAAATGCATTTTATTAATAATGTAAAGAATATAATTTATTTATTAAAAAAAAAGAAGAATTTCAAAACTGACGACTTGGATTGTTGGGTGTTTAACCTAACGACTTTGCTGTTAGGTGTTAACTCATTGTTGGGTATAGTTCTGTAAACAGCCTAAAACTGTTAAGTAATGTTAACAAAATTATTTTTCCCAGGTGAATGTGTGTTATTTGAACAATAAGGTACGTAATAAAAGAAAAAAGTAATAAAAATTCACCATATGATGAAACTACTTATACTACATGAATACCTAAATTTTCTGTACTGGTGTGAAAACAGTAATTTTACTTGACTTAATTTATACGGTATGAGCCCATAGAATAGAAGTGATAGTTGTGTAAATAATGGTCGTCACTTATTTTTATGTTGTGATACCATATATTTATTCTATTAGCTTTTGTATTTTCAAATTATATTCGGAATTTATATTGTATTTATATAAATATCCGAAATATTTATTAAGAAATAGTTTAATATAATTTTTAACGAAACTATTTCATTACCATCTACATTGTATGGGGTATGCAGGATTTCATATACCAAGGTTGCCAAAATAGTATTATTCAGCTATTCAATATACACTATCTGCGAGCCCATGTACATCCAGTGTTTAAACGCTAAGTAGGCCAGTAATATTTGTAGTATTGGTTAGGTTGTTTAGGATTTTTCTGTTTTTGTCTTCTGGTAATTTTCACAAAATGATTAAATTATTATTTATTAGCAATAAATGAAGTGTTTTGACAAGTAAAAATTTAGTAGGATCCTTTAATTACTCATTTATATCAATTTTTTTTGTGTAGGAAGTATGTTTACTTTCTTTTTTTAACTGTTAAAGATTATTACTAATTGGAACTTGACAAAACAGTTTTAGCAGTTAAAGAATAATTTATATTGTTATATAATCTATGAATGGTAATTATTGGGCACTTGTTAGTCAAGCTTATTTTCTGTTAAGAGTAATTTACATTCTGTGTAAATTATGTTTATACAAAGAAAATATTCCAAGCTAACTGGGCGAGGTGGGAAATAACTAAATATGTAGGATTAATGGACAAAATTAACCTGTTCTTTACTTCATTTTAGCTTTTTAGTTACTTTAAAATATCTCATTAAAGCTATATTAAATAATAGCAATAATAATAATAAAGGTTTTTTTTAAATAATGATAATTGTTTAGCTGGAAAAGTTTAAAAAGAAGAACAAAGATTCACTGAACAGTCCAAGAAAAAATTCTCTGGAAGACTCTGGAGGGACACTTATTAAAGAGGAAAAAGTAGAAACAGCTGTTCCTCATTACTCAGAGGTATTTCTTTTGTAAATACAAATTTCATTTTTAGTTTTATAAGCTATGATACTGTATAACGCAATATTTTGATGATAATGTACCTTAATAACTGCGAACTGTGAGCAAAAATAGCCTATACTGTACTTTGTGTTACATTGAGTATCTACCTCAAAAATGTCAGATATGATTTTGGAAAAACGTGGTTTATTGTTTCTTCTATGAATAGTTGTGTTAAACGGATATCTAACGAAAAACATTATTGAAAACGGGTGTACATACTGTTATGTGTACTTGTCTGATAATTGGTGCATTTTTTCAGACCAAGCACCACTATGTATTATGTTGCACTTCATCTTGTATGTGAAATACAGCTTGGATAACAAAAATAATAATTACCAAATTATTTGTTAAAATTGTGATCTTGAGTGTTGTGATAATATATTAAATGAATCTCATTTTCTTTTACTAAAATCTTGCTAATTTTTTCTGTTATATTTTAATAATAATGACCTTATTTTCTTTTATTAAAATATTATTAATTTTTGTTTTAAGTTTTCATTTATCAATGAAATAAATCTATCTGAATATTTCCTTTCTTAAAAATTACATCAGTATTATTTTTCTGACTTCCCATTGTTTGATGATCTCCCCCTTCAAATCATCTTTTGAGAACCACTGTTTATATTTGAAAAGTAAATTTGAATGCTAATTTTTTTTGTCTAGCCTATCAGAAAAACAAAACATAATATTTTATCTTTTTTCTAGCAATTTAGTTCAACAAATGGTAATCCAGTGCCTGTGATGACACCAAGTTTTCAAGAGAACAGAAGCACAACATTTGACAACGGTTCAAAAATTGAAGACACAACAGTTACACAAGTTGCTCCAGCACACCCTCAAGTCTTATTCAACACTTCACCTATAAGAATTAGACATAATTCAGCGTCCGATTTCTTTGATAATTTACCCAGTAAAATATCAAATTTTAACCAACCAAACCCATTCCCAGTGCACCAGCAAGAAGATGCTACAAATTACGAGGCTGAAAACACAAGCGTTCCAAATCAAGTTTCTTTACTTCAGTACAGCTCTACAGAACCTTCATCCACAAAGAGCACACCCTCATCAACACAGATGGCATATCCTTTACAGAATACACCTGACTTGCTTGATCAATCAAATGTTTCACCCAGGCCTGTTATGAAAGATATCGATATTCAATTTCAGGAGTCGGAAATAAAGGCGTTAGAAGAACAAGAAAGGAATAAGTTGTTAGAAGACAAACTCAAGGAATATGTGAGTAAGAGTAAGAATTTGATTGTTTTGATGTTAAAGATTATTTTATTTCCTTATGAGGATCATTCTGAAAGTAAAGAACATGTTTTTTCTTAGGAAAGTTTTTATTCAGATAATGAAACAAAACTTATTTCACTATACATTTCATAATTTAGTTATTTTTCTACATAGTAGCTATTCAAATTTAAATGTTTTTCTTAGCATTTCACCAGTTTTTTTTCTACATCTTCTGTATACTTAGTTGCCACCAAGTTGATTGAGCCACTCATTAATGCTCTCTTTCAATTTATTGTCACTTCCATAGTGATTTCTGCACCAAAAAATCATTCCAATATGGTAAAAAGATAGTCATCACTCTATTAGTAATCTCGGGGCCAAGTTTGAGCTAATAGTCAGGTGTTCAAAAAAACTTCCCCTTTAAACTGCTGAAGGAAGTTTATCATCAATGCGGAGCAGCACACAGATTTGTGTTATGAAGCACATTGCTGCTTGACAACAATTCATGCCGTTTGATTTGAATAGCACAGCATAGTCAGTGAAGGGTTTGACAATAGGCTGCTGCATTTATCACTCCTCTGTAAGCATGTAGTCCATTTTGACCCTTTCATCCCAAAATATTAGCCGTTACCTGCTTGGTGCTCAACATTTGTTTGACTTTTTTTGTTTTGTTTTGATGGAGATTGAGGGAATGATGCCATTCCATTAACACCAGTTAGGTATTCATGTTAACATAAACCTCAGTTATCTATCTGTAAATTTTTATAGGGTGGATTTTTTCATTTTAAGAAAGCGTATTACATTACAAACATCACACTTGGTAGGTTTGTTAATTTCGTTACACATTTTAAAGTCACATTAATAAAGTAAGCAACTGTAGTAGCTTTTGATGTCAAAGTGACATTAGGAGAGGAATTTGTGTTGGGAAAATCTGGACACCTATTATGGTATACAGATAGCTCTAAGACAAAGACAGGCACTGGTGCTGGGGTGTATTGCCTGAGACCAGGGGCAAAGAAAGTTGTTGCCTAGGGACAGTATGCAACAGAATTTCAGGCTGAAGTGATGTCCATTAATGACTGTATTTGGGAGAATTTAAAATTGGCCTTCCAGAAGGCTTGTATTTATATTTATACTGATAGGCAGCAATCAAAGCATTTCCGGTCCAAGTTGAATTATGAGTGTTAGGATAAACTCAATGCTCTGTCTATGGGAACCGAGTTACTCTTTATTGGATTCTGGGGCATAATGAGGTTGAGGGTAATGAGGAGGCAGACTGACTGGCTGGACTGATATCTGCTTTTGAGTATTGGACCTGAGTAGTCTTTATGGATCTTTCTATCATTGGTCAGGTCTGTTATAAATAGGTGGACTAACAAGAAAAAACAGGCAATATAGAATAACCTTCATGGGAATTCCTATAGCAAGTGCCTCTTGGATAAGGTTCCTAATTGAGGACTTATATCAGTGGCAGACGTCTTGGGCAGAACACAACTCAGGAAAATAGGGGGACTCATTACTAGGCACTGTGGTCTGAGGATGCATATGAAGAGGATAGGTATGTACCATGGAGAAACCATGTGTAGGTTGTGCAGTAGAGAAAGAAACTGCAGAACACATAATTTATGATTGTGAGACTCTTGGTAGAGGTTAACGGTTTTTGGTTTCCAGAACCCTAGGGTCCTCCAGCAGGTTGATTTAGTAGTACAGTAGCAGTCAATAGTAGTCAATAGCAGTGCCTAAGGTTTTATTTTCCCTTCCTCTAGTAAATAAAATAATCTAAGTGTAGTGACTTGTTAGCATCAGACTGATGCGAAGGAATAGAAAAGTTAATGTCATGGTGGTGCGGTAACTGAGTGGCTTGTCAGATCAAAATGTTCTTTACTTTCTGAGAGACACTTGTAAGAATATTGGCATTTTCATATGCTATAAATCATCCCATCGTCTGCATTAGCCTAAGTGTGCACAATAGTCGGACGTTAAAAAAAAAAACAAAGAATTATATATATATATATATATATATATATATATATATATATAATTAATTCATTTGGTTCAGGCTAGGTCTGCTTTGACTTCTAAAAGATCATTAAAATAAGCTTATTTTTTTGTTGTTAATTTTATATATCCTAACTGTTTGAATTGGCCATTCATTTTCACAATTAGGTGTACAAAAATAAAATATAATGGTAAACATTACATCATTAGCCGTTTTAGGTACAAATAACTACAAAAATAACGTGATATTTTTTCTAGTTACTTAGAAACAGTTTGAGGCAAAATATTTTTAGTGAAATGTTTTTCCCTCGAAACAAATTGTCAGAAGCACTGACTCGTCTTGAGCTGTTTTGTTTTCTGGTGTGCGGCTAGCCATAGAATGGTAACAGATGTCTATATTAGGTGATGAAGCAGTGATGGAGGATTACAAAGAAAAGTATAACTATTGGAAACAATAAACAACAAAATTTTAATCAAAAAATATATTTATAATGCAAATACTTTGTCTTGTTAATGTAAACATTATTTTATTATATGTAAGTGACTTAATTGAGTTTTTGAGTTATCTGTAGCCTTCACCTCCCATATCACCACGGATAACCGAGGTCGACTTTAAAATAATTATGTTTTTGATATTAGTAGTAATGCATATTCTCTTACTTTTTTTTTTTTTTTTTGGTGTTTAAAGTCCGACTATTGTGCACACTTGGGCTAATGCAGACGATGGGATGATTTATAGCATATGAAAATGCCAAGCCCTGGCTGGGAATCGAACCTGGGTCCTCGGGGCGGCTTTATTCTCTTATAGACACACTGCATAATAACTCTGTAGAAAGCTACAGGGCTATCAGCATATGTAAGTTCTGTATATATGTTAAGAATCTCTGTTTTAATATTTTAGAAGACTGATATGAGTCGACTGGAAGAAACTTTAGCAAGTGTACAAAAAGAGAAAGACACAAAAATCGCGGCCTTGGAAGAAAAACTGGAACTTCATTGTAAAACTTTGGAAATCATTGTTGGAGAAAAGACAGAACTGCAAAATGCATTGTCTAAAAGTCAAGAGGAACTTCGGGTTAAGCTAGGTAAGTCTTGAAAGTAATGAAGTACGTCACGTACAGTAAATACTGAATGTAAAAATAGCATTGTGGTTAAGGTCAAATTGTACTAACATTTTCCAACTACAAATAAGAATAAACGCAAAAAGAACTACACAGAATGTAAAAACCAACAGATTTACAGAACTACTCGGCTGAATTAGATTGTCAAAATTGTCACCGTACAGTCTGGAAGGGCACTTCCAAAGTACTACTAGCTGAATCAGCTGTTAAGCTACCTCAGGATTGTTACAACTATACTAACAGTGTGTGACCCATGAGAGTATAAAAAATTCATAAACTATTACTATTTTTTAAATTTACATATTACTATTTTTGTATACTTAATTTTTTTTAGATGTGTAGGCTGATTAAATAAAACAATAAAGTTGTAATTTATATTTTCTCAATAACTTAGGATATTTTTTGTAAGAAATCCAATTGGTGTTATTATTTTAGATTGTGATATCTGTTTATAATATAGAATAAAAAGATTTTCCATAATGATTTATTCAAAACATTTTTTGAAAAACTATGCGTTCTCATGCATTTGTATGTGAATTACAAATTATAATATACACATTTGTAATTCTCAATGTAATCATCTTTTTTCCGCTAGGAATGTCGTAATTTTGTAGAGTACATATGTCTGCCTTTCTTAGCTTTATATCTGTTGACATGTTTTGGAATATTTTCATTTTCAAAACTTATTACTGCACAATAATAAGTTTTGATTTCGATGTATGTCAAGAAGTACAAAAACTCTACAAAAATGCATTTGTGTTTACATAGCAGAATGGAATAATTTTTGCTAGTACTGCTACAGAAAATGCAAATCTAAACTCAGTGAATATTTTATTCAAGTCTGATTTCAACATGTGATTGTCTTAACAGAAAACGCAATAAAATTTCTGATAAATTTTTTTGTTCATTTTGGATTTAATTTTGTGATGTATTTTTCTTTAGGTGAAATAGAGGAGTTACAAAGCAGATTGAAAGCCTCTCGACATCGAGTGTTTGATTTAGAGAGGGAAATCAACCATGTAAACGCTCAACACCAACAGTTTGAAAAAGCCGAAAAACAAGCGAAGGACTCGGTTACAGCATTGAATAATGAACTTATTGCCTTGAGGTTTGTATAAACATTTGTGGAACAAGAAACTGATTTTTGTGTTATAAATTTCATCATTAGTGTAGAACAGTGTGAGCGACGATATCATGTTTAGAATATTTTTTTCTTAAAAATACAAGTTGTCTGAATAAGATGGTGAAAAAATTATTTCACAAAAATTGTAGTGATTTTTTTAAAATTAATAATTGGTTTTATGCATGTGAGACTATCCTGTTAGATTAATATCATCGGTTAATTGGAAAAATTTTAAAGCAGTAACTGCAGTTTTGAACTATAACCTAGAGGTGCATAAGTTCAGAGATACAATTGGTAATTGTGTGTTATAAGATACGCACAACAAAAGTTGCTTGGGTATTTCAAGTAATCAAATAACATTACTTTAATCACACAATAACTCAGTTAAAACATATTTCACCAGCTCACACAAAACCATGTCAAGATTTTTTTTTTAAATTGGAAAACATTTCAATCTTGTTATTTGTTAACAAATGTAATAGGTTAAGTCCAAGGTAGATGTTGATGATGAATAGTGGTCAAGATGGCTGCAAAGGAATAACAACATGCTTTGAAATAGAAAAAATTGAAAAACATTTAGTAAAAAGGAAATAACGCATAACAAAAATGTAGTGGTGAAATAAAAGTGTTAAATTGTAATGTAAATAAAGAAATACAGTTCAGTTAATAAAATTAATAGTCTTTTTAAATATAAACTGAACAAAGTTTCTTTGTGCTTATCTAAAAATCCGGTTGATTTTTAAAAAAATTACTACCGTGTCAGTTTTTGGGGTACACAAATTTTTTTACACTTATATCCAGGAAAGTAATTTTCAGTTTATTTTTTGTTAATTTAATTTTACACACATTCTGCACTACCACAAATTTTTAAGTAAACATTGCATTGAGATTAACATAAATACTGTATGATTAAATATTACAGAGTTTTCTTAAAATATTTCATGAAAAGTGTAATGTACATTGTTATTAGGAAGAAGTTGGAAGAAAGAGAGGAAGAGATAGTAGACCTTCGTGGACAGTTGGACACAAAAGGAAGGAATTTGATAGCACTTGAGCAGGATCTTAGTGAGAAGCAGTCGCAGCTGGCTTTGGCTCAGTTGCGAGTGCAACAGGTAGGGTTTGCCAACTGGGCAGTCATCACTTCAGTTCTTTACTTTCAGCAAACTTTCATTATGATACGAGCTCTTTGAGCGGTAAGACTTGAACCCGAGACTATGAAAGTCTGTTTTGACGAGCTGTTAAAGTTTTGTCAAGTTTACCTACAATTCAAACTTGTAACAAAAATTGATTGTACAAACTTAAAATAGTTTGTTGTTCAGGAAAACCTGTTTCAAAACAGCAATGATTCAAAGTCTTCAAAATGTCATAATTCTTTTTATCTTACACTTTTTTGACAATCTTGATTTCATCATTGTAATTTTCATTTAATTTAAGTCTGTATTTTAAATTTCCAATGTAGTTAGAGTAGATTAGAATAGATTACTGGGGTATGATGATTCAAGTTCCTTGAATGACAACTCCGGCTTATTGTACACTCCAAGAACTGATACTTGTACCTTCAACGAACCTTAGGAGTTTTTTTACACCAGATCCTTACCTGGTTGAAAAGGCCCAAAAATAGCTCTTCTTTAACCCAAAGCTTCTCACATTCCAGGATGACATGTTTAGAAATATATGACAGACCGTTTTCACAACCTACATCCTTGATCACTCTTGATGATCCTCAATGTTAGTAAGTGTTTCCTGAAGTGGCCATGTCCAGTAAGTAGTGCCACAACAAGCTTCAGATGGCCTCTGCTTAACTCCATTAACCAGTTGGTAAGTTGTTAGTTTGTGCCTCTGACAAGCTTTGCCCAGTTCCAGTGTAGTTAGAAAATCTGAAATAGATTATATACATTTTAACACCGATTACAATGATGAAATCATATTTAAAAAAAGTATAGATTAAAATGTTACCAGTTTTGTAAGTATTTGAACAGCCATTTTGAAACAGATGAAAGGATTTTGCTTGGTAAAAACCTGCCAAGCATTAGCAAAATTAATTGAATTTTGAATAATATTGTCCTCGAGTGTATTTTACAGTTTCTAAATGGTCTGTAGGTCTTGTTTTTTTACATCTGAGTCTTATCATAATGGCAGCTACGATAACCCTTTTTCCATTAATTAGTTAATAAGGCAGCATTTACCTTAAAAGTAAAACATGTGGAAGATGGATCATTTATCAGTTGTATTATATTGGTAATGAATTAAAAATAAAATCAGTACAAGTTATTACGGTATAGTATCTGTTTTGTTTCAGTTGAGTGGTGCAGATGGGACCCCGACCTCAGAGGTGGATCAGTTGCAACAGGACAAACTGCAGTTGGAACAGAGAGTCAGCGAACTAGAGAAGTTAGTTAACCAGGCCAGGACACAGATTGAGGAGTCAGGACGTGAATACCAACAGTATGTCAATTCCCTCAACTTGCAGATACAGAATTTGGTTACAAAAGTTAGTATATTCACAAAATTTCAAGAAAAGAGTTATCCAATCTAAGGATGGGTGGTCACCAACTGTAGAGCGAAGTTGCACTGAGCAGAGCACCCAAAACTGAACCTATTGTTTTTAATGTAAGTGTGGTCACTGAAAGCAAAGTGGAGCCCTCAACGCCACTTGGTTCAGCTCAGCTGCTTTACACTTTCAGTGGCCGCACTTATATAAGAAACAATAGGTTAGGTTTTGAATGTGTAGCCTGCTCTGCTGCGTGAATCTCCACTCTGCAACTGGTGGCCAACCAGCCTAGGAATAAATAGGGCACATTAAATTTGTAAATAAAAAAAAATAATTTGACAGATGTATCTTCTTACAATTCAAGAAAATTGAAAGAGTAAACCTCCAATCTTAAAACTGGATCAACTCGGGTAAGGTTTAAGTTTAGAACTATCCCTGATTGAGAACCAGACATGGTAAAACTTTTCACCTTGTAAAATAACTAATGTTACAAAATGTGTAAGCACAAACCAGAATGGAGAAACTGAAGAGAGGAAGCAAAATCCAGGGATGAACTCATGGTCTAATAATTGAATGCGAGGAACTTTGTGTAATGTTTTTATGCTGCTTACTTTTAAAATCAAATGTAATTGTTTTTGAAAAATAAGATTATGACATTGCTGGGTTAGTTTATAGAAAACAATAAAATATTGGTCTTTCTGTTGCTAACAGAATGAAGAACAAAGTCATCAGTTATCCGATTCAAGAGCTCGATCTCAACAGCTGATTCAACATGTCTCTGATTTAGAGAAACAACTGCAGAATCAAAATCGTTTACGTGTTCCTGTGCCGCCTCAAGTGGACCCAGCCCTTCAAAAGCAGGTTTTGCAATTACAGGAGGAAAAGAACGAATTGGAAGCAAGGTTACAGGAGCAGGTAGTGTAATTTTCATTAAGATAAATCAAATTTGTAAATGCGGGTAGGGCTTAGTTTTTCCAATCAGTTGCTGTTGTGAATCATGAATTAGTGTTATATAAAATATTACCCGTTAGTATACCTTTGCTTACATAGATTTTGTGATTTGATGAGTCATCGTTGGACTTATTACATTCAAATTATGAAGGGGCTAAAATCCTTAGTTGAAGTGTGTGTGTGTGTGTGCACAGGTGAGTGCGTACATGCGTGCGTACAAAAATGTGTATGAAACTGGACAGTAATCCAGTCAGTAGAGCGACAGGTAGGTTACACTAAACATTACTGCCTTCTAGTGACATTTGTTCGAGCGCATGAATGCATTTGTAATTGTCGTGTGCCAACAGAATTTTTGACAAGAATTTCCAAGTCTGAAATTTGTGAAGTGTATACTGGGCAGAAATGAGACTAGAAAATGAAACAACATAAGAGATAGGATGTATTAGTAATGTCGGAGGTAGGTAATATGAGAGTGTATATTTATTGAACATCATTCCTTGTTGTCAGTATTTTGAAAATGAACTATTCACCTGACTCATTTCTCTTTCTGTAGGACAAGGAAGGATATGGTGGAGAGTATTGTTAAAGTTGCGTGTAGGGAGAGCAGATATTTAACTATTTAAACCACTGAGTAATTATAATAGGCCAAAAACAATAACAGTTACCTACCCCTCTCAGAATCAAACTGTGATTTCTTACATGTGTTTTGATGTTTATTTTCAGTTTTTAAGTTTTTTTTGTGTTATAAGGCGAAAAGCACATTGAGGCTATTATCACCTCCCTAAATGTAAGTGTGAGTGTAAAGTGTTAAAGTCGTAAGTGTAACTGTGTGTTAGACTCGGGTACCGTGAGGGACATCTAAACCCTCTCAATAGGTGCAGTTAGTCTGCACCCCCCTGCGGAGAAATTTTCTTATAAGAGATTTTTAGATTTTCTTATAAACAATAGATACTGTTTTCAGGTTACAGAATGCGAGAAACTAAAAGATTTGTTGGACAATAAAGCAGAATGCATTGAAAAACTTGAAACAACTCTGGACATGCTTGATTCTGAGAAGTTGGACGCAGTGTCTCTCCAAGCAGCTATTGAGAGTGATAAGGTGGTGAGATACAGTATAACTTAATATAGTGCGAGCGAATTACATTATTTTTTTATTTTACACTAATTTGTAAACCTGATTTAACTATCATAATCAGCATAAAACTTACATAAATTAGTATTTCAGTTATGTTGTAATAAAATGAACCCTTACAACCGTCAAATTCATTTTCTTGATTTCAGTGTATTTTGAAAATTTAATTTGCTGATATACACAGATATTAATGCTGACTGCTATGGTAAAATCAGTTTTCAATAAAAAATGCAGATATTTTTTAAAGATTTAGAATGACCATCATTTTGAAATAGTTGAATGGATTTTGCTGTATAAAAAAATCAATCAAAACTGTAACAATAAACAATAACTTGTTCAACTGTGCCATGTTTGAATAAAATTGGCATTAATTAATAAATTAAACTTTCTATTTACATTGAAAGTATTAGTACAAACTCTGATTACAGTCAAATTCATTTTATTAATTTCAGTGGATTGGAAATATTATAAGTACTCTTTATTGTAGGTTTGAGTGATACAGTAATTTTAAGGTGCTAGTTCTGGGTTTTACTCCAATAACTCATTTTCCAGTGTAAATGTAACCTAAATTAGAGCAAAGTCAAATTACATTGTAATACTTCTTTTACTAGGAAATAGTGTATTTATTTTGCTTTTTGTTTTTATGTTAGTGCTGTAAGGTGTTTAACAGAAAGTATTTTTCTGTTTCGCAGGTAGCAGCTTCAAGAGCTATGGCCCAGAACAGCAGCCTAAAGAAGCAGTTGGAGGAGTTACAAGATGCTTTTGTAAAACTGGTAAGTTCTACATAGGACAGATTAGAGTAATTGTTGATAATTTTTTTGAACATTATTATTCATTATCTCTGTTTGGTTGGTGCAGAGCAATAACAAACTGGAGCTGACTGAGAAGTTAGAACATACACAACACCAGAGCAAAGACCTGAAGGATAGGTTGGAACAGTTACAAGCACAAGTGAGTTGCCTATGTCAGCTGGAAGAGTAGTTTATTGGGTATTTTCATGTTCTTATGTGTGCAAGCATTTGTCAGAAATACTTTTAGTAAATAAACACCAAGCTGGAAATTTTAAAACTTGAAACCTGGTGTAATACGAGTGTGTCCAGAAAGTTCTTACTGTTTTTTGTTTCTTACTGTTCTTAGTTCTTACTATTTTGGCAGAAAGAAAGTAAGCATTTTGTTCTGCTGCCACTGCAAGCTGATATCAGCGATGCACATGTGCGTTAGTCTTCATGTCTCGTTGCCTCCACTGATGCCATTACGTTTGATTTGTGTACTGTTTTCAGTTTTCTGTGTGCATTTTAAATGTTTAAGACAGTTCATGAACCCACTGCCTTTGAGATTTGTTCTGTTATTTGGTTTTTGAACACAAGGAACATTAAGCCAGCCAAAATTCATCAAATTCTAGGTGTTTGTGGTGAAAATACAATGAGTGATGGAATGGTCAGAAAGTGGGTTAGGAAGTTTGATTAAGGACAAACCGATGTCCTTATGAACCAATGCTCTTCTGTTACGAACAGTTTCAACATCCACGGTACAGCCCAGACCTGGTGCTATCTGATTACCACCTGTTCTTGCACATGAAGTGAAGCTTGGTGATAAGCGTTGTGAAACACTATACAGCTGTGGCTGTCATCATTGGTGAGATCGTTCTTTGAGGAAGGACTGTATAAGTTGGTTGACCGCTATGACAGGTTTCTGAAAATTGTGGGAAACTGTGTAGAAAAGTAGTGTAAGGTATCGTCTTTCATTTAAAAATAATTTTTTTTAAAAAAAGGTAATTTTTTTAAAAAATGGTACTTACTTTCTGGACACTCCTCGTACATAGTGTTTACAAAAATTATTTAATACAGTAGAGTTTTGATTAATTCTCATTTTTGAAACTGTTGGGGTGATGGATAGCAGAATAGATGAATAACAGAAATAGGTCACCCGTACTTTTGGCGATTGATAAAAATAACTAACTGTACTGTGTTTATAATGCATAATGTTTTATTATTATTATTTTGAAAAATGTAGTAAAAATCTTAAGTTTTCTATTTAATTCTAACTATACCATTCTATTATACAAATTTTACAAACATAAGACTTTAATACAGTGAATTATCCATACTTAACTTTTGACAAGTATATCATGTAGCATATGTGAGAGTCCCACACCCACTGCTTGCACCATGTTAGAATACTGAATGATATTATCATAGATAGTGTGAGAGTGTTATGTTTCAATGGAAACATTCTTGCACTCTCAGAATTTGTTGACACTACTTGAAGTGTTTCTGTTCCATTCCACTCAATGATAGGATCATATACTTTTCGATTATCGTTATTTGCTTAGGTAGCAATTAGTGTCAACTGCCATAGCGTACACTATAAGTAGGTCATGTCCAGTTATAGTGTTTTGTTTTGTCTACAAGGTTATTTTTACTATTTATTACAAATTATTTACTAAGACTGTTTAAAAATGTCAGATAACAAAATTATCTAGACGATTAATAGAATGTGGCGGTTAATCTGGACTACTGTACTGCCATTTTGTTTTACTATCGTTAACATTCGACAAGTTTATTAACATTTGTTGACAAAAGCTATTTTGTGAAAATTCAGTCTATAACTTTTTTAGTCTTTAATTAAATTATTTAAAAAAAAATACTACAGTTAGTAATTTGGCTGCCATTGTATTAGTCAAGCAAAAAATATCAGTTGACCAAAAATTTGCTTCAGCATAACAAGACATCTGAAGACATGATCATTACTGAATTTGCTATGGAAAATGAGCTGCTGGAAAAAAAGCGGACATCATGGTTAGACCAAAATTTGAGACCTTACCAAAAGTGAATCTGATGGTGGTCAGGGTTCATTTCGGTATTTTCATTATGATTTGAAAATTGAAATTGCTAATGTATGCAGATTTTAATGACGATTGTAATAGTGGTCAGGTTTTTCAAAAAAAGTATGATAAAAAATATTGTGTTAGAAATAATATTCCACATGTCAGTTGCATGCTGTGATAAAATTGTGTAATTTTATAAAGCAGAATTTAAAAACCTTGCTGATTAGAGTAAACCTTATGCCCAGAAAGAAAATCAGAATGATGTGGAGAGATCTCAACAAACGGATACTGCTGTGATGTTAACATCGTCCGTACAGACGATCGATACAGACAGTCACCAATCAACTCAGCCAGCAGGTAAGTTTTTAACTTATTTTAACGAGTGTTGCATGTGGGACGCACTGTATTGTTGGGTTTGTTGTACAGTCTGATGGTCTCGGTAAAATTTAAAATTGGTTATAACAATGAATTGTAATGTATGAATTGTATGAACAGCTTGTAATAGGGAAATGTAAATATTTGTTTTGTTATTTTAGTTTGAAAAGTCATAAATAAATTTAATTTAAGAACAATATATGATAGGCCTAACTGGTTTTGTGTTGTAGAATGTTGTTATTTTAAGACCAAGATGGTAAGTACTGTAATACCATATATTGCAGTTATAAAATGGAAGTTTTCTTCAACATGAAATGAACAAAAGAAATATTGTTTGGTGTTACGGTTGATTTGTCGCAATATTAGAAGTTGTATATGCACAATATTTTTTTGATTTTTTAAAAATCATTCAGAACTGGACTCAATAGAAAGCTAGTTGTTAGTCTGACAAACAACGCTTCTAATTATTTTCCTTCCCTTCCCTTTGTAGTAAGGTGAGTCAGTTTATCTCCACAAAACTTGAGAAGACTGACAGCATATCAGGTTTGTGCTGCTTGTAGCAAAAATTCACTTTATTTTTATTGCTAACAAACCAGAAAGGTCACCTTCTGTGTTGTCTGTACAAACACTGACATTCTATAATAACCGTTGACATTATTGGTGTTGATCTTTAAATCCAACCTTGTTGAAGAGATGGCAGACCACCGTACAAGGATACTCTTTTGTCCTGCCGAGAAACGCAAAATAACAAAGTATTTTTGTAGTTGCTGCTCTAAGGATATTTGTTGAGAAAAGTGGTGTTTTCAGTACACAGAGTGAATAAAATTAATTTGAAACTAACGTAGGTACGTATTAAGGAGATATTTTGTTTGCAATTTGTATTACAATTTTTTCTTAAAAATATATAAGAGAAATGCAGCAAAACCATATCATCTTTACAGAAACTTATCTTCCTGTGCATTTAAATAACACACTAATTCTTCAAGATAGTAATGTAAAATTTGGCTTTACATCTTGGTGGGAGCTTGACATGGAGCCATTATATAAAAAACAAAGTGTCTAGTTTTAAATTCAAAATTCAAACTTGTTTATCGACTTCTAAATTTTCATTTTATTGAACCTGTGCTAATAGAGTGAATAATACCAGTCTAATGGTGTATCGGATGGAGCCCTACGATATCTGGTAACCCTTCCAGTGTACTTTACCCATGCATGCGTTACAAAAAGAGTTAAACTTTGCCTTACCCATGCATGCGTGGTACTGTGTGGGTGGATATTATTTCTCTAACTATTCATGGAAACAACATGAGTAAAAATGTAAAAATTGAATGAACAGGATCTCATTAAACAAAAAAAAGCTACCTAAATGGAGCAAAACCTCTGTGAAGAGGGTCAAGAGAGAAAAAAAAATGAAATGACATTAGCAGCACAAGTGTCTGCAAACACCACAATAAAAAACTGTGAAATCACCAATTAAAAGTAAAAGAATTGAGTACTTATAACTGATCAACTCAGGAATGTAGAAAGGAGGCCCAATAGATCTACAAGGTAGCCCTGCGATAATCAGAAATTAATTTAGCCTTTCATGGCTTAGTGCTATTCGATATTTTGTAACAAAATTAAAAATGGCATTCATTAGTCAGAACAATTAGTTGAACAACTACATTGAATCCATGACAACTTTGAGATGGCATTGGAAGTAGAAATCTTTTTAACTAACATCACCGAAGATTTGCCACTGGACATTAATTAATCGTGTTATTTTTCGTAGCGTATATTGTATAATTTAGTTGTGAAAACATGTAAAATTCCAAATAAAAATAAAAATCAAAGAAAAAACTACCAGTCTACACAGACTACAAGTTAGCTTTGACATTTTTTTAAAAGAAGTTTAGCTTGCTAGTATTAAATGTATATAAAATACATCTTTCTAAAGCTGAAACGTACCCTTTTATTCTTTCATCTGAGCATTGCATTTGGGATTTGGATAACTTGATTGTGCAATAAGTTGCAAGTTACAAACAAATTCTGTCAATTTCTACATCATTGGGTATTGGGTTCCTTCTAAGCAAATGCATGATCTCACTCATTTTAATGTATAACTTCGGTAAAATAATTAATTTTTTCTTTGAAAATAAGACATTTTAGCTGTCTGATAGTTGTCATTCATCGTAAATTGTATACACATCTTATTGTTTTCTTGCTATGACTGACTCACAATTGATATTTTGTTGCACAATGAAAATTTTGTAGAAATTAAATTATTAAAAGTGCTATTTTTTTTTTTAAATAAACAGAACTGTTCCAGTCGTTCTAAGATTCTTCCTTAGTCATTGTTATAAAAACCTTCCTTGAAACTCTATTTGCTTTCTTTAAAAATTCACAATTTGTCTTTTATTCACTATACATATGTAAATATATAAATCACATTCATTGTAGCTTTAAACAAACTTAGAACATAGATGTATGGTTGGCAGCAGTCAAGTATTTCATATGTGTTTGTGTTGTGATTGTAAAGTGAGTGCAGAGGCAATGAATAAGCTGGAAGAAAAGTTTCGAAAAACTATGCAAGATTTGGCCGAATTGTCCGACGAAAAGCAGAGGCTGGAGCACTTGGTTGAGCAGCTACAGTATGAGACTGATACGATAGGTGAGTTACATTGTATAAGATTGAATTTATTCCTTGGGGTATTTAAGAACCATTATTTTTTGTATTGATTGGTAATTTTGCTTTATTGTTTGAACAGCAGTTGGAGAGTTATGAAGATTCAGATTAAGAAAAAGAGATTGTAGAAAAACCAGGGAAAATTTAGTATCTATAAATTCCTTTTTCAAAGTGGAATTAGAAAAAGAGTTTCAAAAGTTCTTTTTTAATTACAAGAATTAAATTTAAGAATTAACTACTCCTCAAAAAGTGATATAGGTCATGATCATTGAGGCCTAGGTCTGGGTGTTACTACAATGACCACTTCAATCACTTATTTTCCAATGGAAATTCACTAACAAGTACTTGTTCAAATTAAACCCTAACAATTGACGTTGGGTGTTTTATTTTATCCTCCAAACCATACATTTTTCTATGTTAAATTTTGGTGCATTGAATTGACTTGAGTTGTGAATTTTCAAATATGACAATTTGAGCAAATCTGAGCAGCATACAGATTGCAAGAATTTTGGGGCATACCAGAATTGTAGAAAAGATCAGAGAACCAATCCTGATAAACAGGACTGACACTCAGTGACTGAGTGTACACTTAGACACTCATTATCTAAACTGTCTCTAGATGACATTTGAGGAGGGCGATCAAGTGGTAGGAAATTCTGTAAACCTTTTATGGTATACATTTGGTCCAGAACAAAGGACGGCACTGGTGCTGGTGTGTATGGTTGACTGGGTTGAAATATATTATCTTGAGTGTACGCCCTGGATAGAACTGGGATCTGCATCTGAGTTCATTGGATTGGAGCTGGCAATAGGGGTTTCTCTGTCTGAGTGGGTTGGTTATCAATAAGCAACATCAGGAAAAATTGGAGAAACTTAGAAGGCATTTACATAAAAAACATCTTTTAAAAAAGGTTATTCTAGGAGGACTTGGAGGGACAGGGACATTAGGAACCCTAGGGAGAGGACAACTCAGGAAATATGTGGGACTAATTACAGAGCACTGTGGTCTAAGGGTACAGATGAATAGGATAGGGATTTACCATGGAGGAACTGTGTGTAGGTTGTGCTGGAAGAAATATTCTACTTAAGCATGTACACAAGATTATTCTTCCATGTACACTAGATTGGTTTTGCAGACCATATAATCTATGATTGTGAGGCTGTTGCCAGCAGGAAGCTAAAGATGTTTGGTTTCCAAGAGCCTGAGAATCCAGCAGGATTCCATAGGCTACTAAACCTCATTATGGGAACCAGTCTACTGCAATAGAATTTGAGAGTCTTATCTGCACAAAGGGTTCGTTGATCACACTACCAGGGGATACAAAACCCTTTAGAGCTTAATCTAGACTAATCTTGAGCAAGCTGATAAAGAAAAAAATCGACAAAATAGGTCAATTATTGGATTTTAGTTGATAAGTTTCAAACTGATTTTGAGAACTGTAATGATTGTTATTTTTCAAGGGCTTGAAAGTAAATATTTTTGAAACATTAATCTAAAAAAAATGATAATGAGATGTGGGTAAGCTTCACCTTCATGGAAGGTATTTGAAAATTAACATTTGAGATTTATTTTCTTAAAACTTTAAACTGTAAAGTTAGTACTGACACAGCAAATACAAATCTTATAATAAATTTCAGCTTAAAGAAGGTAAAACTTTCCGTTTACAGGTGAATATGTTGCATTATATCAAACACAGCGAGGTTTGTTAAGGCAACGAGTACAAGAGAAGGATGATCAAGTTACAAAGTTAGCTCAAGAAAGGGAAGCATTGCGTCAGAAGTTAGCTCAGCTCAATTGCCTCGTTCAAGGACTTCTCGATGGCAAACCTCACCAACATCAAAACGGATATGGTGAATATGTCACTCAGACAACTAACCCTTTTTATTTTAGTGTTATTATTGTAAATTCATGTGGAGCCTAGTGGTAATTTTTTTGGTACTATATAGACAAGATCTAACAATGCTTGCTAGATACTTATTACTGAATAAAATATCTAAGAAAATTGTTATTCGTCTAATTATGTTTTAATGTAATTCTATCTAGCAAGTAAACTTTTTTTAACTATTTTCACTGTTATTGGTTTGCATGAAAAGGATTTTGGTTGCACTCAACTTGTTTATAGTAATAAGTAGTAAATGCAAGCATTATTGGGTTATGGTGTGCTTATTGCTTTAGTAACCTACTAAAACGATTTCTTGTACTTGGGCGTAACTAATAAATTCCATTTTGGTTCTACTTCGTAAATTAATTTCAATGAGCAAAGTAAATTTGACACAGCTTTTATATGAATTAGTTTGATAATTTGTCAGTATCTTATTAACTTGAATCTGAAACGCATTCTAAAAAAATTTAATTATCAAGGAATTCGAGTAGGCGAGGTTTAAATTATCAAGATTGATATACAAAATAATTTAGTTATTGAGGTTTGACCATATTTGTTTGAAGTGGCTCAAAAATCTCTATAACTCGAACATGTAAAAGGATACTGTACCCTAACAAGTGATTAAGATGATTAAAAAAATAAAACAATGTTGTACAGTAGGCCTTTCATATAAATAAGTTGTACTGTATTTTTATACGAGGCTAATCTACCTTCTTCCTATAGCATTACTGCCTTAGTAATTTTCCTCTTCTCTTTCACTGTCAAAATTTTATACTGCGTTGTTATATGTTACATTATGCAGAAAAAAATGCATGACAGTAGCACACTCGTGCAAACAAACTTCATGGGGGAACTAACAGAAAGGAAGGAGGACTGTTTGACTAATACAAATGGTGCAAATTCTTGTGTACAAATTTAAGCGTAAAACATTTGAAGCATTAAGAGCTAGAACTACGACTTCGAGTAATTGAAGTTCGCAGTGTGGGAATTTGATTTATGGAAGTAAACTTTGACCTGTAGACTTAGCTAGTACAAAACTTCCAGTTATAGAGATTTTCAAGATACTAGCAGCGCCCCCAACAATTCACCAAGGTTATAACGAGGTTATAATTTGTAAAACTTAACATATAGAGGTGTTTTTACCATTGAGTGTTACGAAGACTTCAAGGGCATTTTAAAAAAAATCAACTTATCAAGGTCCTATTGTAGTTGTTAATTTTAAGTAAGCTCACCGAAGAGGCATTTTCATATATACAATTGAAAATATAGATCCAGTTGGAATATTTGAAATACTAAGAAACCCAATTTGAATAGTTTATAAATTTTTACTGTTACTATAGTCTGATTACTTCTTAACTGAAATTTTTGAGAAAATGATGTTGATATGTGACAGATTGTAGTGAATAAAAAGAAAAAAAAAAAAAAAAAAAAAAAAAAAAATGATGTTGGTCTTGGAATAGAGATACAATAAATACTTTTTCTATAGTATATAAATGGGCTATACATTAAGAATAGAAAAAATGTCGAAAAAATAGCAGGTACATGAGAAGATATTCAAGGGATCTGAGCGGGATCAATCGGCAGACCTTGTTTAAAAATTGAAATGCCTGTTCTGAGGGAAATGGATAGAGAAATTATATTGATGAGATCAGCTAGTAGATCAGAAATGAGGATGGATTGTTTCTCCTATGAGGGTTCAACTAACAAACAACAAACAACTTTTGCGATCAGTTAGCAGATCATGGTTACAGAAGAAATGTTTTTCCTGGAGAAGGGGGTCAATTTAAGAACAGAATGGGGTTTTGTAATAATGGTATGATGAAGAACTAATACTTAAGGGAATGAAAGTCAAAGTTATAATAAAATGAATAGAGTTAATGGAAAATGGCAGACACTAGAGAAAAGAAGGTTACCTACATCGTTGATACCTTCACTACTTTTCTTCTTAGTTGCTGTACGCATTTAAACATTTGTTGCTGTGTTCTACGCCTTTTGCACATTCACTTGCCGCCATGTTGTTGAACCATTTTTAAGCCCTTTTTCAGTTTTTCACTTTCAGAGTGGTTTACGCCCAAAAAATCCTTCAATTTGGGGAAGAGCTAGTTATCACTAGGGACCAAGTCTGGGATATAAGCGAATCCCACTTAAACTGGATAAAAAACATCTCACTTAAACTGCTGAAGCAAGTTCTTCATCAATGCAACAGCATGGAATGTGCATTATCATGAAGAAACACATTG
Organism: Callitettix versicolor; assembly: GCA_022606455.1. NCBI lineage: Eukaryota > Metazoa > Arthropoda > Insecta > Hemiptera > Cercopidae > Callitettix > Callitettix versicolor. The sequence continues at coordinate 81,236,388 of CM040190.1, forward strand.
CTGTTGGACAATAATCCATGCCATGTGTTTGGAATAGTGCAGCATAGTCAGTAAAGGTAGGCCACTGCATTCTACAGTGAAACATCTTCATATTGAATTTTTTCCAATCCTTGTTTTGAGTTTTGTCAGTCACAACTGAAGGTGCCCGAGTGTTCTTCATAATGAGTATTTGAATATGATGCTCATCATTGAATATGATGCTCACCATTGAATATGATGCTCATCAATGAATATGATGCTCGCCATTGAATATGATGCTCCATTTTTGAACTGAGGCTTTTATTACATTATCCTAAACCTCGTTTAACTTTAAATTTTGATAGGGTAAATTTTTTTGCATTAAAAAAGCGTATTACGAACCTCACACCTTGGTGAGATACACATTTTAAAGTCGGACAAAGAAATTGAAAATGACTGTAGCTGCTTGCTATTAAAGTTAGATTAGAATGAAGGTTTGGTCAATGACATGGTGGTGGCAGTGGTGTGAGAACCGCATGGCAAGTCAAATCAAAATAGAAAGATCCTTACAAAAAGAACACTGAAAAGCTTTCTAAAAAAAATACCTGTTTATATTTTGTCATTGTCCTTTATTATTTCAGATACGAATCCACCAGAAGTAGCTACTGAAGTTGTTGAAAACGAACAGTTAAATGAGAAGATCGAAGAAGACCCGTCCAAACAAGAAACTGCTGGCAAAATAATGGCACTGCTTTCAGACATAACCTCCAACAAATTAATGTCACCCCAAGGCTTGCCTGATCAGAATATCAACTTTCATCCCTGCCCATGGTGCTCTGGTCGACTAATTACGGTTTAACTGAACCTAACCCAGCGTAGTTTCTCTGCTGAAAAACTATTATTATTAGTGCCTTGCTATTTTTATATAAAACTAATGATTCCCGTCATTATATTTGCTTAGTCAATTTGTTGTTTTTGTATTGTAAATAAATTGTTTTATAGATGATATTAATATGTATTTATATATTTAAACAAGGTTTGTACAGAAATTAGAGGCATCGTGTTACCATATTTTTAAGTTTTTTTTTTGCACAACTTGTTCTCATAAAATAAACAAAAATAATCGCTATGTTTAGAAAGATTAGGCCTATAATTGAATAAATTGATACAGTTTTTGTTACATTTACTGGTATTACAAAATGATGGCTACAAAAATGTTTTATGCTGTATTATTATAGCGCTTAAGCTATGACAGTACACAATTGATAATAAGAAATATATGCGTTTCCTCTGAAAAAATGTTTCATATAATTGCAAAGTTCAATCTGTAAAACAAATAATTAAAAACGTCTAATTCCAACACTGCAATTAGAACTTACGTAGAGTAATGATCATTTCAATTTTTTACATCATCTTTGTTACCGATAAACAGATCTTAGAAAGTTACTTCCATAACATTACAGATAGCCTGTGCCATGATTACAACTATGTTCACATCACTTAAGTTAATAATTATAATAAGGGTTGTATTTTGTAAAAATTGTTGATTTTCTACTGCAAAGAAATTTCAAATTCTCTTGCCGTATAAATATAAAATATTTTAGCAATATTTATTGTATTAGTAATTTAAAAATTGCATTATTGGTGCTTTGAGGAATAATTTCGCTCCTTGATATTTATTTTTTTATAAATAACATTAAATAAATTAATTGTTAGAAAAATAAAATTGGTTGTTTAACTAATCTGCGTACTTTTACAGATTTGCCAGTATAGCAGTTTTCTAGGGTATTAAAATACAAAAGAATTTATTAACTGCACTTTCAAATCATGATTATTATTGCATTCATGATTATTTTTTATTGTGCCCTCTTTTATCAAATAATCATTAATTTATTATACGAAGCACCACAAGTCCTGGCTGTTGAGGGATGAGTTAGTAGACAGCCTGACTTTCATCAAGAAACCATGTATGTTTTTACAAGAAACCGTGTATGTTTGCCAACTTGTTTCCACACTGACACTTTTCTGATGTTCTCACTGGTAGCCTTACTTGTTGGCTAGGCTTCGAGCTACTCATTGCTTAGGATACAAGCTAGACTTGTTCAAATTGTCAATGGTATGCTACTTTTGCTGTCCTATAGCCAATTTTTTTCCGAGTGGCTCTAAGTTAACAGATATCATTCATTATGTGTGGTGTAAGAGGACATTTTAATAATATTTTTATAGGTATGTAATGTGATGGTGGGTGAATATTTGCTTCAAAAATTGTATGGTATTTTCCTTTTAATTTTTTGATCTGATGTAAAATAGAGGAAATTGTTTTTAATATTGAAAACATTGTGAATAAAGATGCTGTGACATGGTCATTTAATTTCTTTCTGTTCAATATCCTGACACTACCAATCATATTATTTATATTAAGGGCTATTCATCAAAGAGAAATAACTGTTCCCTTTCATATGCCTAAAGAACACATATTATATATTGTTTTATAATCATACTTTTGTATAAATAGATAGCAAATGGCTCAAAGTTTCATTTAACAAACTAAAACATAAAAATAAAATTCTTTTATCACTGTATGTGACTGCAAATAAAAAGGTTAATGACATTCAACAAATGGTAATTAAAGATGTGCATGTTTTGAGTGCATGCTTGGTTTTATTTATAGTCACATACAGGTGAATTAGGAAAAGTTATTTTCTACTTTTTAGTTCACTAAATAAAGGTTATTAAACAAAAATGTTTTAAATATATACATTATTTATTCAGCTTCAACTTTTTAATCTTTAATAAATTTTGTTAGTTCTAACTTTATATGATTAACTAACTGTACTACCAGTGTTGCTTGGGGAGGAGAGGGGAGGGTGTGGAATAATAAAGAAGAATTTTATTTTACATATTAGTATATACAATACAATATAGAGTATTTAAATATTTCTGTTGCTAGGTTTGAGTATTTTAACCTTCTTGTTATAATAATCAGAAAGTCAGAATGTAAATAAATCCAGTTGTCCTTTCTAATTCAAACATCTTTTTAAACACAGTAGTTGGTAGAAAATAATATTTACGTAAAGAGATATGGCTGTGAAATCACTCTCTAAAACTCCAAACACTCCTGGCACTAATAAGAACGAACTGAAATTTTCAGCAAAACCTGTCCAATAGTTTTTGTATCTATAGAGCGTACACACAATGTTGCTTATATATAGATCTATGAACAACAAAGTTGAAAACAAATATATACAGGATTGTTGCCAGAGAGTCATTACTGGAAAGAATAATGGGGGGGGGGAGGGTTAGGAAAAGAAATGTGGCAGTGAGATCACTCTAAACATTTTTGGGAATAGTACGAACAAACTAAAATTTTCAACAAAACAGTTCAGTAGTTTTTGCGTCTTATAGATAACACATGAGAAGGTATTCTTGTGTGTGTGCGTGTGTGTGTGCATGTGTGTGTATAGAATACTTAATGATTATTAATTATAATTATTATAATTGAAAATAATATTACCATCGGGGTACACACAGTATGCAAAGTTTCAGAGCTCTATGCATTCGGGACATGGGTTTAAATTAGTTTCTGGTTATATACTGATTAATGGCTGTTAAGTTTGAAAAAAAATTGTATTGCTTAAGCTGAGCAGTTCCTGTATGGTGTTGGGAAAAATTTAGTGTCGAGGCTAATCAGGGCAATCCGTGACGTATGCCTAAAGTTTGTTTTGTGTGATTCATTTATCCACATAGAACAGGATATGTCGCAATAAGGCCTAACTTTAACCTCACCACATTTCCTTCCTTCATTTGGTCAGGCCAAGCTTTGGATAACGTTATCTATATGTAGTAAAATTCTTATCATTTTTGGTGACCTAACTGGGAGCCAGATTTGTTTGAATTTGACTTGACATGTGCTTGACCTACATACAATAGTGCCAATGTTACATTAAATATTGAATTATTGTTCAAGCAATTAAAAATCGATGTTTGTATCAAATCAGATCAAAATTACAATTGCTAGAGTACAATTTCTACTAACACACAAACATTCACGTGCACACACACACACACACACCACCCACCCACGAACGCGCGCGCGCACACACACACACACACACACACACACACACACACACACACACACACACACATACACACACACAGTGCATAGTATGATCCCTAAAAAAGATATAGAGGTCAGGAGGTGCTCATTTCTACATCTTAGGTCTGGGTTTTATCAAGATAACCGTTCCAATAGCTTATTTTCCAGCGAAAATTTTCTAAAAATATAATAGGAGAATTAAGTAGTTATATTCATAGTTGGGGGTGGTCGGTGTGGTTAAGGCAACGGCCAGTCTGTTGTGTATCTGAACATCATACCAGCCAATTAACCGTAAACAGTAATTAAGTATCAGTTGATTGAATATTATTTGCTTGCATTGATTTTATCACTGTCATTATATTTTTAGACAGATATTCACATGGCAGTGTTGAAGATGAGAACGAATTTTTGATCCTAAAAATGGTATATTCCTTCACTGTAACAACCCTTTAGAGCCATCGAACAAAATGAAATACGTATAAATATTGAGTAATCTTTGCAAGCCGTACTCGTTTAACATTATAGGGTAATTTTAGAATACAAAAATATATGAAAAAACTTATCTTTATTTTACAGTAATACAGTACACAAGCTGTGGTATTCTCTAAATATTTCTCTCTTCATACTGATACCATACACACATTTCCCTATCTGTTATTCCGTCATGTTAATAGCTTGTTCTGACTATGGGAGGATTTCAGAGAAAACGTTATCAAAGTAAATCAGAGGCCGCCATTTTGAAACGGAAGTAAATGGGAAAAAATCTTACACATATATAGTTTTTTTTCTTCTTAACGTTTATATTTCATGCCATTTATACTAATGAGGACGAGGAATCAGTGTTGACGGAGGAAGGGAAAAGCAAAGGGAGCGAACTAAGAACCGTGCGCAGTTCAGAGACGCAGCAGACTGAAAGGTGCTTTACCACATCGACCACCAAGACCCGCTTTATACACGGACCTTCGTATCTAATTTCAAAACAATCGGTCAATGCGTTTGGCCAAAACTGCGTAACATACACACAGACCAAACACCAAACGGCCGAGTTGAAACAGAAACTTAGCTTCTCTCGGGCAATAAAAATGTGTTAAGCTCCCGCTTAAATGCGTCCATGTTTACAACAAAAAATAATACAACTGTACGATGAAAGCAACCCGGAACGGTATCCTGGATCATTGACAAAGATATAGCACTCTATTAGATGTTGCCACATTACGTAACGCCGCGATAGATCGCGTTCTGTATAGCCTATTAGAATTAACAGTAGGATGCTCTTAGTAAGGCATGCTACCCGTGACCTTGAAATGTACGCAACTTCTGTCGAAGCTGCTCAGGTCCTGCCGCGTCTAGTAACCAAACCGCATTGTGTTCACCGGATGTTGGTTCACGTAATACCGCCATTTCCTGCAACTAGTCAGAATGTTCATATTTTGTTTTTAACATAATTTTCCTATTTGTAATAATGTTGGCACGTCTTCTAGAAGGAAAAAAACTACTGTCACAAAAAAAAAACATTTTCTTATTCAATTATTTTCCCGAAATGTCATCAAAGCTCGGAAGATCGTCCTACTTTCTCAAAAATATTCCATTAGATTTTGCGGAAATTTTGATCATATATGAAATATTCAAGTCAGTTTATCCCGTATGTATATATTTTCTTCTCAACGCTAATACTTTATGCCAGTTAGACTAATGAGAACGAAGGATCAGCGTTAACGGGAAGGGTAAAACAACGTGAGTAACTGCTCGAACTAAGAACCATTAGGTGCGCAGTTGAGAGACGCAGAAGACTGTACCATATCGACCATCGAAACCTTCATATATGTATATAAGTGATTAAAGAGTTTATCGAAAAAAATAATATATATCACGGTGGTTCATTTTCCACTTAATCTAGACAGTAAATTTTGAAAAAATGTAGCCTACAGTTACGTAAATTACTTTTTTTAAACTTCGTCAAGATTTAAACTGGATTTTCTTTGGGGAATCTTTTTGTTCTGTTTCGGTACATAAAAGCTACATTTTGTGAAAATCGTTGAAGCCGATTTTGGGAAAAAACTATTTTTCTTAATTTTTATGCATTAAAAAAGGGATTTGGAAACAATATTTTTGAAAATAGCGAGATGTTGGCAAATTTACACATGTAGCCTATACCAAATTTCGTCGATATTAATCAATTACGTTGTCTCCAGTAACGCGAACAGATCCACAGGCGGACAAACAAGTTAAAACCACTTTTTTGGACTCACGAAGACCTAAAGAACGACTTTTTCACGATTTCATTACTTTCTTTGGTATACCAAGTGTACTTTCTTTCTCTATAAGTGTAGCGAGAGAGTAAAAATCAAGATGTCACCAAGTAAGTAATTTTTGTCAGTAGAAACTACAGACTCAGGGGTATTAAGTAGTTAGGAGTAATATGCTGTAAATAAAGTAATACATTTCCCACGCTAGCAGGCGTGTTTCGTAACCCACTGGGGAAGTTGAAGGTTATGTCAAATGTCTGTTGCTTATACATTATGTACAGTACTGTACTTTGTCTTGCACACGCTGCAGCTAGGCTGCACATGAATTGATGTATACAGAATTCTTAAAAAAAAAAATTTTAAAACTTAAAAAATTCACAAATTTATCCATACGACTTTTTTATGTAATTTCTGGGAAAATAAATCAACTTTTGACTGACGTAGTTGTATTAATACCTAAACACACCACCGCTAGTGCTAGTAACAGTTTTACAAAGATGGCTGCTTTTACTGGTCCCCCGAGTGCTCCTTTCGTGTTTTCGTTTGAAGAGTGAAAGTCTGCGACCAATTGTACAGTTGAAATTTCGTTCCTAATATGTTGGAGATTCTCCTGAAGGCCTGCATCATAACTGTTTTGTTAAAACTGGCCCTTCAGTAAGCCATAAGAAATCCTAAGGGCGTCTTCGTCAGGCTAACGATGAGGTACAAGTGAGACGAAGTTTAGTTAACACTGCGTCGGTGTTCCACGTGCGACTGTAATGTCGTGCTTCTAGCTAGTTATATGGGTGTTCCACGTGCAACTGATATGAAGCTTGTTGCGTCTTAAACTGTACAAATTAAAAACAGCGAACGAACTGATAGCGAACAAAAGCACGCCGATAGCATTGCTTGCAAGGAGTTTTTTGTGTAAATGTTACATCGATTGGATTGAGACAATTATTTCATTAGAAACGTTATCTTTCGTGATAAGTCGAATTTTCACTTAAGTGAGATGAATAAACACGGATTGGGTGAAAATACAAGTCAAACCTTGGAAAATGTCATGACAGCCTCAAAATAATGTGTTCTGGACACTAAGCGAACTTTAATCCTACAGATTGACTAAAATGACCGTCGTGTATACTTTATGCAAGATGTCACACAATCTAACACGTCCTGTATTTCTTCAATAACAGCTTTCCAGATATGTGAAAGATATTTGAGTTGCGTCAATTGTACGGCCTGTACATTCACCGTATCTGGCTCTTCTCGATTTTTAATTTTAGGTATTCAAAAAGGACTTTTAGATTATATTAGAGCCTAAAGAAAGGCACTGAGATCGACTGACCTACTTTGCAACTAAACCTCTTAAAAATTCCTAGTTCAACAAATTGGTGCCCTTAATAAGTTACAACAACCCACTGACTAGTTAACCCTGCTGAAAATCCCTAGGGTTCTGCAAACAAAAAACCTCTCGCCTTCTATTAGCGCGAGCCTCACAATCATGAATTATGTGACCTGCAATTTCTTCCTCCTTCCTGCATAACCTACACCGTTTCTTCATGGTACATACCTATCCTGTTAACGTGCACCCTCAGATCACAGTGCCCAGTTATGTGCCCCATGATCCTCCTGAGTTGTGCTTTCCCAGGACATCTGCTGCCCATTTGAGTCCTCCAAAAGGAGCTATGCGTAAGAGACGTTTACTATGGGAATGCTCATGAAGGTTATCCCATCTTACCTGGTGTTGATTTGTAACTCACCTGTTAATAGCGGACCTAGATAACAATAGAGAAATCCCTAAAGCTGCCTCAGGTCCGATAAATTCAGATGCAGATCCAAGCGTTAACGGTACAAGAAAAGCAACGCAGTTATTCCGAAGCAGTTATATTTATACTTGATAGAAAACGTTTCTCCTGCCATATGTAAACGTGTTACGAACCATACGAGAATGTGTACATTCTGAAAAGTGGCTATTAACCACAAAGAGGTACATCATATGAGATTTGAGGACTACACGGTTTTTCCGTGGTACATACCTATCCTGTTCATATGCACCCTCACACCACAGTGCCCTGTAATGAGCCCCATGATCCTCCTGAGTTGAGCTCTGCCCAGGACATCTGACATTTGTTTGTCCGATAACAAGAATTTTTAGACCACTCTTACCGGCTTCTCTCGCAGGGCGTAGAAAAAGTTACGAAAAAACGTAACTGAAATTAAAAAAAAAATTATTTATTGTTTTACAAAATTATACCAAAACCATCTGTAAGTGGTACGATTTTTTCAATTTGTAAAGTACTTTTTGAAGCACCCTGTATAAACATTAGATGAAATGTACGCTGTTCAGCTTCTAAACTGGTCAGTTACCATCAACAATTTCGTGCAAAACAATCTTCCAGTGCTGTAAATACTGACAATGAAGACTTTGTTTGCCATTTGAGATACTACTGGCAACGGGCGGAACTGGCCAGTAGCTGTTTTTACGTTGCCAGTAACTGGCTAGTTGAAGCACTTTTCAATAAACACACTTATTTAGACTTAAACAGTTACACTGAATGTGAGAAAGTTATTGGACTCCAAATAGGATAGAATCTCAAAGGCAAGAGGGACAACAGTATGCGCCATAACCGAGAGAAAAAATCAAGATAAATATTATTTTTCATAAATAGGTTACTTAATCAATTTAAATATCTAAATATAAACGAACAAACTTGGCATTTCCTTCCTCACTAGTACGAGCAAACTTTTTATGGTGTTTCACTTTTCAGTTTTCTTAACTTATGCATTGCGGGGGTTCTGTTCACGCCACCCTACTGTAACAGGGGTTGAAACTGATCCTTCTCGCCAGATTCATTAACAGTTCCTGAACTCCTTCCTTATCTTGGACCACGTCACATATTGATATCAGTGATCTACAAATTCCCCGCAGCAATGTTCTGACTTTAACTCTACAACAACATCATTAGGATGGAAGTTTCCAAGTATGTTATCAACCAGGCGGTGGTCTAGTTTCAGCCAACTTCTGTAAGGTGAGTATGTGTGACAGTTAATAAGTAATATTATGTACTTTGTAAGTAAGCCTAGTTAAGCAGTGGCTTTGTAAGGTAAAGTGCTTGTTATACATTAAACGGGTAATGTTTATATGTATTTATGCCCTTATTCTCTCGGATATGGATCTGTTTTGATATAATATTGGAATTTACTATTTTAGAGCTCAAAAAATCATTCTAATTTTTTTGGAAAAATCGTTTTAATTTTAAAAAAATGCTTTTTACAAGCGCCATAAATATTACGTATCTACCTAGAAATATTATTACAATGATTAAACAGATGTTTAATCATCTGTTAAGTCAGCTGTCGACAGCTGATATATAAATCATGTGTTAATATACTGTCGAGTCAGCTGATACTTAACTACTTTTATGTTAACCAGCTGGTATGATTGTCTTAAATATTAATTAACTTTCACAAAATTAAATTCGTTTTATTAAAGGAAATTTACTTGTTTATTTAATAAGACATGATTAATAATTGTCAAAGTGCAATGAAATAAAAAGTAATCTACATATGTATAAATGTACTATGTTTTTGGAAATAACTTTAATGTTTATAAAATAATTGTAAAAATCTTTGGGAATGTTGGTTTTAATTAGAATAATGCGATTAAGAAAAAACCATGTCACTATCTATGTAAAAACCTAATTTAATATTTAATCAGAGAGAAGTTCAGTCGATAAGTACTGAACATTTATTAGGAAATTTCAATACAAAAATAAGCAATTTTTGTGCAGTCGCATGGCAAGATTTTTTGATCGTAAATGATCTCTAGAACACGCGCGCGCGCACGAGAGATAGCACGCTTACGTTCGCAATTTTGCGCCGATCTAAAGCATCGATTTGGTAATATTTAGCTGAAAATCGCACGTGATGTTATCTAGCGTCTTTTTTAAAAACTATTTTAATTTAGGAACAAAAAGAGAACCATTGTAATTCATTGCTCATAGATGATGTTTATTATTTTTTCACAGGCAAGCCGTACCGGTAGTACTACTTTATATATATATATATATATATATATATATATATATATATATATATATATATATGTGTGTGTGTGTGTGTGTGTGTGTGTGTGTGTGTGTGTGTGTGTGTGTGTGTGTGTGTGTGTGTTTTAGCAATAAGCTGTTAGCAGTTTTAGTCCACTTTGATTCATAATTAGGCTACAAATTCATTTTGGTAATAGCTTGGACACGTCACCTAATCACTTACAAAACGGAATCTATTTAAGTTCTAAAAAAATCGTACTTTTTCATCTTACATTTTTTTTTCGAAAATCCGATTTTACAATCATTAGCATTAAAATCGACGTAAGTTAGCATTTAAAATCTCTTTAAAAATAAAAACGTAAACTGGATTTTGTTAAATGAACAAAATAAAGTATAATAATTAATAAAATTTTTCCAGAATCTAACTTTACTATCGCAAACCGGCGTTATAACTTGCATAGATGCTAATAATTTAAAAATCTTATTGAAGTTGTGATAAAACATCTGGCCTGCGGTCAGGTTTTTTTTTTGTAAATTTAAAGAAATTTTAAAAAACATATCCAGTCATATATATTTTAACGCTGATTAGTACTTTACTGAAGTTAGATATTGATTAAAGCGTTAGTTTTTAATTTTGAAGATTTTGGAACGTAACTAACTTTCTGTTCACAAATTGAAATATTTACATATGTTCGTGTGTTTAAAATACATGTGTACTGCATGATATTCGTCTAAGAGAAAGCATTCACTTTCTGTGTCATCGAGCAGCGCGTGCGCGAATATTTAGTTTGTAGTAGGCCTGTCAACGAAAACATTCACGCATAATTCGGGTATTTCCAAACCGATTGCAGCGGCCTACACAATACTGATAGCTCAGTTTTGAAACAATAGATGAGGCATTGGCCTGCATCACGCATTACTAAGAACTAATAAATAACGCGGTTTAACCCTGCTGGCCTTTGGAGGGGGGTTGTATCATTGAGAAATCTGTTCAATTATCCTACTCGATTGTCAGAATTGTGTGTGGATTTCCCGTATATCTTGTACAGCTGTTACAAAACGTCTGTGCTTCAATTAAGAAGTTCTGACGTGATGGAAGCGAATTTCCTACGATCATTTAAAAATCTGAGTTCAGAGTAAACGAACATTTTAAACTTCTAAATTAGAGATCGAAAATATGAAAATGAACCCTGACCGCCGATAAATTCATTTTCTTAATTAATTTTTAAATGCTGATTTATGCATAGTTTTACGTTGGTTGCTTTAACACTATTTGGTTTAAGGCTGATTGGTTTAAGGCTGGTTAGTTTAACGCTGGTTGATTTAACGCTGGTTGGTTTAACGCTGGTTGGTTTAACGCTGGTTGATTTAACGCTGGTTGGTTTAACGCTGGTTGATTTAACGTTGATTAGTTTAACGCTGGTTGGTTTAAGACTGATTGGTTTAACGCTGATTGGATTAACGCTGGTTGTTTAAGGCTGATTGGTTTAACGCTGATTGGTTTAAGGCTGGTTGGTTTAATGCTGGTTGATTTAACGCTGGTTGGTTTAACGCTGGTTGGTTTAACGCTGGTTGATTTAACGTTGATTAGTTTAACGCTGGTTGGTTTAAGACTGATTGGTTTAACGCTGGTTGGTTTAAGGCTGGTTGGTTTAACGCTGATTAGTTTAAGGCTGGTTGGTTTAAGGCTGGTTGATTTAAGGTTGGTTAGTTTAACGCTGGTTGGTTTAAAGCTGGTTGGTTTAACGCAGGTTGGTTTAAGACTGGTTGGTTTAACGCTGGTTAGTTTAAGGCGGGTTGATTAAAGGCTGGTTAGTTTAACGCTGATTAACGCAATTAGATTTTCAAAAATAATGATTTTTGGAGGATTTGAAATTACCGCTAAGTTCGCAGTTTTGTCCAATTTAATCCATACTTACCACGAAAATCGATTTTCATAATAGCTTCAACAACTCCGTTACCTAGCGAAATCAGTCCTACAGTTTAAAAATGGCGGCTATTTCGAATCTTTTAAAGTTAATAACGCATTTGTTTTAAATTATTTTGAATATATAATTCTTTTTGTAGTAACCAGCGTTAGAAACTGTATAAATTAGCAATTTGAATTTTCGGCTGCACTGAAGTTGACGGCGGCGAGCGTTAAACCAAGCAGTGTAAACCAACCAGCGTTAAACCAACCAGCCTTAAATTAACCAGTATTAAACCAACAAGCGATAAATTAACCAGCCTTTAACCAACCAGTATTAAACTAACAAGCGTTAAAGCAACCAACCTTTAACCAACCAGTATTAAACCAACAAGCGTTAAACCAATCACCCTTAAACCAACCAGCTTTAAACTATGCATAAATCTGCATTTAAAATCAATTAAGAAAACGAATTTATCGGCGGTCAGGGTTTATTTTCATATTTTCGATGTAATTTGAAAGTTAAAAATGCTTATATACGCAGATTTTAACGCTGATTATGAAGATAAAATCAGATTTTCAAAGAAGGGCTAAGACAAAAAAATATTGTTTGGAAATTCGCTTTGTAGTCACACACATACAAATACACACGCTCAAACGCACGCTCACGCACTCAGTAAAAACATAATTTTAAACTTATGATAGGCAGAGACCTGAAGTTTTTAACGCAGGTGGACAGAAGACTGTCGGATAACACCATGAAGACGGACTTACAAATTTTTAAATAGATTTTTTTGACCAGCATTAATGTCAAATAACAGCAGCCATTGTCCACTTCGCTGCGAATACAATGACCTCGTTTTAAAAAAACAACACTTCTACATAACCACTTTCATTTTCTTGCCACTCTACGTCACCGTTCTAGGCGCTACCACGGGGGCGAGGGGATTCCACTGGCCGTCGGCGAGCACGGACTGGCAGTTCGAGTAAAAACCCAACAGCGCTTATCTTCAATTCCACGAACACACTTTATTACCCATTTTATTTCTTTACTAATAAACAGTAATAATGCAGTCTGTAGTTCTTTGTCACGAATACTCGCAACTACGCAGTGTGTAGTTTGTAGTATAAACAAGACCGTACAAGGCAACGACTTAAAATATATTTAGAAGTTATGATGCTTCTGTGAACCAGAGATTGCTAAAAACTTTAAATCAAAGATATCTAAAAAGTGACAAAAATATTTACCGACCTAATATAGTTAATGAACAAGGAAAAGAGTACCGTGGTCCGTGATAATGAAAAGACTATACAGACTTTATTGGAGCAGTCATCATGGTAAGATCCGGACCCAAGACTTCGAAATTAACACTGATCCTGATCTCTAGATCACTTTTTGAGGTGGGTGTCTTCTAATATATATATATACATATATATATATATATATATATATATATATATATATATATACACACATATATATATATATATATATATATATATATATATATATATATATATATATATATATATATATATATATATATACATATATATATATATATATATATATATATATATATATATATATATATATATATATATATATATATATATATATATATATATATAGAGAGAGAGAGAGAGAGAGAGAAACTAAACAGATAGACAGACAGAGAGGTGAATTAAACAGGCGCAACGACACCCATAATTTACCTGCAGTTTGAAAAAGTGTCTTCAATTTTGTTCTAATTAAGTGAGAGGCCATTGTCAATCTCACTGCTGGACTTAAGCGGCTGGATTAATTTGCATTAATGGCGGGTCGATCTACATCAGCTAAAGCCAGCCCACTTTTTATTTGCGTCATAAAAAGACAGACGAAAGCGACCTTCAGTTCGATTTCAAACTTGGGAATAAGAACTACCTTGAAGATTCCAGATACGATTTGGGCGAAACGTCGGAACAATGTGTTTCTTCTCGTACACAATCGGACTAACCGAGTTTGTTAGGTTAGGTCAATTTTCCGGAATATCGAAAGTTTCGTAACCGGACCGCGTTTTCGTGACGCTTGCTTGATTAATTTGAACTACTTCTGAATGATTTGATTCAGCGCTGGAAAGTGTTCGCGCTAATAATAAGTATAAACAGCAGTTTAAGCCGTCAATATCGTTAAGGCTATTTAAGATAAGTTATTCTAATGGGAAAATCCCACCTCACTATGTTACCACTTTACAGCCAATAGGAAGGTGATATTGATCGACAAAATATGCAAATAACTAAACATAACAATTGTAAACCATCATTTTGCTCTTAGTACATATCGAAACCTTGCACACAATATTTACTGAACTTAATGACTGGACAGGTAGATATTATTAGCGTATTTCTATAGGTTCTATAGATTCTGACCCGGCGCCTGGAAATAAGCGCCTATTTTGACTTGTAGAACATTTTGTTATTGTCGTTAAAAAAATAAAATATAAGCACTCCCGTATTAGCAATGTTTGTCCTATTTGTTTCAAACTGACCACAAAAATCGATTTTGACAAGTTCGTTCTGCTAACGTTCAACTGTTTGAAAATAACGGTCACTCAGAAAATCATTAACACGTTTTCTTACACTTTTAAAAAAAATCGTATTTCATTGTTATTAATCAGCCCTAAAGCCTACATAAATTAGCATTTTAAATTTGAAATTCCAATGAATGTACAAAAGTGAATGTAACGGCAAACTTGATTCATTTAATATTTTCATACATTGAAGTAAAACATTCCAATTGATTGAATCGGTAAGTATTTTTACGAATTGGGATTAAAAGTGGTTTTTACAGTCAAAGGATGTTGAGCATCTTTAAAGTAGCATGTTTTCCAATATAAATGCTTACTAATGGAGTTGTTTTTTAATTTTATTTTCTAGGCCTATTTCCTTTTTTTTGTTATTTTAAGGCAAAAAGCACATTGAAGCTATCATAGCCTTCCTAAATGTAAGTGTGAGTGTAAAGTGTTAAAGTCGTAAGTGTAATGTTGTAAGTGTAAGTGTGTGTTAGACTCGAGTACCGCGAGGGACGTCTAAATCCTCTCAATAGGTGCAGCTAGTCTCTACCCCCTGCGGGGGTTACAGTAAAGCTGCTTATGGATACAAATTATTCTCATTGACGGACTCATATTTGTTGCAGATGAGGGCGGTCCTTCTGGTGGCGATAGTAGTCTGCTCAGTAGAAGCGCAGAGGTCCTTCTATGCAACACGTGACTCGGGTGTAGCCCGTGTACTGCCTCAGTACCTGAGTGCGGAGGACAGAGTCAAGTTGGACAATACGAGTCCAGCTCCGAGGCCTACCGACCCGAGTACTCTAGAGGACCCGGAGCTTATAGACCGCGTGGCTTCCTGGCCTCGGGAGAAACAGCCTTACTGGTACCTCAACGCCGGCTATATCAGCAACCAGCGCCGGGCTCCGCTACCCTCCGAGGAGCCCGATTTGATCTTCTGAGAAACACCTTATGCACTGAAGAAATAAACAAATATTTTGAATAAATAGTCGTTAATTTCATTAACCATAAACTTAAACAATCGTGACGAATTCTAACAACTGTTTGCACCTTAAACATTTCGAATATATTATTTTAAAATTGTAATCAGCATTC
Organism: Callitettix versicolor; assembly: GCA_022606455.1. Lineage (NCBI taxonomy): Eukaryota > Metazoa > Arthropoda > Insecta > Hemiptera > Cercopidae > Callitettix > Callitettix versicolor. The sequence continues at coordinate 81,252,266 of CM040190.1, forward strand.
AAATCTCTGTATGCTTAAACTTTCAAATTAAATTGAAAATTGAAAACGCTTGTTCAAGCAGATTTGTATGCTAATTACAATGTTTAAATAAAATATTTTTTGTATAAATATATATTTTTTTCATCCTAATATAAATGTAGGATAAAAGTTATTGTTTTACCGCCATTTTGAAACTAACGAACGGATTTAACTGGGTAACGAATTTGTTCCAACTACTTATTAAAATCGAGTTTTGTGCTAAGTCCGAAATTCGTTCACTAGCTTGCTATTCCCTCAAACGCGCGCGCGCGCGCACACACACACACACACACACACACACACACACACACACACAATCGATTTTCATAATAGGCGATTTTCATAATCGATGTTCAGTTTCAAAATGGCGACCATTTCATTTTTTTTAGCTTAATAACTTTTTACGTTAAATATTTTTGAAAACCCGATTTTACTGTAACAGTGTTAAAGACTGCATCAGTTAGCATTTTCAATTTTCGCAATCCGTTGAAATTAAGAAATTTAATTTTGTCGGTCATTGTCGTTGCATTTCAATGCAATTTTTGAGTTTTTAGGCGCTAATATAGGCACACTATATATTAGGTGTTTACTATGGTGAAATCAGAGTTTAAGAAAGAAGGGTATAAAACGAATACTTTTTGAAATTCGCTTCCATCCTGTCTACGAGATAGCTGCGTGCCGCGATTATTTTTATACAACTATAGCGTGGAAATGTAGTTAAATCCTAGATCCGCCCTCGGCTGTAATACAGTATATATCTTTACGTACGTAACAAATTTTTTTTAACGCATTTTTTTGGGAAACCCCAAACTACGATTTTCCTCTTCAGATGTCATCAGATAAGACATCGAACTGCGACAATTAATTACAAAATTCTGAGGATGAAAATCTTACGCGTCCAGAACAGATAAACCGGTGAGTCAGTGCACGCCTGGACAGCGGAGGGGGGAGCCGCGCAGTAACTTTGTACTGTATATATTGATGAGGGAACACAACAACAATCATTCCAAGGATAGCAGCGACCAGCTCATTACGTTAAGGTAAGTGTCTACTCGATTAATAGACTGTACTGTTTATTGTTCTAAAGGCGAAAAAATGTGTTTACTTTAAAATAACACTACCGTTACAAATTTCTGTTACTTTAGATATTCCGTTGTAAAAAATATTATTAAATTAACGATACGGCCTGTTGTGTTTCAAAAATACAACGGTCTCTAGACAAATATTATGAACGTTTCATATGCTTTATATTTGTACTGCATTGCTTCGGGGACAAAGAGGCGCAATAAAAATTTCCATCAGCTGTTAATTAATATCGCATGCTTTATTTGTTCGTACTTTTTTTTGTTATTTTAAGACGAAAAGCACATTGAGGCTATTATCGCCTCCCTAAATGTAAGTGTGAGTGTAAAGTGTTAAAGTCGTAAGTGTAGTGTTGTAAGTGTAAGTGTGTGTTAGACTCGGATACAGCGAGGAACGTCTAAATCCTCTCAATAGGTGCAGCTAGTCTGCACCCACTGCGGGGTTGTTCATACTTGACAACTACGACAGAAAAGTATCGACTTAATATTGAAGGTAGAAAGCTTTTGGGAGTTGATTAATTTCCTTTTAAAGTATTCAGTAATTAAAAAAATCGGTGATGAAATACTTTTAAAGCTCATAAAACTTCCTACGCAGGCCGGAAACGTTGGCCGAATGTATTACGTTTTCAGAAAAATGTATTTCGTATGAGGAATATGTTTTTGTATTTCGCCCGTAAATCATTAAAAATGTTTCGACTTTCATAATTATTTGCAAATCCATCAATCAATGTTTTCCAAATGACACGTAACATTAAAATCGTTTCGGTGGACTCTAGATTTAATCGTACAAAGAAATCACTCATTATATTAACCTAAGCAAAAACATTATTATCACTAAGTATTACATTAACGTAAAATAGTATAAGATGATGAAATATTCATGGTATTATTAATTCTTGCTTATTCAGGCATTTGTAATCAATAATAAAAATTGTATTTATTTATTTTACGTTGCGCAATTTTATTTTAATTTCATTTAATTTGACATTAAAATAGATTTCGAGTTTTTTCGTCCTGAAAAATCCGTTTAACTATTTCAAAATGGCGACACTTAAAAATCCTTTTTAATCAGTTTTTAAAATGCATTAATTAGTATTTCGAATTTTTAAAATCCGTTGAAGTTGTAAAATTAAAATTGACGATTAGCTGGGTTCATTGTAGTAATTATACGATATTTTTTTGTTTCTTTTTTGCTTAACGTCTATACTTTATGCCAGTTAGACTAATGAGGACGAGGGCTCAGCGTAAACGGTAAGGGAAAAGCAACGGGAGCAACTGCGGCTAGAATTAAGAACCTTAAGGTGCGCAGTTCAGAGGCGCAGCAGATTGCCAAATCGACCACCGATTCCCCAATAATAATTATTTTAATTCGTATTATTTTAATACGAAAGTTAAAAATGCCAATATTTGCATATTTCAATGCTGATTATGAAGGTGAAGTCGGGGTTAAAAAAAAGATATGATAAAGAAATTCTTTTAACTTGTATCATGTTTTAGGGCTGGGTGTGATGTTGGATTTTATGTGATGCGAGTGCATAAATTTACATTGATATATAATAGTATATTTTGCACGTCGCAAGTCTCAAATTAATTTTTATTAAAATTTTCTGCGTTTGCGTCCGGGTTTGAACCGGGGGACCTTGCGTGTATGAGGTGCAAGTGATAACTACTACACTACGGAAACTGCGAAGAAGTTTATATTAGTAGTTGTAGTAAAAGATCGTAACTATCAGTTGTTTCATTGAACAGCTGATAGGCTGTAATAAGTTTCAGGTTATTTTGTTAAAAAACTAGCTGTGTTAATTTGTCTTGTATTCGAACAAATATCGTAATTAAAATAAAAAATAAAATTGGAAGGAAAATCATGATATATTATTTTTATTTTTTGTTCAATAACAGAAATTTTTTAGAAATTCGCTTCCATCACATCAGCTAGTCATCTGCGTTTCGCGGTTACTGTTGTTTATTCGTAGTCTCGCTGACCCACACTCTCGTTGGGTCAACTAAACAATAATACAATAATAATATATTACTTACATTTTACATGTAATTAGACATTAAAAAGCAAAATTATTGACAAAGCGAAAATTTAATTTGGCGCAATTATCAATTTCTAAAAATAGACGCTTTTTGGAAAATATGATTTTACCTTTGTTTAATTAACGCGAAAATAGAAATTTTAAGGAGAAATTCAAATAACAGAAGCTCTCGCAGTAAACATCTGTAGTGTAATACAAAAGCTTTAGCCTATGCACTGTTACCGCGGAAGCACCAGGGAATTCTTTAAGCCGTATTAGTCATTTAAAAAAAGGAAAAGTCATCGATGAGTTGCGAGTTTAATTATATAAAAAAATTCAACGGATAAAAAAAGGAAAACTTAAACCAACTACTAATGTTCTCACACTTTTTGTTATTTACTTTTTAATGTTAGGTAGCCTATTTATGCCCAGATATCTCATAAGGCATTTACACTCACTGTAATTATTTTACCCTTAAAGCTTCGCCCCATTGCTTATCAAAGCTTCCGCGTTAATTTTATTACAGATTTTATTCGATCAAATGATTACTTAAAAATGCATGCATTAACCGACATAGTTCATTAGTTTAACCACAGAATGCAGCACATACTGCGCAGACTCTCGTTTAATTGGAAAACATACATCGTTTCAGATGAAAGCAGTGTTTGTCCTCGCCGCCATCATGTCCTGCTACCTCCCAGCGGAGGCGCAGAGGTCCTTCTACGCGTCAGGAGCCGGTTCAGGAGTACTCCAAGTACTGCCTCAATACGAGACCGCGGAGAACCGGTTCGGTGGGGGCTCTACACCAGCGCCGCCCAAACCTACGGACTCCAACACCCTCGAGGATCCGGACTTCATCAACCGCGTGGCTTCGTGGCCTCGGGAAAAGCAACCCTTCTGGTACCTCAACTCCGGCTACATCAGCAACCAGCGTTACATCCCTGCCCCACAAGCTGCGCAACCAAGGCCAGTGTCGTCCTTCGTGCGAGGCGGGAAGTGAGCGAGTGATACCATAAAGCTGCTGCAAATATTGTGATTTTATTAATGTTAAGCCCGGTTTAAATAAAACTTTATTTTTGTTATTTTATTGTTGTTATTATGATAGGATATCTAAGATTACATTTTATTTTCTACTGTTGAGGGTTTGGTGGTATTTCAGGAAAGAAATATTGAAATTTTGCATGTATCCGATTAAAAACAAATCTTTACCTTGAATTTTGTGTGTGTGTGTGTGTGTGTGTGTGTGTGTGTGTGTGTGTGTGTGTTCAAATTGTTAGAAACTAAACGAAAGAGAAATTTATAGTGAAGGTGCATTTCGCACATGTTGTAATGGTTTTTAATCTTTCAAAAAGATATGTTTTCAAGTCTGTGTTAAAAGAAAACTATTTCAAATGTTGTTAAAGTAAAGTGTGACTTTTTTTAATAAAGATAAGCTGAACAAAGTTAGTTAATAAAGTTACATATAGCCCTTAAGTAAAAACAAGTGCATCATTATAACCCTTAAAAATTCGTCGATTTTGGAGCTATCGACCAAACTGAAAAAAATTAACTTAACAAAAACAGTTTATCATATTTTGATAAAATTAAAAAAATTGTTGAAGTTAATATCGAACTTAGTGAAGGTAAGTTATACAAGTCATTTTTCTACCATAAAAATAATCCGGCATGCAGCTGTCTCGCTGAAAGTAATTTTTTGTTTATCTTAACCACTTCGTGAAACTCTGGATTCTGCCATCATAATCAGCTTTAAAATCTGCATATATTAGCATTTTAAACTATCAAAATGGCATTGAAAATACATAAATGAATCTTGACCGATGTAAAAAGATTTGTTTTGTTAAATTAGAACAGATTTTGAAATTTCAAAATGCTAATTTATGCAGTGTTTGACGCTGAGTCAACTCGAGGTAATATTGCGAACGTGAGCATATATAAATGTTAATGGCCCCACTAAAATTGATCTAGAGGTTACGGATCCGCGCTCATTTCATTATTCAATTAGTCCACCAAAACCAATAGCCAACCAAAACCAACAGCTGGAGACAAAACCAATAACCAATTTAAATGAAATTGCGTATGAAAGGTACGTTTACCCGTTTATAACGTTTCAAATCGTTTAGTTTCAACCTTTTTCTATTGAATAACCAATACAAAATAAATACAAATCTATTATTTTTATGGATGAACAAGATTTTTGATAATAAAAGTAAGCCCTTAATTAGAAAACGTAGATGTAGTTATTTCCCTTTAAATTTTGGTTCTGAAGTTTTTGGAAACCCCCCAAAAATATAATTTCTCAAAACCGGTTTATCAGACTTGTCTGAAATTTTGGATAGTAGTTCAAATTAACGAATCGAATTTGAAATTTAAAATTTAAAAATTGTTATTTTTCTGACTACTGGCAACCATACACTCTAATGTCCGGAATGTAACGGAATGTAATCATTCTTCACAGTCCGGAATGTAACGACATACGAGTCGCATGTATCGTTTGGCCAAACCAAATTTCATCGTACATATTATAGTCGTGTAATTGAGTTCAGTGTTTGTGACGTATGTTTTTAATGTTTTGTTTGACTTTGTGACGACCTCGACAGAGGGATTTAACGTTTTGTATCACGGCCTGAAGATGAAACAATAGAGTTTCGAAACCGCGGTAGCCTTTACTAGGTAAGTAAATAGATCACTGACGGGAAGAATAGGTCATAATCCTAATACACTGTAAAATGCAAATACAGAATTTAAGTTAATTAACACATTAAATGCTAACTACAAAATGCATATTCAGTGCATCGTGTCTTTATTGACATGGATCTGGAACGAGGTTCAGACTCCCACGTGTTACTACAAGTGGTGCCACCAATAGTGGCACGTAACTAACTGTACCTTGTCAGTTGTAAATTGTACGAAAACAAATAACTCCATCATTCTTCACTGCAGATAAACTGACTTTATACTTTAAATATTTAAATCTGTTTATATATATATTTATATATATATATATTCATATTTATATATATATATATATATATATATATATATATATATATATATATATATATATATATATATATATATATATTTGTGTTTAACGTCCGACTATTTCGTGCACACTTGGGCTAATGCAGACGATGGGATGATTTATAGCGTATGAAAATGCCAAGCCCTGGCCGGGAATCGAACCCGAATCCTCGGAGTGAAAGCCTAGTAAGCTATCAACTAGACCACCGAGACGGCCTAGTTATTATATCCATTAATATATATATATATATTATTATTTGCGTATAGACAATGTTGGATCACGCAAAGCACTCCGACTCATGTTTTGTTCCTTATAATCCTCCACACCTCCCTCATCCTGTCCCCATGGATCCTCCTCCGCTCCTCCGTCCATTTTACCCCCGCTCTCTTTGGGATTTCATTCTCTGGAATTTTCCACCTGAACATCTTTCTCCTGTATGCATTCCTGTCTTCACATGTATATATATATATATATATATATATATATATATATATATATATATATATATATATATCAACACACACACATCGGTGATGATAACCCTAAAGGTTTTTCGCCGGAAAACACACACACACACACACACACACACACACACACACAAACAAACCAAAAAAAACACACACAAACATATGCAAACGCACGCGCGTGCACACACACGCGCGCGCGCACACACACACACACACACACACACACACAAACACACAAACACTTACATATATACAAGCGCGCGCACACACACACACACACACACACACACACACACACACACACACACACACATACTGTACCAAGTTTTGAAGAAAAAAAATACTTTAATAATTCTACCCTACACACGTAAATTTTTTAATGTTTGTAAACGAAAAACAATTTCCATTTGAATCTTTTTACGTACACAAACATTCTATCTTGATCTTCAATTTATATGTCACTTCTTTTAAGTGAAAAATTAGTTCGAAATTTATTAGGGGTAGTTGAAAAAAGAAAGTAAGACAGGGCGGTTATTAGCTAATTTCCATTGGAAACTAAGCTACTGTAGTTGCCATCATGGTAAAACCCAGACCCGGGACGTTGAAATGAGCATCAATCTTGACATCTAGATCATGTTGTGTTCACAAATCAAATGTTCGCATTTCGATTGAAGCTTGGCACAAAAAGCGATTTCGGTAACAGCTTGAACAACTTTTACATCCGGAAAAATTCGTTTAGTAGTTTCAAAATGGCATTCATTTCAATTTAAAAAAAAATCCGTAGGTTTTTTGTCTTAAAATATTTTTGAAAATCGGATATCATCATAGTAATCAGCGTTAAAAGAAACAGCATAAGTTAGCGTAAATTTCTTAATTTCAACGGTTTTTTAAAATTAAATAATTTTCAATAACCGTTAAAATTAAGAAATTCACTTTGACGGCGGTCAGGGACCTTTTTCGTATTTTAAACGTAATTTAAAAGTTTAAATTGATAGTATGTGCAGATTTTCGTGCAGATTAACTGGTGAAAATCAGAGTTTCAAAAAGAGGGTGAGATCACTTCCATTACGTCATCGAGAATTCAATACGCATTTGTAACTCTTTGTTAGTTTGGGTGAAGATAAGAATGCAACAACTATTGTATACTTTATCTACGCTGCTGCCTATATTAGTATCTCCATTGGTACATTAGCGAATCATTAAAAGAGAATTAACCGAAAACAGCTTCAAGGTTGGCTAATGACCGCAGGAGCTCGACAGATAGTTAAGCTACAGTTGCTTAAGTACAAACTGTCCAAGTGAAACTTTGCTTTTAACAATATGGTAAGTGTTTATAAGTAGTGTTTCCTAACCACTTAACTTTCTTACAGTAAGAAATCTATAGAAAATATGATCGCTACACGCAGCTGTCTCGCTGACATGATGAAAACAAATTTTCAAAAAATAATTTTTTTATCTTACCTTTTTTAAAGTCTTATTTAAAAAGAAAATTATTTTAATCACCATCCATAAAAATGTGCAAACATCAGCATTCTAAAATTTTGCATTACACAACACTGATATTATAATACTATATTGAACCCTGACCGCCGTCAAATTCAAATTCTTATTTTCAACTTACAAAAGATTTACAAAAGATTCTAAAATTGTTCAGATTTTCAGGAGCAATTAAGACAAAAGACTTATGCATTTTTCAAAATTTGAAATGGACTACATTCTGAAAATGTGTAACGAATTTTACCGAGTAAAAAACTTGTCCAAGCTATTACAAAAATCGATTACACTCACATAGGCCTACACACACACACACTACAAAAATTAGTTTTTACTTGAATGTTTGCCCGTTTGTATGTGCAACACAGACTAAAGGAATTAAAAAAAAAATCAATAAAAAATCGTTTTCAAAACCATTTTGGGCAAAAAACTTTAAAAACATTAACAGAAACGGAATTCTCTCAAAATCGGTTCTAACGATTTAAATTCAGTTCATAATTACAAAAAAAAAACTGGGACCACTACATCTCTAAAAAATAAATTTCGACAAAAAGTATTTGAAAAATGGTCTCATTTCTAAAAATCAATTCATCGAAGTTTGTTGTGAAATGTTAAACCGATTTTCAGGATATTTTAGCGAAATACGTGAAAGTGACAAAGTTTGGGAAATATTTTTGTAACTTTTATTTTGTTAAAGAAGACGCTCTCTGCATCTTAGTTTAGTTTGAGTTACTTGGGTTTAGTATCATACATGTGTCATCACAGCGGAATAAAACAGCTGTACGCTATGTGCTGCATTCTATGGTGAATCTGATGAACTTATGTTTAAGTAAACATCTGATCAAATAAAGTTTTAAACGTCAATGAGGGGAGCCTCAGGGGAAAATGATAGTCTAAGTGCTTGATGATATATATATATATATATATATATATATATATATAGGCATTCTATAAAAAAGTAAGCAAATCTATTGGCTAGGACGGCCTAATTAACTTTTATTGTTTCATAAATTTTCTTAATATATAGGCCTATAGCTTCAAGGAGAACAAGTTTGTCTTAAGTAAAGTTCAATGTGAAAGTATGAAAAAGAGTGAGTTGGTCGATTATTTGAAGATTTTCACTTAAGCTTGAGATTTACATACTTGAAATTAATAATTTTTTGATAAATCGTTTCTTTTTTGTTTTTGCAAAATGGCGGCTTTGCATATATCTAAAAAACCGTTAACTTCATAAAAACAAATTCGAAGCAAAACGTTTCCATTTTCAATGACAAATAAATGGTTCCCTAATTAAATTTTACCACAGACTGAAAATAATTGAGTTATAGACAAAATATTAGAACGTTGTTGACAGTTACCAAGAAACTATGCTGAGTTTTTCTGAAAAAAAACTTAGTTTTTTCGAAATACAAGTTATTGTTCCAATAATCAAAGTGAAAGCCTTTTAAGAATTGTAAATGAAACTTTTGTTTTTATAAAATTAAAGAATCATTCCTTCAATGCCTTCTTTGTCCCCCCCCCCAATTACGCCTATGCCTTTGATTCTGTCTTTTTTTTAATCATCCTGTATTGCTCGGTTATTATTATAGTAATTATAACTTGTTTTCAATATACAACATGAAGGTAAGGCTAACAATAGTATAACGTGGGAAAAGTAGTAATGTTTGTAAGAATTAAACACACACACGTTTTTGTTTTTCTTGATTATATTGTTGCGCTGTTTCTAATTTGTCACTGCAAGAAGTGTAACGAATTTGGTGATCGTGAAAACATTGAGCCTAAAAATTTGGTAGATCTTTATTTTCGGGTATTCTTAGTAAAATATGTGTTGTGTACTTATGTGTGTGTGCGCGCGCGCGCGCGCGTGTGTGTGGATGAAATTTTTCATGTAAGTCTAGTTTTTCAAAAATGATAGGACTATATTTTAATTACCCATAACACAATTCAATTACATCAGAATAATTCAAATGTAAAGATATCTATTGTTATAGTTATTTCTTACAGAGGTCAAGGTTCTGAACTATAAAATCCATTTTTGTTGCAGTTGAAGTTCGTAGTAGTCCTACTCATCAGCGTGCTTCTCCACGCAGCACTGGCGCAGAAGTCGTTTTATGCCACTCGTCCCGTGGGCACCGCACAAGTCCTGCCACAGTACTTGGAACCAGGCAACCGTATCCAGCTGACCGAGGCTCCACCCAAACCCACAGACCCGACCACTCTGCAAGACATCTATATCCTACAGGAGATCGCCAAGTGGCCTAAGAACAGGCAGCCTTTCTGGTATATTAACGCTGGTTATATAGCGCAACAGCGAGAAAAAGTCAAACCTCTCGATAACACAGGAGAAACAAATCAAAACTCTAGGTAGACCACAGACAAGCTACCTTTCTGGTCTATCAATGCTGGTTTTATAAAGAACTGCCAATTCTGTTTCTAAAACGAGAACAAACCAAAACATTTTTCTAACACGAAAACAAACCAAAACCTCTTTATAGCACGAGAACAAACCAAAACATTTTTCTAACGAGAACAAACCAAAACCTCTTTTCTAACACGAAAACAAACTAAAACATTTTTCTAAAACGAAAAAAAACCAAAACCTCTTTATAAAACGAGAACAAACCAAAACATTTTTCTAACACGAAAACAAACCAAAACCTCTTTATAACACGAGAACAAACCAAAACATTTTTCTAAAACGAAAACAAACCAACACCTCTCTATAACACGAGAACAAACAAAAACATTTTTCTAACGAGAAGAAACCAAAACCTCTTTTCTAACACGAGAACTAACAAAAACATTTTTCTAACACGAGAACTAACCAAAACCTCTTTTCTAACACGAGAACAAACCAAACCTCTTTTTAACACAACGAGAACAAACCAACCCACTTTCTAACACAACGAGAAGAAACCAACCCACTTTCTAACAAAACGAGAAGAAACCATCCCACTTTCTAACACAACGAGAAGAAACCAACCACTTTCTAACACACGAGAACAAACCAACACACTTTCTAACAGAACGAGAACAAACCAACTCACTTTCTAACACAACGAGAACAAACCAACCCTCTTTATAACACAACGAGAACAAACCAACCCTCTTTCTAACACAACGAGAACAAACCAACCCTCTTTCTAACACAACGAGAACAAACCAACCCACTTTCTAACACAACGAGAACAAACCGAAACTCTTTCTAACAAAACGAGAACAAACCAACCCACTTTCTAACAGAACGAGAACAAACCAACTCACTTTCTAACACAACGAGAACAAACCAACCCACTTTCTAACACAACGAGAAAAAAACCAACCCACTTTCTAACACAACGAGAACAAACCGAAACTCTTTCTAACACAACGAGAACAAACCAACCCACTTTCTAACACAACGAGAACAAACCGAAACTCTTTTTAACACGATGAGAACAAACCAACCCACTTTCTAACACAACGAGAACAAACCAACCCACTTTCTAACACAACGAGAAAAAAACCAACCCACTTTCTAACACAACGAGAACAAACCAACCCACTTTCTAACACAACGAGAACAAACCAACCCACTTTCTAACACAACGAGAAAAAAACCAACCCACTTTCTAACACAACGAGAACAAACCGAAACTCTTTCTAACACAACGAGAACAAACCAACCCACTTTCTAACACAATGAGAACAAACCGAAACTCTTTCTAACACAACGAGAACAAACCAACCCACTTTCTAACACAATGAGAACAAACCAACCCACTTTCTAACACAACGAGAACAAACCGAAACTCTTTTTAACACGATGAGAACAAACCAACTCTTTTTCGAAGGCAACTGTAACAAACCAGACCTGTTTCTAACACACCGAAAGTAAATTTTAACTTTTGAACGAGATTTCTGTTCTATAGAGTAAATTCTACCCTACTGAAATTACTTGAGTTACTATTTTATGACAAATATTATTGATTGTATGCATTGTTTTTAACTTGGAAAACTAAATTAAATAGATCCCGTAATTTTATCTCGAGAAACATTTTTACAATTTTTACCTCTACAATAACTCCGTTAAATTTTCAGCAAACAAAAATTCTAAACAAATTTATAACTTCTACAAACATTCGTTAATATTACGTACGTTGCCGTTCCTAGCGCAAACTAATGTATACAAATATATTATTTACTTGTTTGCAGAGCTTAATTTCCAGAATGTCTAGTTGTATTTGTACATCAATAAAGATTGATTAAAAAAAGATTGTATTAATATTTTATTGATTTTTATTTACACAAATTTGTTTACACAGTCTCTTAGTTAATATAAATTCAATAAAGTTTTTGCAGTCAGAAAGTAAAAAACTGTACTGTTCGACCCTAACATTGTGTGCTTTACTCACCTCGTCAACAACTAAAAATACAATGTCGTGACCCTCTTTACAGTTTTTCAAGTTGCAAACCATATATAAAATCAACTAATTTATCCATTAATGTTGGCCCCAGTAATTTCAATAGGTCTTAAAACTACCTTAGGAGCACAAGTCACTTTCAAAACCTTAAGGGTCTGTAACTTGAGGAAGCTTTCGGAACTACGAGTATGGAAACGTTTTTAATTATTTTTATGAGAATAACACATCTGTGACGTATGCAGATGCTTCTTGAAACACCCTGTACAACTCGAAAACGAAAACAATCCTGACCTCCTCCTAACATTTCTTGTTAGACTATAGGAAACAATCTTTCTTGTTACAGGCTGGTTTTATAAAAAGATAAATTAATAAAAAAAGGATTATTCATTGGTTGTCCACAGACTTTCTTTTTTGTGGTTTCTTTACATCCTGCGGTTATAAAATAAGGAAAACAGAAACTGATTAACTGACTTTATCAACACAGTTGGCAGACAAAGCGATGAGACGCGTCTCCTAACGCAGTGATTAATCTACAGGCGGACTACACAACAGTTTATATTATAATGACTATTATGTGTGGGTAAGTACGTCTTCGTATTAATTCATGCAGTTTGTAGCCTATACTAGAACTTGGATTAACAGTGAATAATTAAATAATGCAGGCACGCAGCTGTCTCGCTAACGTAGCGGAAACGAATTTCCTAAAATTATTGATCACGCTCTGTTTAGAAAATCCTATTTCTCCATAATAAATTAGCCTTTCAAATTATTGCTTTGAAAATGAACCCTGACCACCGTCAATTTCAATTTATTGATTTCAATAGTAAATGTAATTCTTTAAAAAATTCAAAATGATAATTTATGCAAATTTTTAACGCTGATTACGATGGTGGAATCAGATTTCCAAAAAATTTAGGAATCGATAACCTTTCCTACTTTTCGTATTAACTTTGAATCAAATCAGAGCACAATTGCGAATGTGTGTGCGTCTCTCTCTCACACACACACACACGCGCGCGCGCTCGCGCAGACATGAACGTGTAAATGTAAGAGTACGGTGGTCGAGGTGGTTAAAACACCGCTCAGTCAGCTGCTTTTCTGAAAGTCGTAGGCTCGAGACGTAGTTACTGCAGTGAAATAAGCTTTACTCTTTATGCATAGAGTACGGACGTTAGGCAAAATGAGAAAAGTATATATTTCATACAATATTTAATTGCTTCTCAAAAAGCGATCTAGAGACTTGGATCGGCACGCTTTGTTCCACTCAAACAAAAGGAAATATGCTAATAAACAAGAAAACAAAAACTGAACCTTGACCGCCTTCGGTTTGTCGCTCTAGAACTGACATTGCAGTAGATAGCTAAACACTACATTATTTGAGGGCTTTTCGAGTTTTTTTAAAATACTTTAACTGAATGCCAGAAAGTTTGTGCAACGTTTCTGCGACAATCTTTTCCGCAAAGCGCCCAGATAATCCAGGTACAATTATTTACCTGTAAGGTCACGTGATACAAGTTCTACATCCTTATAACAGTTATCTAATTGTCGCTAGCAAGGACCATACGGGCCGCGCAGTGACATGGATGAGGGTATGACGTCATACATTAATGGAATAACCCGAGCCCGCTACGTCACCAGGTGACTCTCCCCACTCTTCTGCTGAGTGAATCATTGTATATATTGTACGACAACGTGGTCAGATCAGGTTAAGCTGGAAGCAGTGACTTTTGTTGGACAGTTAGTGCTTGTTTGTAACGGTAACCCACAACATTACTTGTAAGGTAAGCTTGGTTCAACATAACCTATCCAACATGAGTCTTTAGCTTGTATATACAGGGTGTTAAATAATGCATAATACAAATTATGCTTTGGCTCAGAGAATACAAATTACAGTTTATTAATTTCACTGATGGATTAATGCAAATTTTTGGGGGTGGGATGGTTGGTTAGATGATTCAACTTACAGGAGAGCCTCCATGAGGTTCAGAAACTAGCACTGTTCATTTGTTTTGTGACTTAAAACTGTTAAAAAATAAGTGTCAAAATTTACTCTTACTTTAGAAAAAAATTGCTTAATTTCTTTAGCTGGCTAGTTTTTAAAACTTTTTGCAAAACTTGCTCCATTTACATGACTAACATAAAACACCTAAATTATTTAATCATTTTTATTAAAACAGAAGCAAATTAAAAGACGAAATATTGAAAAAGACATCAGACAACTTTTACAATAGGCTAATATTCTGTAAGGCGATGATAGTAGTGTTTTTATTAGCTTTGAATGCCTAATTATGCGTACTTATATTAAAAAAAATAACATTCGTATGGTAGCGGTTAGCACATTAGCTTCGTGCAACGTTGTGGGCTCGGATTCAGAGATTTTTGGGATTTTTAGAGTATAAATCAGCAAATGGGCCTTTCTTCGGAAGGAAAGTAAAGATAGTGGTCCCTTATGGTGTATGTTGTCATCGCACGTTAAAGAACCTAACCTAAGAATGAAACAGAGCAGAAAAATTGTCAGCCCACAACTGGCACTAGTGAAATACGCTAATCAGTGAAAATTGATGTAAAATAAAGAAAGTGCACAAACGTACTTATGTACACGCGGACAAAATGTCATGTATACAAAGTTGTGGTTTTGGTTCTCTCAGTGACCTTATATGTTCATTGACCACTTTCCAGAATACCCCCTCGAAGCTATATACTTCCATTTTATGTAAGTAAAGTATTATTTTTACATTTTTAATTTTATTTCTTTTGCCTCGTTTGGGGCTGTCGCCCCTCCGCCCACCTTTAATCCGTCCTTGATTAATTTGAAAGTTGATTTAAAAATTTTGTTTCAATGTAAACTACAGTATTTGCATGCTTGGGAGAAAAGCTTTTGTCATTAAAAAGCACATTATTCGTAGAATATAGTGTTTTCGGCCAAATGTGTCAGATTGTTTGATCAAAAGAATAAACACCCATTAAAATTCCTGGTTTTACGATATTTTAACCATTCAACTAAAAATTTACACAAATGCATTGTCGGCTGGTAATCCCATTTGGCTGTTAGAGCTTTTGGAAATATCTTTTTTTTTTAATAAGACGGACATTTTGAGTGCCCGCCATTTTGTTTCAAACAGGTGAAAGAAAGTTTAAGGTAGTCTAACACCTACTGACCATTGTATTTAACAAACATAAATATTTCCATTGAAATGTGTTAAGTCGTTCCGTAGTGCACATCGGGCAAAATTAGCGTTTTAACGTTACAGACAGAAAATTGTTTAACATCAGATTTGGCTGTTACAATATATGAAATAAAAAAAAACAACTGGAATTACGCTAAGTATTCCGATCGGTTTTGTACCAAAAGTAAGGGCCTACGACAGTAAAACTCTATATATGGGATACGAACAGATTCGTCAGAACACCAGGGAACTCCCACGCCTCATACTTTCCCATTTTGAGGCTTTACAATAAAATAAAACCGACTTAAAACCGATAAAAGCTATGTAATTCCAGGAGCGGTATAAAGTGTCTCCGTGAGAGTGCAGCACAATGCAGGCATACGTGACAGAAATAATTAAATTTGTATGTACCAAAACAGCTGATTGCTAAAACTTTTTGAAAGTACGAGGGTTGATCAAATATAAACGAGACTGATTTTTTAAAAAATTTATTGCTTACTTACAAATTATTCTTGATACAACTTATTTTTCTACATAGTCTCCCGCACGAGTAACACATTTTTCCCACTGGATTGGAAGTTTTTTAATTCCATCTTCGTAAAAAGTTCTCGGGCGTTCATTGAGCCATTGGAGCACGAAGGTCTCCACCGCAGAATCGTCTTCGAAACGCTGGCCTCCAAGCGCCTCTTTGAGTGGCCCAAACAGGTGATAGTCGCAGGGTGATAAGTCTGGACTTTATGGGGGATGTTCCATTGGTTCCCAGCCAATTTGATCGAGTTTAAGCCTCGTAGCGTTCGCCGAATGTGGTCGAGCATTATCGTGAAGAAGAATGACGTTTCTCGCCGGTTTAGATTTCCTTTTCCTACGAAAAGACTGTTTTGCGGCCTCTAAAACATCGCAATAATATTGTGCATTTATTGTGCGTCGTTGATGGAGGAAATCGACGTGAAAGGCGCCTTGATTGTCGAAAAATACAGTGGCCATTACCTTCCCGGCCGACGATCGTGATTTGGCCTTCAGAGGCGCCCTCTCTCCCCTCTTCCGCCACTCCATACTTGCCTGTTTCGACTCGGGAGTGTAATGGTGAACCCATGTTTCGTCACAGGTGACAATCCGGTTTAATAATGCCTCACCATCTCGTTCAAATTGGGTCAATAGTCGCTGGCAAATCTCCAAACGATTCCGTTTGTGAACGTCGGGCAAAATTCGTGGAACCCACCTTGCAGATACTTTGCTGAGTTCCAGGTTTGATGTAACGATTTTTTGAACGCTACCATACATAGCTCAACTGGAGTTCATCTGCAATAAATCGCAGCGATATACGTCTGTCTTCATCCAGGAGCTTCCGAACAGCATCGATGTTTTCGTCCGTGACGGAAGTGGTCGGGCGACGATCATGGCTGAGGTTTTCTACTGCTTCCCGTCCTTCGGCGAATTCCTTGTGCCAAGCAAAAACGCGAGCTCTTGACAGGGTCCTGTCCCCGTATTGAGCCGTCAATCTACGAAAGATTTCAGTCGGATTGACCCCCTCCTTGGCCAAAAACTTAATAATAATTCTCTGCTCCACGGAAACGTGCACTTCACTCTCACTCATTGTATAGTTTTATACTGAAGGATCCGAACGGAAATGTTGCCCGTCTACGCCTGTCCCAAACCTCTCAGGCTACCTGAAACCCCACCCTTTAGAGTTCAATGTCCAACGGAAAAGTTTTTAGAAAGTCAGTCTCGTTTATATTTGATCAACCCTCGTAATATTTAAATTGCTACTGTATCCACGACTTAAATAATTATTGAACGAATCAGTTTTGAAAGCAGAATCTAATATGTAAATGTTATTAAATAAAATATTCTGCTTAAATAAAGAAATACTGCAGCCTAATTTAGATATTTGATGTAAAATCCGGTTATAGAAGGTTTCATTTGTAAATATTTCAGTGAGGTACAATGTTATAATTCAGTCATTAATTCGTATTTATAGTTTTAAATACTAAAATAGAACAAAGAAAGATCTGTTTTATTAAGTAAGCTAAACATAATGAATGCATTTCTTTATTAACATGTCATACAAGTATTAAATATAATTATAACAAAAGTTCATATTAAAAAGAAACAGTAGGTCTACATGGTTTTGTAGGAAGATATATACAATAATCTTTCATTAAAAAACGTCCTAACCTTTTTCCTTTTCCTTCATGTACCAACAAAGAAAGTTATGACTGCACACATATTTCCTAGGTCATATATATTTCAACTATATTTAACAGTTTATAAAGAGGTGCTATAACACTGTTCAACGTCTTGCTGTGCATTGTTGAATATTATTCTTTTCTTTGTCTTAATAACTGCGAAAGGTCGCGCAGGCCTACTAGTAAAGTGTTAAAAGGGGATGATTGAAATAACGCAGTAGCTGGACCAGATTTATCCGTAAGCAAACCCGACCATCCTACATCGATCCTACCAAAACTTTCTCGCTAATGAGAAAGTAGATTAATGTACTAATTACTAAACCTCAAAAGGAGCACAAACAACCAGAATGCAATAAGAGATTTCTATCTTGAAGCCCTCGAGTTGTGGAAGTGAATGTCAAACAGGTTCAATAAAAATATTATTGCTGCAAATAAAACTGACGTTATACACTGGAAGATTGTTTTAAAACTCTCCTAACTTATGCAGAATGTTAAACTTAGCGCCTAATCGATTTTCAAACAATGCAAGGTCATCGTTAAGGTTTGCAATTTCTATGACCTACAGGTTGTGTGACGAAACTATTGCTGGATGCGCAATGGACAAAAACAGCATTGCGCATGCGTTAAGTCAACTCTTTCTACAGACATCAGCTGTTTTTTAAGCGTTTGTGTCAGGAAATTTAATTTGACTGCACCTTTTATATTGTCGTCACCAAAAGGTAAAACCGCAGTTTTAAAAAGAGTGTAAAATAAAAAAAAATACTTTTTAAAATTCGCTTCCATCACGTCAGCGAGCATAATCGACGTGCCGAGAATTTTTTAAAAAATATAACAGTACACAGTGCAAAAACCAGGATAAAAAAAATTAATGTTAGACGGTTTCGCCGAATGTCTAGGCATCGTCACTAATTAGCTCGCCGGGTTACTCTATTAACCACCAACTGGGTTCAAGATAAAGCAAATGCTACTTTTTCAGTTAAACATTTTACTGTTATAAAAATATTACTTTCGTAATGTACATCAAATTACAAAGAAAATTAATTACAAAATTACGTAAATGTACAAAAATATCGCAAATATGTGGCAATGTTTACAAAATTCAAGCAAAACAAAACGTTTGTTATAAACCAAATAAATTCTAAGCGACTGATAATACTAATTAATTAAGTTCAAATACAATTAGATTTAATATATTTTTGCTACTAACAAAGACTGAACAGTATTTTTGCAGTATCTTGCAATGATAACGGCGAAGTCTTATTTGTGCACATTAAGATTGAAGAATAGAAGGCCAAATAAATGCTTTATTTGGTAAAAATTACGTAAGAATATTTACACATTCTTTTACAGGTCGATGTTCAATGTTGCTTGGTAATGGTTACTTGGTAACTCTCTTCCCAAAATGATTGCGTCAGGCCTAATCATTCTTGAAAACCAGAAATAGGTCACAGTGGGTCGAGAAAAATTAAAAAAACTTAATTCGCTATTGTTACACGACTTGAACCCAGCTGATCATGTAAATTTATGGGAATAAATTCTTATCCGCTTGTTGTGACAGCTGCCCGGTATAGTTCTAAACAACAGGCATTTTTATAGCTTTACTCAATTTTTGGCGAATTTCCATTGGAAAATGAGTTATTGCAGTAGTCATCGTGGTAAGACCTAGACTCGGGATTTTGAATGGACACCTCTATGTCACTTTTCCAGTGATGTTGCACTTTGTGTGTGTTTTTGCAAGCTCACATTTACAACTTTATTCAGATTTGCACAAAAATCGATTTTAGTAACAGCTTGGACAAGTTCATCAATCATCAAAAATCCCTTCAACAGTTTCAAAATGGCGACAATTTCAAGTATTTAAAAATTTATAACCTTTTTATCCAAAACGTTTTTGAAAATCCGAAATCGCCGTCGTAATGAGCGTTAAAAACTGCATAAATAAGCATTTTGAATTTTCCAAATACTTTGGAATTAAGAATGTAAATCTGACGGCTGTCAGGGTTCCTTTTTGTATTTTCAACCCAATTTGAAAATTTAAAATGCTGATATATGCACATTTTAATTACGATTATGACGGTGGAATCAGAATTTCAAATTGGTTAAGATAAAGAAAAATACATTTGGAAATTCGCTTCTATTACGTCAGCGAAACAACTGCGTGTCCCTATTGTTATGAGGCTTTACTTATGTGATTGTATTTTACTATCCCACTATAGAAGACAATTGGATCTTGAGATTTTAATGGATCAACTCTCGTATGTCCTGAATATCTATCTATCTATCCGTCTGTGTTGTGTTTGTCAGTATTTGTTTTTGTTAACATCGTTCAAGACTTATATAATAACGTTTTGTTACCTGTCACGTGACTTTTTAGCCGAGATTCGACGTGTTTCGGAAACGTAACTTCATCATCAGGGATTATTAATCACTCCGAAGAATTTGTTGACATTAAAACAAAACACACTTTGGCATGGACGATCACAGAGCGTCACAAGCCCTCAGTGATCGTCATGCCAAGGTGTACACCTAGACCTAACCCAATCTAATCTAACCTAGACCCAACCTAACCTAACCCAATTTAACCTAGACGCAACCTAACCTAACATAACCCAACCTGACCTAAACTGCTGTACATGTCAATGTACCTGTAACATAAAAAAGACATTGTATACTAATGTTTTTGTTTACACGTATATATATATATATATATATATATATATATATATATATATATATATATATATATATATATATACACACACACACACACACACACACACACACACACACACACACACACACACACACACACACACACATATATATATATATATATATATATATATATTTATGAACGTACTTTGTTTTAATGTTCAACGATATCTTCGAAATGATTAATAATTTATTCCTGATGATGAACTAACGGTTCCGAAACACGTCGAATCTCGACTAAAAAGTCACGTGACATACCAAATAAGGTATCAAAAAGTTATTAAATATTTTAATCGTGGTTTAGGCTTACCTAAAAAATGCAAACCTTAATATGATCGATTTGGATGAAATGTGATACGTGAGTGGTTTGCAATAGCTCGAGACAATTGTTTTCAGCCATTTAACCTATACATTTCGGTTCTAACAATTTTGATCAAATACTGTATAAGTGCTCGAATAAAACTCACGGTTTTCCCTAAAAACTTCCTGTTTAAGATTTACCTCGAATCGACAAAGTAAAGCTGGAAAATTATTTCTCAAAATCAGTTCTTCGTATGCCTGTCGGTTTAAGACTTTTCACAACTCATGCGAGTGTTGCCAACTTTCGAACACAAAACACTTCCAGTTCAGGAGTGAAGTGGGAAAATGAAAAATAAACACCGACTGAGGTCTGGCTTGTGGAACCCTGAAAACATTCTTGGTATATTGAAAAGCGCTCAAAACTATTAGAGAACATCATTCGCTTGAATTTAACTTTAAACGTAAAACTGAACAAACATCAAACAAGCTTAGTTGTTGAAGCAACGTCCCAATAACATTGTGACCAGCAGAGGTCGCATTCTTGTAAACCAGTTCCCGGTGGACTTCATTCAGCAGTTGTTTACAAGTAGAAACAATATTAAAAGTAGAAATAATCATTGCAGGTTTAGGCATGCGGCCACAGTGCTGCGATCTACTTATCGAAGTTAGAACTATTCGTGATGTCTTTCCAAAAAGGAATCTGTATTGCCTTTTGATTGTTTAAACTTTATTTATTATGTCTACATTACACGAATATCCAACTCTTGAGTGAAATATTTTATTGACAAAAGGTTGAAAAGTGTGTGTTTTAGAACAGTACCGTTTGCTATTCCGGTATGATTTGATTCGAACTTGACATAAAAATCGATTCTGATAATCGACTGTTACTGGCCCCATGACGATAGTAGCTTCGGTCCTCCCTTACGTTGGAGCGCAAAGCAGGAATCTTCTATTGGAACACAACAAACAGATTAAAGGGTGTACAACTTACAAGTGTTTGAGAATGTATACTTCCTCTGTTTGGGAAGTGATGGACTCTTGGACACAGCGATAAAAGAACGAAAACACCTTGCAATAAGGATACTGAACAGCATCATATGGGATGAAAATAAATAAACATATCGGCATCATCATCATCATCATCATCATCATCATCATCATCATCATCATATCGGTCTATAGCGTCCTACGCCTTCTGCTTCCCAAACGCCATTCCTCCCTATCATTCCAGAGACCTTCTTCTAGTTCTTTTTCTTTCAGTCCCTCGTCAATACCACTGCCAGCTCTTTCGAAGTCTACCCTACTTCCTTCTTCCTTTAGGATTCCATTTTAAAATCTGTTTTGGTATTCTGGTCTCTGGTTTCCTTTGAACTTGGCCGAACCATACCAGTTGTTTATCCATGATTATTATCGAACGGTTAACACCCATGATGTTTGTAATTCCTGATCCTCTAATCCTGATGTTTGTAATTCTTTCCTTTCTTGACCTACCAGCTGACCTTCTCCAAAAGTGCATTTCCATTAAAGCTTTTATAGATTATGTTGTACTATTATAAAAAGTATAATTTCGTATGGAAGCAAAGTATGGCCCCTTAAACAAAAAAATAGGAAAATGTCTTGAAGCTACAGAAATGGACTATTGACGAAGAGCCGCAGGTCAGTCGAAACTGGAAAAGATACAAAAATTAAGAATCCGTGAAATCTTTGTCGCGAAGAACACCATTGTAGACGGCATCAAGACAAAAGAACTTCGATGTTTTGGCAGTGTCCAAAGGATGGACGAAAATCGACTTCCCGAGCAGACTCTAAAAGGCAAACCAGATGATCGCAAAAAAGAGGAAGACCGAAAATTAGTTGGAGAGAAAGAATTGATAATAAAGTGAGAGAGAAGCGATTGGATCAAGATCTAAGGAACGACAGGAAAAAATGGAAGCTGGTATCGGAAGGCGTCGGAGAACGTTTTAAGCCAAAAAGAAGACTATTAGTGAATTCACATTTGAAAATGAGTTACTGAAGCAGCCACCATAATAAGGACTCTTGACCTTGAAATTCTCGTCTTTACATCTTTTTTTCAGGGGTCGTAAACAAAAATACGTAAGCCCTCTAGCGTTCGCAGTTTAGTCCAATTTCATTCAAACTTTTCACAAAAATCGATTTTGGCATTTTTTTAACATCAATTTGAACAGTTTTTAGAAGTGACAGCCTTTCTTAAACTTTTAAAAAAAACCTAAAACTTAAAAAATCTAATTATACCAACGTTATCAACGTTAAAAATTGCATAACACATTAAATGTTTAAAGTAATTATCTTTTTCCGCTAGGAATGCCATTTGGTTGAGTACATATGTCTGCCTTTTGTAGCTATAAACATTTTATATTTGTTGACACGTTTCGGGCATCGAAACTTTTTGGTGTAAGTGCTAGAAAAAGAGGCAGGAAAACGTTTTTATAATGGAAGTATTCCGAAACGCGTCAACAAATATGAAATGTTTAAAGCTAGGAAAGGCAGATGTAGCCTAATGTACTCAACCAAATAACACATTACATTCTAATTCTATTGAAAATATTTAAATGACTTGACGGAGGTCCATGCCCCGCTGTCAACTAATCAGTACGCCGGGGTACACTAAGTCTGATTTGTGTCTTCCAGATGAAAGCCACACTCGTCCTTGCAGCGATCATGTGTTCAGCGTATTTCCCGGCGGAAGCGCAGAAGTCTCCGTACGCCCCGAGGCCCGTAGGCACCGCCCAGGTACTGCCGCAGTACGAGAGCGCCGAGAACCGTTTCGGTGAATCCACTACCCAAGCGCCGCCCAAGCCCACGGACCCCAACACTTTGGAAGATGTCGACCTCATTAACCGCGTCAAGGAGTGGCCCAAAGAGAAACAGCCGTTCTGGTACGTCAACTCGCAGCAAATTAGCAACAACCGAAACCAGACCATCCCTTGTTCCGGGCCGAACTGCAACCCTCCAACGCAGACCAACCCCTCGTCGTCTTTCGTCAGCTCTCAGCCATCCAATCAGAGTAAGGAGTGATAACACAGCTGATCAAGTATAGCTTTTATATATTTAACGTTCAAATTTATTTACTTGATCAATTAATTTAAGTCACTAAAAGACTGATAACGACATGTTTTAACTATGAACAATAGTTAAAGTTGCACGTTTAAGCATGCGGCCACAGTGCTGCGATCTACTTATTTAAGTTAGAACTACTCGTTATGTCTTTCCAAAAAACGAATTTGTATTGTCTATGCTTACTTAGAAGTTGCGAAACAACCTTATTACGTTGTAATATTACAGAATTTACCTGGTTACTCTATAGACTGGACTTGTTAAATGATTTGTTAAATAAAAATTTGTTTTTTTTAATTCAAACACTTTCTTTATGTTTAACCTCTTCCAAGAAAAAAGTTTGTGGTTAGTGCTTATAGAGGGAGCGCAGTAGCTCTATCGGCAGGACATCGGACAGTTCGCTACAACTCTAACTTACTCGCTGGTGCCAGTCCAGTTACTACCGTTGGTCTTTTGACATCATCTTCATTAATTTAACTGCATTAAATAACGGCATACAGCTTTTATAGCTCTTAGGTGTGTGTGTGTGTGTGTGTGTGTGTGTGTGTGTGTGTGTGTGTGTGTGTGTGTGTGTGTGTGTGTGTGTGTGTGTGTGTGTGTGTGTGTGTGTGTGTGTGTGTGTGTGTGTGTGTGTGTGTGTGTACGATCCATTGACGATTTCCAAATTTCCAATTTTACGATTCTATTGCAATATTTCCGATTTACGACCCACTTACGATTTCTAAATTTCCAATTTTACGATTCCATTCCAATATTTCCGATTTACGATCCACTCACGAATTATAATATCCAATATTACGATTCTATTCCAATATTTCCGATTTATGACCAACTTACGATTTCTAAATTTCCAATTTTACGATTCCATTCCAATATTTCCGATTTACGACCCACTCACGAATTCTAATATCCAATATTACGATTCTATTCCAATATTTCCGATTTACGACCCACTTACGATTTCTAAATTTCCAATTTTACGATTCCATTCCAATATTTCCGATTTACGATCC
The DNA here is from genome assembly GCA_022606455.1 of Callitettix versicolor. NCBI lineage: Eukaryota > Metazoa > Arthropoda > Insecta > Hemiptera > Cercopidae > Callitettix > Callitettix versicolor. The sequence goes on from CM040190.1 coordinate 81,277,223, forward strand.
ACTCACGAATTATAATATCCAATTTTACGATTCTATTCCAATATTTCCGATTTCCGATTTTCAAATTTCCAATTTTACAATTCCATTTCAATGTTTCTGAACGCATTGTTAAATTGAACCAGACTGAGCCACAACAACGCGTGGCTGGGTACAGCCAGTAAGTAAATTTTAACGACCGCTCAAAAGATGATCTATAGCTCGTGATCGGCGCTCATTTCAAGGCTAAGTCTGGGTCTTACCAGAAGAGCCACTCCAGTAGTCATTTTTCCAGTGGAAATTCGATAATTCAAGTTTGTATCAAGGTGTGTACAAGACCTAAAATACACTTGCATACATTGAATTTTAAACAGACTATTGGTTAAGCACTGAAGCATGAGAGACTTCGCAATAAAGGAAACTGCCAACATACTTGACGTGACCTTGGCAATGCGCGACCTTGACCGCCGCTAATCCCATTCCTGGTTAAAATGATCCATTACCACTAATTGCTTTGATTGTGTTCCAATATTTGACCTTCATCTGCAAAACGAAATATTAAGCTTTAAAACAAGATTTCATCTGGTCCTATCCAACCAAACAACCTTCGTCAGAATTAGTGGTTGCGTTTACATTGGAATACATCTATGATATACAAGTCTTCGTGCATGTCAAATAGATCTTATAAATACACCCTGCATTTATACTTATACAATAATTCTATTTTTCAGATGGTAATTTCTGTTGATCAGTGGCAGTACCATTACGTGCAATATTTTAAATTTGTTTTTTGTTGTTGTTATATTAAGGCGAAAAGCACTTTGAGGCTATTATCACCTCCCTAAATGCAACTGTGAGTGTAAATTGTTAAAGTCGTAAGTGTAGTGTTGTAACTGTGTGTTAGACTCGGGTACCGCGTGGGACGTTTAAATCCTCTCAATAGGTGCAGCTAGTCTGCAATGTGACAACAGTATGCCTACTTATTGTCATTCTGTACTCTGGTATATAACTTTAGGGGACACGGTGGTCTATGTGGCTAAAGCACAGGTCAGTCTGCTGCGTCTCTGAACTGCTCACCTTAAGGTTCTTACTTCCAGCCTCGTTAGTCTAAAAAAAAAAACTATATTTAGTGTTAAAAACTTGTATCATTAAAAAAAAATAATATGTGTTAAAAATTTCGGTTTTTCCATTTAAAATTTTATTAAAACCTTATTATTTTTATTAAATATTATTAAAATTAATAAATTAAAATTATTTATTAAATAATTTTATTAAAGTTTAGGCCTATTGCAAATATAAACCTCTTCATCAGTACCTCTTTTATATGTACTTTAGGAAATATAATGTCGAGGAGACATACCAGCCAAGGGTGCGCACAGAATTACCAAAAGCTCTACTCTTTATACTTCTTACTTAAGAAAATTCTCTACTGTACTGGCTTTTTCTATTGTGCCAGTTTTTTAATCCTCATTATCAGAACAGTTTAATTCCGCAGCAATAACTCAAAAAATCTCTCCTCCTTTTGCAAGTCTTTGTAATCTTGTGATTTCATATATCAAATCTTAGTTCATCTTATGTTTTTTCCAGTTTGACATTTTGTACACAACAAAATAGTAAATCAAACTGCACAAAACAAAATTAGTCTATTGAATACAATTGAATTTGACAACAAATGTCAGCTGAGAAAACAGCTAATTAAATCTAATAAATAACAAAAACTGCCATAACCTAAAAACACGTGAAAATAAACCCGTACAAGTCAAAGTACACGCAATTTTTTGATCATACAAAATGCGTGAGGCAATCTTGCTTATACAATTTGTGTGAGAATTTGTATGAGATGATATATTGTGATTTGTCAATTTGACTTTACTTCATACAAATCCTCATACATATATCTCAATGTAAACGCACCATTAGCTAGATTTTTAGAAATTAGGCTATTCAATTTTCAGACATTTACGATCCAGGAGACCCAAGAGTAAATTTTTGTAGAGTTTTATAACTTACTAAATGGCATAACTATCGAAAAGAAACGTGACAGTAAAATGGTGTATATTAGTGCGCTTTGTTGATAGAGGTGCATAAATAAAATAGCCTGCCTCTTTCAGCAATGCACACTTTTTAAACTAGATTTTACATTGATGAACAAGTCACACAATTTCAAAAGCTAATAAAAGAAGCATATACAGGCAAAGTTTACAGGAATACTTTCTTCATTTGACCTGTGTATACAATTCATAATTAATGGATAACATTAATTAAAAAAAAAATGGCGTGTTCGTAGTTGACACATGGACACAGATCCAAAAATGTCCCCTGCATCGTAAACACATTTTTGTTACTGAGTAAAGGAAAACCTACATTATATTCTCTCAACTTAATATTAATGAAAAATCGCAATTACTGACTTAAGTAAAATTATAAACTATACAAATAGTTTGCAAAACGTCCGGTAGGCAGCAGATATATCGCAGACTATTTGTTATTTAAATATTTTCATATTTGGTATTTAAATATATGGTATTTATGTAAATAATAATTTGTTGTATAAATAAAATAAAATAAGTTTATTGGAGTGATTACTTAATCTTATAAATTCCATATTTATTCTTAATTTTCGATCCTTGTAATCACAATCTACAAATAAAATCAATTTTGCAGTATTTTTTATACGCTCTTTAAACAGTTTGATTTGAGATAGTTGTGACGATTTCCGCTAGATGGTGCGAGATGTACTTCAGTTGCAAACTGTTGGATTTAGCTATAGATACCAAGTATGTTACAAAAAACTTAAACTGTATTTCTTTTGTTCGTTTTACTTCACTTTCACGCCAAGACACAGCAAATTTTGATACGTTATTTTTTTGTGCAATTATGAAAAACTATAAATTACAAAACTTGCAAATATTTCTATTGGAAACGGAACACAACACTTATAAAAAAAAAAACTTAAGCAATGCGGGACTAGCCGACAGAAGTAACTTCTTTTGCCACGCCTGACTATACATTTTCACTATTATGACAATTAGTTTTATAAAAAAAATAGATGCATGCAGGAATGGGCAACTCTTGAAAATTACTTTCGTATTAAATTTTGCATGTGTGTAGGTACACAACTTAAAAACTGAAAATGTCACAGACTATAAAATTGAGTATCTTAGTAAGGGACTTTAGTAATGAATCAGTTTATAACCCTACTTTTGACAGTTATACGTGACAAACATACTGTCTAAGTATAATAATAAATATAATATTTTTGATTGTGGCATTCAAAAATTGGTATAGGACCTATACACAAATCATTTAACTATACAAATTTAGAAAATACACATTTTAAAAATTAACAAATACAATAAAAATAACCTCAATTGATTTTTTTTTTAAGATGAAAAGCACATTGAGGCTATTACCGCCTCCCGCAGTGTTATGTGTGAGTATAAAGTATTAAAGTCGTAAGTGTAGGGTTGTAAATGTAAGTGTGTGTTAGACTCGGGTACCGCGAGGGACGTCTAAACCCTCTCAATAGGTGCAGCTAGTCTGCACCCCCTGCGGGATAAACCTCAGTTGTAATGATATTAAAGCTATTGTGCGGAATGAGCTATTTAAAAGTAATCACTTCCAGTCTAGATGTATACAAGAAAAATATATGCTGTAAGGATTCAAGCGTGGCGCGAAAGCAAATGTTTGTATTCATGTTTTGTCAACCGCGACCATAGAAGTTTTCACTTTAAAAATTAATCTGATATACGAGGTACTAAACTTTCAGACTAGAAACAACATAAGAACATAGAGTAGCAGGTGGAGAGGAAGACTTGTAGCGACGTGGTGTAAACAAAGGAAGGAATTTGATGGGGCGGAAAACTTGAAAACAAGCAAAACAGAAGAGATCAGTGTTCTGAAATGGATACTATGTAATTTTGGAAATCACATATTCCACTGGGAGTAAAATGAGCTAGCCCGAGTACAAAATTTGTTCTAAAATAAGTAACTAAATAACGGAACTCAAGACTTAAACAAAGGTGCTTCTAAAGTTCTTTTATGTTCACAAAGTGTCATAAATTTACAAAATTTTCACTACCGCATCGCTAAATTGCACCGAAAAAACCAAGTGGAAATTTAATGGAAACATGGAAACACTTTACAAAGCGAAATACACAAAAGAAAATGTAATAAAACGTCAAGCGGAGTTTTCGTCAACGAATAATTTAAAAAATGTTCATTATACAGGACCGTAACACAAGTTTGCAAAACACATTTAGTAAAAATGACTGCATAAATCATAAAAAGTGAAGAATATCACCCGCGGGAGCTGTGAAAAAGTCCTGAAGGAAATATGTTGAGCTCGTCTTAGTAAACTTTGTCCCCGTTTTGTAAATAGTCTTGTTTACATATAATTTATGTTTAAACAGTTTGATCAAGTTAACTGCGCTAAAAATTTACATTTTTAGTATTATATATAAAACTAGGCAAACAAAATTATTTTGGCAACAGTTTGGACAAGTTTGTTAACCGGCAAAATTCGTTCAACAGTTTCAAAATGGCGGCCATTTAAAATCTTTAAAAATGCATAATATTTTGTCTTAAATTATTCTGAAAATATGATTGCACCACCGTAATTAATTTTCAAAACTAACTGTATTTTGAATTTTCAGAAATTGTCGAAATTAATAAATTTAACTTCATGGCTGTCATAATTCATTTACGTATTTTCAATGAAATTTAAGTCCGTGTGGCCACCAAATGCGGAGCGGAGTTGCGCTAAGCAGAGCATTCAAAACCAAAAACGCAATTGAGCGGGGTCAAGCGGCGTCGCTGGGCTCCGCTACGCAAAGCTCGACAGTGTCTAGTTCGGTTTTGAAGGTGACTTTGCTTCCCCCCACGCTGACCACGTTTCCAAACTTATTTCTCGTTACCTTGGTTACGGTTTCTAAACACAGTAGTTTCCTAGAATTTATTACACTAGGCTACGCCTAAATATTTAGATTTAAAAGATACAAACGCTTTCTTTAAACTGACTTAACTCCGCTTCCGGTGCCGTTCATCGTCATCTGCTCAGCTCCGCTCTGCATTTGGTAGCCACTTAGCATAAAGTTTAAAATGTGAATATATGCAGATTTTAATGTTGATTGTGATGGATAAATCGCAATTTCAAAAAGTGAAAAATAAAAAAAATAATTACTGCAACATAGCTACCGAGCCACATATTGAAATAATTAGGATTATTACCTATTTTTCGGTCTAGGTGTTTTTTTACTCACCTCGTAAAACCTAACTGTTTCGTCTTCAGTCCGTAATACAAAATGTGAAATCCCTCTGTCAAGGTCGTTACAAAATTAAACAAACACATTGAAAACAAGTCACAAACACTAAACACAATTCGATTAAAATAAACACGATAAAATTTGGTTTGGCCAAACGATACGTGCAGCTCCTATGTCGTTACATTCCGGACCAAATTTTATCGTGTGAATTTTAATCGTGTAATTGTGTTTAGTGTTTTGTTTAACTTTGTGACGACCTCGACAGAGGGATTTGACATTCTGTATTACGGCTTAAAGATGAAACACTAAGGTTTCGAAACCGCGGTAGGCTTTACGAGGTGAGTGAAAAGACCACTACGCAAAAATAGGTCATAATCCTAATAAAAAAAAAGAATTAAAAATTCGAGATACAAATATTTGTGTACATAAATAAAAAGACTGGAAGAGAATTTTTTTCGATTACAACTTTTGAACAATAGTTACATTTAGGATAGAATAAAAAACAACTTAAACTACATCTCAATAAAACAATTCCAATAGTGTGGCATAGAAAAGGGTTTGACCGCCCTTATGGTTTTTATATTTACAGTATATTTAAACACGAATGATTTACAGGGTGTAATTAAATGTTCTTTTTTGAGAATTCGCTTCTATTATATCAGCGAGACAACTACGTTCCGTGGTTGTACCTTTTAAGTGTTCATGTAAGTTCGTTAAAGCAACCTGCAATAGGAGGAACACGTGATAGCACTGAAAGCGGGCGGGAGAGGTAGAGAGGGGCAGGTTTGATAAGAATGATTTATTGCGCCTGCTGCCTGCAGTGACTTTTGTCGAGCTGCTCCATCTTGGTTCTCCAGCAATATATATTTATTTCATTAAGTCTGAAGACATTACAAGTTATCTTTTTACAGGACGTGCTGTTGAAGTAGAACTAGAGTTATTACGTTAAAGTTGACAATAAAATAATTACAGCTAGTACATTACATAACTACTGTAACATACATCTTCATTGAGACGAGTGGACAAGAACATGTCTTACTGCGAAACATGCATATCAACAAATAAATATTTTAAAATGAAAATAATCGCCGCACACAGCAGTCTCGCTGACATGATGGAAGCGAATTTCCAAAGTATTTCCTTTATCTTACTTACCCTTTCTTGTAATTTTGATTACACTATCATAATCAGCATTACAATATGCATAGCATTTTAAAATTTCAAATTACACTTACAATACGAAAACGAACCCTGACCGCCGTCAAACAATTTTTTAATTTCAACGAATTTTAAAAATTCAAATTACTAATTTATACAGTTTTTAACGGTAATTACGATGGTAAAATCAGATATTGAAAAAATAAGAGGAAGAGGGGGAAGAAAAAGAGAAAGAAGAACAAGAAGAGGAAGAGGAAGAGGAAGAAGAAGAAAAGGAAGAAGTAAGAAGATGAAGAAAACAAAAGAGGAAGAGGGAAAGGTAGTAGGTGAAGAAGAAGAAGAGGAAAAGGGTAAGGGAAAGGTGAAGAAAAAGAAGAAGAGGAGGAGGAGGAAGATGAAGAAGCATAAGAAGAAAAAAGAAGAAGAGAAGGAAGAAGAGGGAGAGTGCCAAGGAAAAGAAGAAGATGAAGAAGAAGAAGAAGAAGAGAAGGAAAATGGAGAGGGAGTGAGAGGAGACGAGAAAAAGAAGAAGAAGAAGAAGAAAAAGATGAAGAGGAAGACGAAGAAGAGGACGAAGAAGAAGTAGTAGGAATAGTGAAAGAACACAATTTGTTATGCATTACGTTTGTATTAAAGAACCAAACAAAACGTATGTGTCTATGTTGTTTCTCGACAAAATTCTTATCATTTCTAAATTAAGGTTGTTCATAGAGGTCGTTGGTTTTTCGCAAAATTTAATTAGTTAAGTTCACAATATTTTGCTTGCGTTAGATGTTTAATGAACTTCACACCGTTCGTCCAAGTAATTAAGTTTTTACAGAACTTTAGGGTTTACAGAATGTTGCAATATTAAACAAGAAAACACAACTTTAAAACAATAACTTTTTGTCAGGTTTTTTTCAAGCAATACGAAAACAAACTTTGACTAAACGTTATTAAAAAAGGACAAAAACAATTATGCAAGGTATTTACATTTCATATTGTACTCTTCATATTGTTCCTTTAAAACTAATAAAGGAACAATTTTAA
>CM040190.1:81287149-81294649 GCA_022606455.1 Callitettix versicolor
ATATTTTCTTAAGTTAGACTTGGTAATTGTTTTCTTTTTCAGCTTTTTTCTTCTAAAGTGTTCAAGCAAGACGTTTCAAGGAAACTTGCAATAGTGATGAATCAAGGATTATAGAATTATTAATAAAATCGTTAATTACAAACATAATTTCTATTACTATCAACAAAAATATAGGAGACTTACAAGCCATTAGAATATATATATATATATATATATATATATATATATATATATATATATATATATATATATATATATATATATATATTATATATATTCTAAAGGATATTAAGTAAAAATAAATCAAAACATCAAAGCTACAAAAATATTAATGTAAAAGTTTTTAACGTACGGCAAAGCCATTGAAAATCTTGCCTTCTATAAATTTTTAACGAACTGCAGAAACCAATTAGCGTGTTCTCAGAACGACTTTTATCTCGCTTTTATTTCATTCGAGCAACAAACGGAGCTCATCTTGTGGCAATAAAAAGACTACTGCAAATAAAAACACAACTACCAATAATTTCTAAAACCAATTTAATTGTACAGATAAGCGCTGCCTGTTTTACGGGTGTTTAGAGCAACATTAAAGAGTGGTTTATGTGGTATCATAAGAGTCTGGAGTGGTTTATGTGGTATAATAAGAGTCTGGAGTAGTTTATGTGGTATCATAAGAGCCTGGAGTGGTTTAGGTTGTATCATAAGAGTCTGGAGTGGTTTATGTTGTATCATAAGAGTCTGTAGTTTTTAATGTGGTATTATAAGAGTCTGGAGTGGCTTATGTAGTATCATAAGAGTTTGGAGTGGTTTATAGTATCATAAGAGTCTGGAGTGTTTTATGTGATATTACAAGAGTCTGGAGTGGTTTATGTAGTATCATAAGAGTCTGGAGTGGTTTATGTGGTATCATAAGTGTCTGGAGCGGTTTTTGTAGTATCATAAGAGTCTGGAGTGGTTTATGTAGTATTATAAGAGTCTGGAGTGATTTATGTGGTATCATAAGAGTCTGGAGTGGTTTATGTAGTATCATAAGAGTCTGGAGTGGTTTATGTAGTATCATAAGAGTCTGGAGTGGTTTATGTAGTATCATAAGAGTCTGGAGTGTTTTATGTGATATCACAAGAGTCTGGAGTGGTTTATGTGGTATTATAAGAGTCTGGAGTGGTTTATGTAGTATCATAAGAGTCTGGAGTGGTTTATGTGGTATCATAAGGGCCTGGAGTGGTTTATGTGGTATTATAAGAGTCTGGAGTGGTTTATGTAGTATCATAAGAGTCTGGAGTGGTTTATGTGGTATTATAAGAGTCTGGAGTGGTTTATGTAGTATCATAAGAGTCTGGAGTGGTTTATGTGGTATCATAAGTGTCTGGAGCGGTTTTTGTAGTATCATAAGAGTCTGGAGTGGCTTATGTAGTATTATAAGAGTCTGGAGTGATTTATGTGGTATTATAAGAGTCTAGAGTGGTTTATGTAGTATTATAAGAGTCTGGAGTGTTTTATGTGATATCTTAAGAGTCTGGAGTGGTTTATGTGGTATTATAACAGTCTGCAAGTAGTTAAATCAATGAAACACTCAAGTTCGTATTGTACAACTATTTACAAATGTTGGTGAAAGTTATGTACCCAGGAAAGTTTTGTAATTTAGGCGAAAATAATCGCGGCAAACAGCCGTTTCGTAGACGTAATGGTAGCGAACTTTCAAACGTAAGTGAAAATACGATTTCGCTATCACAATAAACACGAAAACGTGCTATATATATAATAAGCGTTTTAAATTTTCAAATTACGTAAGAGAAACGGTCCTAAAACTAATTTTCATATTTTAAAAAAAGTATAAAATAAAAAAAGTTTAAAATGTTTGTAAAATTTGAAATAGAGTTGAATGGAGTTTGCTGCGTAACGAACTTTACGAAGCAATTACAAATATTTTGATACAGATTTGTTTGTCGAATTTACCAAAGTCGAGAACTTACTATACTTTCCTGGTACATCTTAACCTATTTAATCACAACGTACGTCTGTTTTATAAAAATAAAACCACATAATTTTTTAGCTCTAAACAAAATTTCAATGAAACGTAGAATTTCTGTGTACATAAATATGTGATTGCTTTAAATTAGCACTACTATTGTCAGTGCATAGTCTTTAAAACAAGGAAATAGGAACAAGGACTGAGAACATATCCTAAACAAAAATAAAGCTTAACAACTCAGCGGAGTGCTTTTTCGTGTTTGCACGCGATTAAACTGTACGGTAGGTCCAGGGATTACGAAGCTGAGCTACTTATAGAGGAGAAAACAAAATAATAGACAGAGGAATAGAGAAATTATTTAGAAAAGATTAAAATACTCAACAACAGTTGTATTACTAAAAAGTAGGACAGTGCTTTTGTAATTCAAACTCGAAAGTTTCCATAAGAGGTAAGGTTTAAACATCAATTATTCTTACTATTATTAAACTTGCGTTATTTCACTGTAACACGTTTGTTTTAGTGAATATTCATTAGAAAATAAGCTTTTGGACACAGCCATCACGGTAAGACCCAACCAGAAACATTCAAATGTGTACAGTTCCTCAACTCTAGATTGATCACTTTTTCAGATCACTCTAAAAGCTCATTGTCGGTGTACTGTTCAAGGTCCCGTCTGGTCTGGGTTTTACTGTGATGACGCCTTGATGGCTCATTTCCAAATGAAAGTGCGCCAATAATTTCGGAATACAGTTGACTGGAACGGAATTGAATACAAAAATGTATCAGAGAACATGTCCAAGTAAGCAAAATGTATAAATAGATAATATAAACAATAATTCACGTCACAATTAATTTACCGATATGCCAGTGGGATAAATTAAAGTAATTACCTCTATGGGTTCTATGTGCAGCGTAAACTAACAAGTTATTAGCTACATTATTGTCTGGGTTGATCATAATTAATGATAATTTTAAATGGTATATTGGGGCAACGGTCATAATTCAGTTTTTGCACTGAACGCAGAAGCATTTTAGGGGCAGTTTCAGTTCTGTAATTTAATTAGTTTCTACGTTTGGTGTCATTCGGCATTTCCGTGTTTAGTACAAATATATTGAGATGCAGCCCCCGACTGCATTTAAATTATAAATAAAAGATCAAAATGTTCTAAATTATACAAGGTACATCGTGCAATGTTCAAATTATCTCGAAACTTTGTCAGGGATATACTGCACTGATAACATAATAAAAGAGTTGCACTATTGTATAAACTTAACATGTAAATTCATAATTTATTAACTAAATATTCGAAAAATATTCTTCAGCATTTATTCTGATACCTTGTTTTCTTCTTTTTAAATCAATTATATTTCAGATTTTCATTTCGTTCAATTGTGAAATATATAATTTTTGTGTATAATTTGTTTTGTATTTTGTATTTTAGCAGTGTGTTTTTTATTTGTTTAAGTAACTATTTTTATATAAAATAAAATAATCAAACGTAACATTTGATGACGTGATGGAAGCGAAATAAATTTTTCTACGCCATTTTGAAAATTCGATTCCCCCATTGCAGTCAGAATTTATATGTGCATAATTTAGAATTTTAAACTTTAAAATTACATTGAGAATACGAATTTTTTTTTAACGTCCGACTTTTGTGCACACTTGGGCTAATGCAGTCGATGGAATGATTTATTGCGTATGAAAATGCCAAGTTCTGGCCGGGAATTGAACCCGGGTCCTCGGGGTGAAAGCCTAGTACGCTATCAACTAGGCGGCAAGAATACGAAAATTGCCTGACCCACTGAAGTTGTATTTTGAAATTTCAGTGGAGATTTTAATAATGAATTTTCATAGTGAAATCAAAATTTTGAAACAATGTAAGACAAGTTTTTTTTGGAAAATCGCTTCTATCACGTTGGTGAGACAGCTGCGTACGTGATTATTTAAAATATTTTTATAGGCACAATTAAACAACATGTTTTACTTTGCAAACATTAGAGTATAAAGGCGTTCTCAGGATTTTATTTTTGGAAGTTATATATCGGGGGGGGGGGATTTTAACGCTAGTTTTGGTCTAGTGACTATTGAAGGTAATAGTAAGAGCATCCTTGAAAACATTCTCAACTATTCAACTACACTAAACAGAGTAGTAAACTCTCTAGAATGGGTGACATGAGGTAAACCTCTTATTTGATATTATATTTCATATGTTATTAAGCTAAGCATTCCGGTCATATTTGCAATAAAAATGAGATTCTGCGTTATTGAAGCTACATATATGGGATTCGTCAGAAAACCAGGGAACTCTCACGCCTAGTACTTTCCATTTTGAGGCTTTACAATAAAATAAAACCGACTTAAAACCGATAAAAGATCTGTAAACAGATTTCCAGGAGCAGTATAATGTGTCCCCGTGAGAGTGCAGCACAATGCACGCATATGTGATAAATAATTAATTGTGTGTGTACTAAAACAGCTGATTGCTAAAAAAACTGTTGCAAGTAATGTTTAAATTATTCAAGATTTAAATAATTATTGACCGAATCAGTTTTGAAAGTAGAATCGGTAAGACAATCCAGATCAGTTATGTAAATGTTATTAAATAAAAGACTGTGCTTTTAGTAAACAATAAATACTGCAGCCTAATTTAGGTTTAATGTAAAATCCGGTTTTATTTCGGGTGTAAATATTTCAATAAGGTTCAATGTTAGAATTCAGTCATTAATTTTATAGGTTATAGTTTTAAATACGAAAGTAGAACAAATTAAGGCTGTATTAAATAACCTAATTATAATGAATGACATTGCTTTAGTAACAGGTCATACAAGTATTAAATATAACAGTGTCTATTTTAACAGAAAAAGAGGTGTTGTAACACTGTTAAACTTCTTGCTGTACACTGTTGTATATTATTCATTTCTTTTTCCCATTAACTGCGAAAGGTCGCACGGGACCTAAGTAAGTTTTAAAATAAATGTAAAAACTTGAAATTTAACGAACTAATTATATTCGTGTTAAAAACGTTATTTTTCCCAAATGAATTACCAGTAATAAAAATTATTATATCTAACGACAGATTGTTCTAATAAAATTGTAAACATTAGAATAAAATATTATTTGTTTGTCATTTCTAAGTTTCGGCAATAAAGATTCCAATAAAAAGGTACAGACTGTGTTTCCCTTGACCAAGGAATAGCTAATGTTTGGAGTTCCGTGCGGTGTTGCCGCGTCGTGCACCGGAAAGCTTCTATATATGGAAAGGTTTGGCTGGTCGCATCCTGAATGAATCGTTTTAACACAAATAAGTCGAAATAAAAGTGTTAGACTAGTAAAATACAACTAATGAAACGGTATTGTGCAATTATATTGGGAAGTTTTGTCGATATTTACCACAATGGCAATTATTTTAATATACTGTTTATTATTATTTTATTTGGGGCTCGGTGGTCGAAGTGGTTAAAGCATCGGTCAGCCTACTGTATCACTCAGCCGCGCACCTAAAGGTTCTTTGTTTGAGGCGCAGTTGATCCCGTTGCTTTTCCCTTATCGTCCTCATTTGTTTAACTGGAATTAATCTAAATACAGACGTTAAGCGCGTGCGCGCGCACACACACACACACACACATTTCGATTTCGACCGGATTACTTTAAATGTAAATACACGTATAACCTAACCTAACATACACTGTAAATACTACTTAAATTTCGCTACAGTAAAATATATTTACAGTAAGAAGACGTTTTCTGAATCGTTTGTTAAACACTTGTGAAATAAAGTTGCAATGTTATTTGCGAAGCTAAATAAATTATTGGCAATAAATTTGCCAGACGTTTTCAAGTTTATCGTCTGCTTGCAAGCAGAGGGATTGCAAGAATGTATCAAAACTTCTTTTATCAAAGCCACCCGCAGTTCGGAACGAGATATTACGGTAATATTATTGCACTTAAGTGTTATATATTACAGTTTAATGCACTTCGCAAGGCTTGATTACGGCTTTCGTGAAGTGGTAAATGCAGATGTGTCGAGACTGAAATATCTGTGCTAGCGTACAACTCTGCCCGCTTCGTAGGCCAACCCGTTCCCTCTAAGTCTCGGCATATACTAGCCGCTGAAGATTTACTCTTCTTTTTTTCATTTGTTATTTTAAGGCGAGAAACACACTTTGAGGCTATTATCGCCTCCCTAAATGTAAGTGTGAGTGTAAAATGTTAAAATCGTAAGTGTAGTGTTGTAAGTGTAAGTGTGTGTTAGACTCGGGTACCGCGAGGGACGTCTAAATCCTCTCAATATGTGCAGCTAGTCTGCACCCCTGCGGGGGATTTACTCTTCTAGTCGATCCTCGAACACTGAAGACAAAGAAAGATTGAAGTGGAGTCCATTTAAGTTGGTTTTAAAAATAGAAAGATTAAGGTTTTCCAAATCAGTTTAAACTAGTTCAGCAGCTGCCGGTCATCACGAGAAGGTCCTTTTTATGCCTTCTGTATGTTTGCAGCCTTTATCCCTCTGCAGTTATATTTGATGTGTTTTACTAGTATATAACCTACAAATTAAGCCAAAAGTCCCGCATCACAGGACTAACAACTTGTTTGTATAAAATACGAGTTTATACTCTTTTTCACACTTAAATAATCTATGTTAAATACAAACAGCTGCTTGATTACATACATTCTTGAGGTTATGGGAGTTAGTGGCCTTGGAACCGCGATTAAGCACCTATTGTGCAACTAAGTCTCTCGGATTCTAGTTCAATAGACTGACGCTCTGAATGAGTTTTAGCAGTCCACAAACTAGATCATACTTTGGAGATCCTCAAGGTCATGGAAGCCAAAACAGTCTTCGCCTCTTACCGACAAGAGCCTACCATCATAGATTACGTGGAATGCAAGTTTTCTTTCTTCCTACATAACCTATACACGGTTCCTCCGTGGTACATTCCTTTCACTTGTTTTTCATGTGCACCCAGAACACAGTCCACGTAATATGTCTCATAGTTTTTCTTATTCCAAGGATCTTAATGCTCTTGGCTGACAGGCCTCCAGTCTTGAAGTACGGCTCCAGCCAATCCTGTTATCACATTCTTGGGAGGTTTTATCAGAAGCCGCTTTGCTGCAGCCTCTTTTCTTATGAATTTGTTTTTCGCTTTCCCGATATACGTTTGCACCTCTTAGGAAGGTTTGTTTTCACCAACCCAAATCCCACAAGTACGTAGGCAAATAATACGTTTATCTATACAGAGCATAGTGTGTGCGGATGCATAATTAAGGCTAAAAACCGGATGTCTCCTGTGTCCAGAATCAGCATGCTTAACCCATGCGAGCTTCAGCGTTGGTATGACATGAAACGATCTTACTCTAGTCCAGATAGATGAAGGCAGGTTAGGTCCAGTTAAGGCATCTCAGGATTCCGAAACCTTACAATGAATAAGACAACAGAGAGGTCGTTGACCAATCTTATATCAATGGATTTTCTTTTGAAATCGAAAGTATATGCAATAAAAATAAACAACAGGAATAAATTGGTTGA
>CM040190.1:81299649-81399649 GCA_022606455.1 Callitettix versicolor
AGGAACAAGTGAAAATTAACAAATTAATATTTAAAACGAAAATGTTTCAATTCCAAATATTTGAACGAAACAAGCAATGTGTTAAACTTAAAAAACTTTCATATTTGAGATCGATGCACTCTCATCTCTCAACCTAGCAAGGAACAAGTGAAAATTAACAAATTAATATTTAAAACGAAAATGTTTCAATTCCAAATATTTGAACGAAACAAGCAATGTGTTAAACTTAAAAAACCTTCATATTTGAGATCGATGCACTCTCATCTCTCAACCTAGCAAGGAACAAGTGAAAATTAACAAATTAATATTTAAAACGAAAATGTTTCAATTCCAAATATTTGAACGAAACAAAGAATGTGTTAAACTTAAAAAACCTTCATATTTGAGATCGATGCACTCTCATCTCTCAACCAAGCAAAGAACAAGTGAAAATTAACAAATTAATATTTAAAACGAAAATGTTTCAATTCCAAATATTTGAACGAAACAAGCAATGTGTTAAACTTAAAAAACCTTCATATTTGAGATCGATGCACTCTCATCTCACCAACCTAGCAAGGAACAAGTGAAAATTAACAAATTAATATTTAAAACGAAAATGTTTCAATTCCAAATATTTGAACGAAACAAGCAATGTGTTAAACTTAAAAAACTTTCATATTTGAGATCGATGCACTCTCATCTCTCAACCAAGCAAAGAACAAGTGAAAATTAACAAATTAATATTTAAAACGAAAATGTTTCAATTCCAAATATTTGAACGAAACAAAGAATGTGTTAAACTTAAAAAACCTTCATATTTGAGATCGATGCACTCTCATCTCACCAACCTAGCAAGGAACATGTGAAAATTAACAAATTAATATTTAAAACGAAAATGTTTCAATTCCAAATATTTGAACGAAACAAGCAATGTGTTAAACTTAAAAAACTTTCATATTTGAGATCGATGCACTCTCATCTCACCAACCTAGCAAGGAACAAGTGAAAATTAACAAATTAATATTTAAAACGAAAATGTTTCAATTCCAAATATTTGAACGAAACAAGCAATGTGTTAAACTTAAAAAACCTTCATATTTGAGATCGATGCACTCTCATCTCACCAACCTAGCAAGGAACAAGTGAAAATTAACAAATTAATATTTAAAACGAAAATGTTTCAATTCCAAATATTTGAACGAAACAAGCAATGTGTTAAACTTAAAAAACTTTCATATTTGAGATCGATGCACTCTCATCTCACCAACCTAGCAAGGAACATGTGAAAATTAACAAATTAATATTTAAAACGAAAATGTTTCAATTCCAAATATTTGAACGAAACAAGCAATGTGTTAAACTTAAAAAACTTTCATATTTGAGATCGATGCACTCTCATCTCTCAACCTAGCAAGGAACATGTGAAAATTAACAAATTAATATTTAAAACGAAAATGTTTCAATTCCAAATATTTGAACGAAACAAGCAATGTGTTAAACTTAAAAAAATTTTCATATTTGAGATCGATGCACTCTCATCTCTCAACCTAGCAAGGAACAAGTGAAAATTAACAAATTTATATTTAAAACGAAAATGTTTCAATTCCAAATATTTGAACGAAACAAAGAATGTGTTACACTTAAAAAACTTTCATATTTGAGATCGATGCACTCTCATCTCTCAACCTAGCAAGGAACAAGTGAAAATTAACTAATTAATATTTAAAACGAAAATGTTTCAATTCCAAATATTTGAACGAAACAAAGAATGTGTTAAACTTAAAAAACCTTCATATTTGAGATCGATGCACTCTCATCTCTCAACCTAGCAAGGAACAAGTGAAAATTAACAAATTAATATTTAAAACGAAAATGTTTCAATTCCAAATATTTAAACGAAACAAGCAATGTGTTAAACTTAAAAAACCTTCATATTTGAGATCGATGCACTCTCATCTCTCAACCTAACAAGGAACATGTGAAAATTAACAAATTCATATTTAAAACGAAAATGTTTTAAGTCAAAATATTTGAAGGGAACTTTAATATCATTTTAAATAGTAAATAGCATCTCATTTTGAAGTATTCTATCAGGATTCTATTTTCCAGTAACCCAATTGTGGTCACAATTATAAAACACAATATTATTCACAATTAATTAAACGCCACAGTGTTTATATTTTAAACAATTGTTTACTGAAATCGTTTCACAGTGAAATTGCTTTATTCACTCCAAACGTTCATTAGCGCCGAACATAAATTGTAGCAGTAATGTGCACACTGAGTTAATTGGGGCTGTTATAACCGTGGGGATTGGTTTTGATCTGGTGTTATATAATTTAATTGTGTCCTATTAATTATCACAATTATTTAATTCAGTACAATTACATGTGCGGGTATTGATACGCCAATTTTTTAAATCTAACTTCATTATGAGTACAAATTGCAGCCAATCCTAGTGTTTCGCTTTTCGTCTTTCACTGTTGACGCGTTTTGGAATAACTCGCATTTTGCACAAATATTTCACAAACTGTCTCGTAATATATTATTTCCATAAAATATTGACTTAATTTCTTAAAATACGATGATCAGAATTTGAATAAACATAACATAATCATAATCTGTTGGTGTGTGCATGGAAAGAATATATAATAAATTTTCATTGAAACAAAAATTAAAATCATGCATCATGCTTTCTCTTCCTTTTTTATTTTAATTACGATAATTTATTCGCAAACACGACAAATTAACACAGCTAGTTTTTAACAACATAACCTGAAACTTATAGCCTGTCAGCTGTTCAATAAAATCAGCTGATGGTTACGATTTAATATAAAACAGCTGATCTTTTAATATAACTACCAAAATGAAAATAACTATTTCATTTCATTTCAATCGGTCCAATTTCTTCGTAGTTTCCGTAGTGTAGTGGTTGTGCGTGCGCCTCACACGCTCAATGCTCCTGGTTCGATCCCGGCGGAAACACAAACATTTTTATTTATGATTAATTTAATACGAGACTTGCGACGCGCAAAATGTACTGTTATATATCTATATACAAGTGTTCCTCGCACCACGCGTCCCGTAAAATCCAACATCAAAACCAGCCATAAAAACAAACATGTTGACAAACCCGATTGCTGCCAGAATTTATTTTTCGGATTTTTTAAAAATTACTACTGTGGAACCGTAAAATATTTTATTTTAAACTCTCTTGACATGAATTTTCACATTTTGTTATAATCTGGTGAACCGATTTTTTAAAAATCAAGCTGAATTTTTATTGAAATAGATTTTTTTGCCTTAACCTGTAGACAGACACGATAAATAGCCTTTTATAAAGAGGTATTATGGTAGTATGCAAATTACAGGTTCAGTAATTTCGTTACAAATTTATAATTAAACTCCCATAATTGAAAAAGTTACATTATTTTTAAATCAAAATGCTAACCACATAAAAGGCAATATAAATATGGAAAACATTTGTTCAGTATGCTTATGTTTAACAAATCTATAAAAGAGACAACAACAACAAATCTATAAAAGAGACAAACAAATCTATAACGAAATTCATTTGTTCGTTCGTTCCATATTTCCGTTACACTCTTCCGTTCGGCAGACTTTTTTCTATTCATTTATCTCTCCAAAGCTAACATTAAAAGCTTTGAATTTTAACATACATATTTATTTAAAATACAATTTTGACACGCTTGTAGATAATTCTGTTTCAGATCTATCCAACGTTTTGTCTAGCGCTTTTCTCTGCCAATTAGAAGCCGACAAAAGTATAAATTTCAGATTTTTGATTCACCCTGTACACACGTGTGGAACATCCATTCGTACCTTTGATTCAGAGCCTAGGGATGTCAGAGTTTCGGAATCACTGCTTTAAACCGTTTCCTTAAATATAGAATACTTTGTGCTTAATTTAGTGGAACATTACATTTCTTTTTCTTCTTGTAGTTCCTTACCCGTTCCGGAAGTCTTCAACCATCCTATAATTACTTTGTTGACCGTCGCCTAAAATAATTATGAGAGCAAGCAAGATACTCTTGGTACTCTCTAAAATACAAATTTGTGTCAAATACTTACATTCAGCTTGTATTGTGCGCATGGAACAAGCATATTCTGTCTATAGACACTTTGGAATAACAGACTGAACAATCAAGGAACTGTACTAGTTCCAATAACACTTATATATAAGCTTGTATTACGCGCATGCAACAAACATATTCTGTCTATAGCCACTTCGGAATAACAGACTGAACAAACAAGGAACTGTACTAGTTCCAATAACACTTATTTATAAGCTTGTATTACGCGCATGCAACAAACATATTCTGTCTATAGCCACTTCGGAATAACAGACTGAACAACCAAGGAACTGTACTAGTTCCAATAACACTTATTTATAAGCTTGTATTACGCGCATGCAACAAACATATTCTGTCTATAGACATTTCGGAATAACAGACTGAACAACCAAGGAGGTGTACTAGTGTCAATAACATGTACTAGTACATAGATTGGCAGTAATAAGGAAAACCTGGATTAGTTCAGATTATCGTGAGCTAAGCGAATCTAGGTCACTTACGGGCGCTGTATTGTTGTATGTAATTCCATCCTTAAAGTCTAAAAGAAGGTATTTTTACTTAATCTTTGATAGAATCGAATCGCTTTGTATTTTATAAAGATTTTATTGACTTTTTTATTTTTATTTTATAGAGATATCGGGGAGCAGTTGCTCGCGGTTTTTCACTTGATATACGACTTCTGTTTCTTGTTTGGTTTTCATTACAACAAATATTTTTGGGTTATTAAAGCCGGGCTGAAATATTTACTAAGACAGAATGGCGCTGGGAGGTTCCATAAGCGAGATGAAGAGTTTAAATAATGCCCTGTGAGGGGAAACAGGCCGGGCTGTAATTTGTCTTGAACACGAAACAGAGCTTCAGAGTTTGGTGCGAGTGTCCTTCACGACTGATCCTTCATATTTCGGAAGGACACTCGTGAAATATGAAGGAGTGTCCTTTACATTTTTTACATTTAAATGGAGTGTCATTTTACATTTTTTTCTATATGTAAAACGTACGCTTCTAAACTTTTACTATTGTAAGACTGAGTAAACGCAGAGAACATATTGTACACGAATATATAAACACAAATCTAAACGTAATGTTTTTAACACATCTACACGCATCGCTTATTGAAATCAAAATCATCAAAGCACGTTAAAATATCTTGCTCACGTGATAGAAGAGAATTAAAAAATTATATTTATCTATCTTACCCTCTTTTTTGAAACCTTCATTTCACTATCATAAACTGCATTAAAATGTGCACATATTAGAGTTTCAAACGTTTAAATTACATTGAAAATATAAAAATGAACCATGACCGCCGTTAAATTAAATTTCTAAATTTCAACGGATTTTGAAATTTCTAAACAATAATTTATACAGTGTTTAATTTTAATTACCATCAGATTTTCAAAACTATTTAAGACAAAAAAATTTGAACTTTTTAAGATTCTAATGGTCGCTATTTTGAAATTGTTTAGCGAATTTGTTTAAAATATTAACTAAATGGCTTTTCGTGAAAAACTTGAATCAAAGGGGGCTAAAACACCCACACCCACCTGAAAATTGATTATTTTTATTTATACCCTAATCACCAAATTCTTCACCTTTTCAATTACCTAAAGAGTTGAAATTTAGTATACTTATTCCTTATATACCATATCGAAAAATTAAGCATAAGTGTTATACGGTTTAAAATACTATAGGGAATCATGATATTCCTTATTCAGCAATTATATATATGTTTGTGTGTGTGTGTGTGTGTGTGTGTGTGTGTGTGTGTGTGTGTGTGTGTGTGTGTGTGTGTGTGTGTGTGTGTGTGTGTGTGTGCGCGCGCGTGTGCGCGCGCAGTATAGGTCTTATATGTGTCATATATTTTAGTGTTCTCTAATATACGTGGATCGATGTAACCATAATAATAATTATTATTAATATGAATTGGGGACTTTTTTACAATATCATAATATTGGGGAAATTTTGTCCTGCTCGTGGGAAAAACAAGTATATAGTAGCAGGCAACACTGATTTAACCTTTCAATTAACTCTGATCCATTGTTCTCCATAGTCTAACTGGCATGAAGTATACTCGACATCAAAAAGTGATTCAAGGTCATGGGGCTGGGTCTTACCATGACGGCCGCTACGATAGCTCATTGCCGATGAATATTCGCGAAAAGTTAACTAATGCTACCCGAAGTGTAAGTTCAGTTGCTGTTCCATACATCTCTGGTTTAATTGAAGCTTCAACTTGTGTACACAATGGTGGATTTAACCAAACTAACTAGAATGGGTAATTTCAGTGTTCGCCATCAAAATAGCATCACCTCATTAGTGGGTTTTGGAACAGACGTCACTGTAACACAATGAAATGCGTTCGATCCTAACCTATAGAGTTATTTTTTATTGGTCCCTTTGAAATTAACTAGGCAATAAAAATTATTAATGCAATATTTTTTTTACTTCTGCTTGGAACGTTATTACAGTATTGAGTACATTCATCTACTTCTCATAGAATTGTGTATTTTGTATTTGTTGACGTGTTTCGTGTTACCTCAAATATCAAATAGGTTATTGCTGTATTCGTGTGCAGCAGCGGTAAGTTGATAATGGAGGTGAGCCGAAACGTGTTAACAAATAACAACTTGACAAATTTAGGAAAGACAAATAAGTGTATTATACAAAATATGCTATACATTTTATGAATAAGTATAGTGCTATTTATTTATACGAAGTATTTATTATTATTCTCGTATAAAGAATAAAACTGGTCTCATCATGGTGAGTAAGAAAGAAGACATAGAGACGTGTCAGAAAAGTGTCGTTCCTATTACTGAAAGCAGATCCGTAACGGTTCTATTAAAGGAATTACAAAGGAGATGGTTCGGACAAATACTCTATATATAAACGTAATAGAACGATAACCTTTATGAGAGTTGTGAGTGCTCGCTGCTGGTGGCATCTTGCGGAGGGAATATACAACTATTTTTAAATAGATAATAGTACTGTCTATTTCCTTAAACGTTTCCCCCCTTGTCTGTACAGCTTGCAACGTTCGTGAGTGCTCACTTATGGTGGCATCTTGCGGCAGAGTATTCAATTACAGTTAAATAGATAATAGTTCTGTCTGTTGTCTTAAACGTCTACCCCTTGTCATTGCAGCTTGCAGCTTTCGTAGCGGCAGATAAACCAATTATTTTGACTTTAGCCGCTGATATCGAGCACGCTTTTAACATGTATCATGTTTTGGAGCTGGTTGTGTTGATTTTACATCGCGTCGCGCGATACGAATGAACAAATTTATATTGATATATAATAGTATATTTTGCGCGTCGCAAGCCTCGTATTAAATTATCAATATAATAGTATATTTTATTTTACTGTACTTCCATTAATATACTTAAGTACATTATTTAAAAAAATAACAAATAAATTTCGTATTAATTGTTATTTAAAAAAATATTTAATAAAGTACAATACATATAGTTACAATTTTTTAAGAAAGAAACAAACAAATTCTTTTATAAACCAAAAATAAAAATCATGTGTCGTGTTTTCGAACAAATTATCGTAATTAAATTAAAAGGAAGAGAAAACATGATACATGATTTTAATTTCTGCTTGAATAACAGAATTTTTTTTACAATGTTGGCTGAACTTCTAGTCCGGTTGTATTCAATGGTATTACTAAATATGGAATTCCGTATGGCGAATTTAAATTGGAGAATGAGCTATTGGAGTGGCCATCAAACCTAGGACAATGAAATGTACGCATTTCGTGTGAACATATTGTTCGCACTTTTAGTCATGTCTGGTTCAAACAGTTCCAAAATGTCGGCATTTTTTGTCTTAAAATTAATTTTGAAAATAAATTTAACGATGGTCAGGGTTCATTTTAGTGTTTTCAGTGCAATATGAAAGTTAAAATATGCGGATTTTAGTGATGTTTATGACGGTGAAACCAGATTTTCTAAAAGAGTTTAAGATAAAGGAAATTACTTTTGGAAACTAGTTTCTATCATGTAAGCGAAACAGCTGTGTGAAGCAAATTTCATTAAAATATTCAACGGCCGTCACTGATTCGTATCCAATAGAGTTCATTAAGTTGTTCGTAAGTTGAAACTGTTATCGGATCACGCACAAGTATTAGCATTTATAGGGCAATATCAGTGACGTCGTGAATTTAGAGCGAAGTTAAATACGTGTGAGAACGCAGTGGAACTCAGTTATATCACCCCCCCCCCCCGGCCAGGCAGCAGCCAGTTAATGGGACGAAGTATTATCGGACCAAGTGTCCTTCCAAAGAGGAATACTCCTTGCACACGATAATTGTTTTTGTTGCTTAACGTCCATACTTTATGCCAGTTGAACTAATGAGCACGAGCAATCAGCGTTAATGGTAAGGGAAAAAAAGCAACAAGAGCAACTGCGGCTCGAACTAAGAATCCTTAGGTGCGCAGTTGAGTGACGCTGCAGACCGACCGATGTTTACGCTTACGATAATAATAATCAGTCAAATAGCATCACAACGTTTAAATTAATAAATGCTTCGACATAAGATCGTATTAGTCTCAAATCCGATTTTGGGCTGCACGCAACTGTCTCGTTAACTTAATAAAAGCCCTATTCCAAAAGTAAATATTTTCTATCTTAGCCTCTTTTTCAAACTGATTTCATTAACAATTCAGCATTAGAATCTGCATATATTAGTATTTTTAACTTTAAAATTGCATGAAAATATCAAACCCTGACCGCCGTCAGATTAAGTTTCTTAATTTCAACGGGTTTGGATAATCCAAAACGCTAAATTACACAGTTTTTAACGCCGATTACGATGGTGAAACCAGTTTAAAAAACGTGAATTAAGGCAAAAAAGTTAAGCATTTTTAAATATTTGAAATGTCCACTCATGCAATAAAAAATTTAACGAAATCTCAGAAACTGACCTACAGTTCAGGATCGGAGCTCATTTCAAGGCTGGACTTTGAGCCTTACCATTATGGTCGCTCATTATATTTATTGTAAATATATACAAGTATATTATTTTTTATGAGGTCGTCAGACAAAAATGAGGACGAGAGGTCGGCGTTAACGGTAAGTGTTCAGCAATAACTTTAGTCTCGAACCTATGACCTTGAGATGCGCAGTTCAAAGACGCAGCAGCAAACTAAACGGTGATTAGTTACTTCGGACACGCCGGCTGTGTGTGTGTGTGTGTGTGTGTGTGTGTGTGTGAGAGAGTGAGTGCGCGCGCGCGTGCGTGTATTTGTGGGTGTGCGCTTGCGCACGATTGTTCCATTTTTATGAAATTTGGCGTACATGTCTGGTTTACTTGATCTTTTCGGATTATTTTTAAATTCTCTCCCCCCAAAAATATTTTGAAGCTTTTTTCGGTAAAATACTCTCTCTTAAATCTGAAATTTTCTAAATCTTCTTTAAAGATTTGGATTAAATTTTGCTTGAACAATATTGTAGATTATAGCGTCCCAAACAATCGATCGCTAAACGTCCACAAAATCTGGAAAATTGAATAAAAACTGAAAAATTTGCGTAATTTTTCAATCAGTTCCTCAGATTTTGCTTTTAGTCGCACATAAGTAATTTTAGCTAATTTGAAAGAAAACCCCAAATCAAACCATGACCTACTTCGGATTTGTCTTTCCAATTTACTCTGGATAGTTTCCTTTCTTTCAATCCTGGCAGAACGATTTAGTTTATTAATTCTAAATTTTCAGCAAAATTTGATGCACCGATTTTGTGAAACCACATCGATATTCCTGCCCGTTTAGGCTGGGATTTTTGTGAAAAAATTGAACGTGAGATAGGTTTCCTGGATTTTTTCCACAAACGGTTTTTTTTGATCATTTATTGTGCTGGAAGAAAACACCAAAGTTATCACAAAAATTGTTTACTTGTATGAAACTGAAACACCACTACAAATGTTTATCTATCGGCAATGAGAAGAGCAATGCTGCCAACATTCCGAAATCGCGTACTCAAACTGAAAGCTTTGTGAAAGCTCTTGAATGGCTTTTGAAAACATCATCAAATAATATTGCTTCGTTCTTAATTCTGACTCATTTCCAGGCTTCAGTTCAAGTGGCAATATGGGACAGAATAAATTGCTGACTTATACTTTTAAAACCTGTACATTATATTTAACGATCTGTAAAAATTTTCTGCAAGTCCCAATATTTCTGGCTGGCTGATCCTTCATCGCCGAGACGGAACCACTGATGCTATAAATATGGAATTTGATCAGTGGTTTTGGTCAGCAAAGAATTTTTCAAAATCCATCTACTAATTAGGTAAAAAGAGATTGTAAACGTTTGTATTGAAAAATATGTTTGAGTCGGATTTCTTTTTAACGGGGTAATTTTGCTAAAAAAAAAACATTTTTTTCAATTTTATAGTATAAACTCTTCTTTTAAAATGACATAATTTGTAAACCTTTTTTTAATAAATGAATTTATAAAAAAGTATTTCCTGTGATAGGTTCAACAATGTGAATGTTATTTTCGGAGTGTCGATTCATTGCATGGGTAGTGTAATTATTCTAATCATAGTATTTCTAACCTGTATTCAACTAAAAGAAAGTAGTAGTCATTTTAGTGCAGATATTATGTTTTTTATGATTTTTCGAAAGTTGTGTTTTCCACAAATTAGGCATATTTATCTGTAGAAATAAAAAAGATAATGGTATGCAATTTTTTTTAGTTTATCATGACATACTCTAAAACTGAAAACTAAAATATTTCATGTGTATTAAAAAAATATAATCCTAGTAACAAAAAATATATTGTAAGCATTTAGTGGAAAAATCGGCAAAAATAATGTTTACATAAGTAACATTTTTTGACTTTCAAAATATGCCGAAAACCATGATTTGTTTAATGTTTTGTTATTTTAAGGCGAAAAGCACATTGAGGCTATTATCGCCTCTCTAAATGTAAGTGTGAGTATAAAGTGTTAAAGTCGTAAGCGTAGTGTTGTAAGTGTAAATGTGTGTTAGACTCGGGTACCGCGAGGAACGTCTAAATCCTCTTAATAGGTGCAGCTAGTCTGCACCCCTTGCGGGATGATTTGTTTAAAGAAAAAGAGAAACAAGACTATAATACCTCTTACCAACTTTAGGAAAACTGTACTTATGTTAACTTGAAAAATGACAAGATGAAGCGACTACCTATTTATATGTTTACGGGGTTTGATAGTCCCTGCACAGCTACAGTGTTCAGCTTCTTAGATCTTTTTTCCGGTGAAAAATCTTTAAGGTTATCATTGCCGATCAGCTCCTTAGATATTAGTTCGACTGTTCCCTCAATGATTTGCTCATTCAGCTGAAAGTCCAAATGTTCCTTGATACCAAACATCCTTTACACCTTCCTAGCCTTACAATCATAGACTAAATGCACTTTTTTCTTATCCCTCCCGAATTGCCTACGTACGGTTTCTCCGTTATAATGTTCTTTACTGACAACCCTCCAGTCTTGGATCACGTTCTCATCAGCCTGTTATTGTACCCTTATAAGGGTTGTGTTTATCATCCTTAAGATACGCTGGATATGCTTCTGGGTTTAATTAGAATCCCCTCTGCTAGCGCCTCCTCTCTTCTGAGTTTGTATCTTTGCGCTTCCGACAGCCGCTCGTCTGATCTCAGATGTTCGACCCCATCTCTTACTTCACCCATTACAGCTTGGCTAGGTCCGCCTAGCGTTCTTGAAGTCGGCTGTAATTCACTGCTTACGAGTTCTATGGAGTTAGATACAGCCCAGCTCCGTTCCATACTACTTTCACTTCCCAGGTCCGCTTTTCCATTTGTCCTCTGAGATGTTCGACCCCATCTCTCACTTCTCCCATTACAGCTTGGCTAGGTCCGTCTAGCGTTCTTGCAGTCGGCTGTAATTCACTGCTTACGAGTTCTATGGAGTTAGATACAGCCCAGCTCCGTTCCATAGTACTTTCACTTCCCAGGTCCGCTTTTGCATTTTCCCCTGAGAATTTTTACATTTTATTTTGATTCATCAAAAGCCCTACAAGTAGCTAGGCGAGTAAAATGTCCACACATACAGAGCCCCGAATATACTGGTAAAACCAGAATAAAACTGGATATCCACTGGAATCCAATCAATATATTCATACTGAGCTTCTCCTTAGCCACGCGGTCTTTGGATTATGTTTTCCCATCTTGGATTAGGAAGACGGCGTCTAACCAAAGAGCAGATAAATGAAGGATAACTCAGGCTTGCCAAACCTGTGCTCACAATGTGTCAGCCTTTGTGGAATTTTCTTAAAAAAAAAGAAGTTTGAAGAAAATCTGACAAAAATTGCAAACATTAGAATACTAACACAACACACGCGCGCGGGCACATATAAAATTTTTAAGGACTATACAATCTATATCTCAAAATCGATCTATACGTCCGCAAAGACGCTTATTGCCGGTTCCGGATCAGTATCTTACCTGACGATCTCCAATAGGTCAGTGAAATATCGCTAATAAACTTCATTAATATATTAAAAAGGAAGAAAAATGTTGACATTTATTTGAAAATTTAATTGAAAAGTGATAAAATATCAACTGTAAAAAAGTAAGAAGGCTGCTTAATAGAACAATGAAGTTACTGCTTGTTTAACATTATTTTCTTGGAAGTAAAATTTTAAATATTACTTTCTCTTATAATTAATTTTTAATGCCTTTCTTTGAAGCATTTATTTCATTGCTCTGCGCTACGTGTAAAAGGTTTTTATTTTGAAAATTTAACTTATTAAGTTTGGCTGCAAAAATCTTTCATCTTTGGGCTACAGCTAAATTTCAAAATGGAGGGACGGAAATTTATTAAATTTTAATATTTAACCGTATTAATATTTACAAATTACCGTCGAGTTCTTTTTCGCATTTCTGATTTGCATAACAAATACCTACTAAATGTATTCTAAGTTGAGATCTTAACTACGTGAAAGTCAAAGTCAAACGTATTGAGACTTAAAAGAGAAAACAAATGTCTTAATTCACTTTAGAGAATTATTATTCATTATTGTTTTCCACCATTCAAGGGTCATTGCTAAGTGATATGTCATTAAATTAACAAATTACGTATTGAACTGACAAGTGATATGCTAAATTGACAAGTGATTTACTAAATTGACTAGTGATATACTAAAATGAAAAGTGACATACTAACTTCACAAGTGGTATGCCAAATTGGCAAATGATGTACTAAATTGACAAGTGATATACTAAATTGGCAAGTTATGTACTAAGTTGACAAGTGATATATAAAATTGGCAAGTGGTGTGCTAAACTGACAAGTGGCGTACTAAATTGATAAACAATAAACTGAATTGACAAGTGATATACTAAATTTACAAGTGATTACTAAATTGAAAAGAGATATACTAAATTGACAAGTAATATACTAAACTGGCAAGTGAAATTCTAAATTGACAAGTGATATACTAAATTGGCAAGTGATATTCTAAATTGACAAGTGATATACTAAACTGACAAGTGACATACTAACTTCACAAGTGGTATGCCAAATTGGCAAATGATGTACTAAAGTGACAAGTGATATACTAAATTGGCAAGTTATGTACTAAGTTGACAAGTGATATATTAAATTGGCAAGTGGTGTGCTAAACTGACAAGTGGCGTACTAAATTGATAAACAATAAACTGAATTGACAAGTGATATACTAAATTTACAAGTGATTACTAAATTGAAAAGAGATATACTAAATTGACAAGTAATATACTAAATTGGCAAGTGAAATTCTAAATTGACAAGTGATATACTAAATTGACCAGTGATATTCTAAATTGACAAGTGATATACTAAACTGACAAGTGATGTATTAAATTGGCAAGTGGTATGCTAAACTGACAAATGGCATACTAAATTGGCGTACTAAATTGCTACATAATATACTGAATTGACAAGTGATGTAATAAATTGACAAGTGATATATTAAATTGGCAAGTGGTATGTTAAACTGACAAGTGGCATAAGAAATTGGCATACTAAATTGATAAATAATGTACTGAATTGCCAAATGATATACTAAATTGATAAATGATGTGCTAAATTGTATATATGATATGCTGAATTGAAAAGTGATACTTTAAATTGATAATTTTGCAATAAATACTCGCTTAAAAGCTTGCATGTTTATTGGTAAAACACCCGCAGAAGCAATAGATTTTCGCTAAGATCATTGTTTACTGAAACTTCGGTTTCTGCATGAACAGCTTTGTTGTTGTGGATGAAGTAGACAATTTAATTTAAGTGTCAGCCACTACAAGTTAAGTTGAAACGTAAAACCGGCAAAACGGCGGACGGAAGTGAAGAAGGTGGGACCCACACATATAACCCGAGCTACTTTGCGGAATAAATGGCACGGCAAACCGCATTAACTTTCTCATAAATACATAACCGCCTGGAATACGGATTCGAGGATACTTGAAAACTACGATTCAAAAGTCATCGGAAAAACAAAAACTTTGTTTTTAAACAAAGAAAACATCGTCTTCGTAATGCCGCCGCTTAACCGAGCTTCACAAGACTATAGTTCTTTGCAAAATATATTTTCTCTTAAAAATTATCTTTCTTTATTTATGTCGAAGACCCAAATTGTAATCTTTCTTACGCAGAGCCTGCTAAAGCCAAAAACACACAAAGAGCAAAGCGCAGCTGCTAAGAGTGGAGCAGAGAGACAGTTGAAGAGATAAATTGTTTTGATTTTCAGAAGAGTTTTGATCGGCATGCATGATGGATATCGCCAAAATACCTATTCGGTGGACTTAGGAATAGAATAGCTATTCCCCAATTTGTAATTTTTTTGTCAGTAATAGTTTTAATATTTCGGAGAACACTTTCAAAAGTCCGTAGTGACGTCATATACGAAAGAATCTATCAGGGAATTGTTTTAACACTGGAAAGAGATGACGGTACTTGTCGTACGTCTTCTTACTTTGACAGAGTACATCACAGTGAACCCATTCCTGTACTTTGTATTCATCCAGTAATCCATACTTTAAAATCTCATTTTCGGATAGAGAAAACCGATGATCCTATTTGTACGACAAGGCTCCGAATGTAATAAGGTATTGAAGGAAACACGGCTCCCCACTCAGCTTCCTATATGTAACCGTGTGCTCTCCGTGTGTTTCAGTCCAACAATATTCTTCTTTGGAATACAAAGAATTGGTACAATTCAAATTTTGTACCGTACCTTATTAAAAAAGTTTGATATGCAGATATGCTAAAACACACAAACAGCTACTGATATTGTTTGACACAAATTTGTTCAAGTTTTTACGCGCTCATTCATTTTCCGAACAAAGCGAAAAAAAGTTCGCAATGAAACAAAAACTGTACCGCTGTTACGATCGCGTCTTTACCGCGAAAAAGTACCGACACACCCACCCACCAGCACAAGCACACACATTATCAAACAATATTCAATCAATAGTATTGAATGATAGGAGAATAATAATATTTTAATGTATACAGTTCGGACACTGGAGTAACGTTTCAGACAGACTTTCGCGCTAAAAGGGCCTTTGATACATATTCATATACTAATACACATATTTTAAAATACACTCAGACACTTTTCAAGTCATAATACCGTACAATTATTTCTCCCGTACTCAATAAAAGCTACTACAGTATTAATTAGCACGTAAACATATACCTTTATGAAATAGACCGACAAGGAATACTTGCAGCACAGTTATACAGCTACGTGCGATGCACGTTGGTTTCATTTTATTTGTACTGTGTACGTGGTTTGTCCCTTTAATTGCTTAATTTTAATTTTTCATTTTCCTGTTTGCTCTATACTAAACCATAAACAGTGTAAAGGAGTTGAAATACAGTTATCATGAACACTTTTTATGCACTCTGCGTGGGATTGTTTTATATTTTACGTAGTTTAACATCTTTACTTTGTGTCATTTAGATTAATGAAGGCCGTTAATTAACTAAACGTTTTAAAAATGCTGACGATTGTAGTTTGGACGTTAGAGGCTAATGAGTTTGATGACCCCTGGTACCCTCTTAGAAACCAGTTTAGTAGACTGGTTTTCTCAATAGTCCATCAACTAACTCTTTCAGCAGAAGAAGGTTCTGGAAACACTTACGTCCACCTAGAGGAACCTTCACAATAAAAGTTCCTACTGACTACCCTTTAGACTTGGTGTTTCTTATCAGCCCAGTCATCGCAACCTTACAAGGGTTGTGTTTCTCACTCCTTAGATTTGATCCCTGTCAGGTCATATGATTTTAGATTTAAATAGAAGCTAATGCTCCTCCCTTCTCAGGAGGTCCGTGGGTTCTAGAAACTCTTACGTCCACCTAGAGGAAACTTTATAATAGACGTTCTTATTGACAGCCATCCAGTCTTGCATTTTCTTGTCAGCCCAGTCATCGCGACCTTATAAGGGTCGTGTTTCTCACGCCTCAAGTTTGGCCCCTGATTCTAGATTTAAACAGAAGCTCCTATCTTCTCCTTTTGGCAGTCTCACTGATTTGAGATGTTCAACCTTCCCTTCTCACCTCTTCAATTGCAGATGGCGTAGGTTCACCTAGCGTCTACTACAGATCACTGTTTGTGGGTTCCACGGGATTAAACAGAGCCCGTTTTCTTCGTCTCAATGATCTTTCACTCCCCAGATCCACTTTTGCCAGCTCCTCAAAGATCTGACGGTTTTAAGTCATCAAACTCCCACAAGTAGCTAGGTAAACAAGTCCAACCATTCGTGATAAGAGAGCCACGAGTTCATAGATAAGACTAGATTAAAACTGGAGATCGCCTGGTGTCCAGAGTCAGCATATGTAAGCCCCTCCCCATAGCCACGCAGTCTTTGGTGTACACTTTTACAGTTTGGCTTGCGATACAGCTAGGGATAGCAAAGGACTGATAGGAAGTGGAAGGGATGGCTGTTATATGTTCTGATCCTCCCGAGGGGATGGAAGGAATTAGTAGCAGCCTGTCCTCTACCGAGATTGTAGGGGAGTGCTACCCGCTACCATTAAGCTGATAATAATACTTCCGAAAGAGATTTTTCTGGAATATAGGAACTAATAAGTTTTCGTCAAGAAAATCCGACTTCAAAATAATTCGCCGAAAAGGCTTGGTTTTTTAAAGTTAAAAAAATCATCAAATTTTTAAAACTACTACCTACTCGACAAACTTCATAAAAATCGTTCGCTTTGTCTCCAACAACGTGTGCAGTTATACACACAGTCAGAGATACACGTTAAAAACCATAGATGTAGATAAGTGTCCAATTTCTTTAATGCCGGTTGTGGATAATTTAAATTTATCACTCAGCAATATAAATGGACCAATACAAACCAACAATGAACACGGGTTACTTCAATTAAAAAAATTTTCACTTCCGTCGACCAGTCTCCCTAATGCCACATTTTCTCTAACGATTATTTTGTAAAAAAAGTTCAGCACTTTCAAACATAAAACCAAAATAACGCTACGGTATGTAATTTTGAAGTTAAAAGTATTTAAAAGAAAAGATTTTAACGGTACAACAAAACTATAAGTAAAATCATAAAGTTTTTTTATTTTCAATGGATAATTTCAAAACGCCATTTAACACTGTTTATGCTCTGTTTATGTGTTTATAAAGTGAGTATCTCTAAAATGTGTAAAAACCTTTCTAACAAGCAAAGCATGAGTGGATTTTAATAAAAAAACAAATGCAAGGAAAGTACAAACACATTTTATACTGTAAATTGGTTTTACTTCGGAAACAACCTCTAAAAGTTTTTAAAGTTACGTGCTTACACGGAACGTATTGAATAAAAGTTGGGAACATCTAAGAGCACATAGAACATAACGATAAAATTAATCGTGGCAACGCGATGAAAGAGAATGTTTTAAAAATATTTTATTATGACTTTTTATAAAATCTTATTTCACAAACATAATCAATCAGCACTAAAATTTCAATCTATATCAAATTATATCGAAAATAAAAAAAAATGAACCCCGACCACCGTCAAAATCTTTTTTCCCAATTTTAATGGATTTTGAAAATTAAAAAATTTTCATTATTAAATTAAAAATTACGCCATTACTTTAACCGACATAAAATACGGACGTTAAAAAAATGTGTGTGTGTGTGTGTGTGTGTGTGTGTGTGTGTGTGTGTGTGTGTATTTGGTTGTTGTTATTTGAAGACGAAAAGCGCATTAAGGCTACACATTAAGGCTAAATGTAAGTGAGAGAGTAAAGTGTTAAAGTCGTAAGTGTAGTGTTGCAAGTGTAAGTAAGTGTGTGTTAGACTCGGGTATATGTATATATATATATATATATACATATATATATATATATGTATGTACACACACACACACACACGCACACACACACACACTCACACACACACTCACTCACTCACTCACACACACACACACACACACACACACACACACACACACACACACACACACACACACACACACACACACACACACACACACACACAGAGTTTTTAATGAACTCTCAAATAAGCCAGGATCGGCACTCCTGTCAAGGTCTCTGGTCTAGCCGTACCATGGCGGCTGCTCCAATAGCTCATTTTCCAATTCACTGAAAGTAGTTCCACTTATAAAAAAATTAATCCGACGGAAACGTTAATAAGTTATGACTAACGAGCAGGCACTAAAATACAAATCTACAATCAATCACGGTACAGCTAATGGCATCGCATTACTGTAAACTCATTAGTTAATCAATTAATTTACATCGAGGCAGATTGTTTAACAAATGGTGCGTATGATGACGTATTTAGAGTGAAAACGATTTTTAGAGTCGGGGTGTTCACAAGATTTCACCAGAGTGTCTGTCGGTAAACCGTCAAACGGTGTCACGCGTAAAGTTTTAATTCTCAATTTTGTCCCCAGTAAATCAAAAATTCACAATATAAGAGGCCGCAATTTTCTGGCTGACATTATGTAAGCGATTACCCAATCGTACTTAATTATTACGTAATTATTTTACTTTGTAGCTTTTAGAAAATATGTCTTCATAATATTAATCAACGTTAAAATCAAGAACCACTAATACAATGTACTAACTTACGGAGCTGAACAAGGACTACAACATCTGCAATGGAAACCAGGCTTGAAATTTTTGAGCGCAAGATCTTTGGTCCTGTGTATCATAGTGATACTGAGAGCTGGAAATTCGCAAAAATAGTGAGCTGTACACGCTATGTAGGGATATCTGTATCATCCATTTTATTAAAGTTTGTTACATCACCCGGAAAGGATGCCGGAAGATGGAATGCCGAGGGAACTGCTGTTTGGAAAAGTCCATGGAAAAAGAAGAGCGTACCGGCCACGCAGATGGCTACAGGATGTTGAGAGCGATCTGCAGACGTTGAACGTGAGCGGGTGGAGGGAGAAGGCAAGAAATAGAGAAACTAAGAGTGGCATTATTGGGGAAGCCAAGGCCCACTCCGGGCTGTAGAGCTAATCAGTAAAGTGTGCCAAACAACGTTAAAATCTGCTTGTCGATTTTATTCAAACTTTGCACACGATATTTATAAACAGCGTTTCGGACAAGTGTGATTCGCAGTAAAGTCTTTTAACCGTTTCAAAATGGCGACCATTTAAAAAAAAAACTTTTTAAGTAATATTTTTTGGTAAATCTGATTTCATCATCGCGACCAAAGTTGAAATCTGAGTAAACAAATATTTTTATAGTTTCAAAATTTAATGGAAATTCGAAACTTAGACGGTGGTCACAGTTCATTTTTATATTTCAAATATACATCATTAGGACATTTTCAGTGTTATAATATGTACTGAATCTAATGCCGATTATGATGTTACCATACGTGCAAGATAACACCTTTGGAAATTATAAGACTCTCTTCTGTTACGTCAGCGCAACAGCTGCGTTCAACGACTTTTTGAAATGACCATACTACTAGGTGATGACCTTTATCGGGAAGGAAATGAACCTCAGCAGATGGAAAAAGACACCATATAAGTGAAAAAGACACAAGGGAAATACAGCCAACACAAAAGTATCTTTCTTTTATTGACATGTGGAAAGACGCCCATTGTAAACTGCTTTGTATAGTAATAAACACAACCCTACCTCACCTATCGCCTTCATGTCCCGGTAAGTATTACTTCAGAATTTGTGTCGAATTTCTACTAAACTTACGCCTTTAGAGTTTTAGATATGTTATCTTGCTCTTGCCTTCCCATTATTCAGCTAAGAAAAGTGACCGGCGAGTACGATTCCCCGAACGTTCCAACATTCATGTCTGCAGAGGACTTGATCAAAGCGATCATTGGTTCGCATTAGTGTGACCCAGTGCAAAAAAAAAAAAAATCAAACATTTTTTTCTTAAATACAAATAATTTTACTCAATGAATTTTAAAAGGACCAACATATTTCGCTGATTATTACAGTAAAAATATAATGAACTTAAGTTATTGCCGAGAACAATTAACGCCCCAAATTTGTAAAAGTTTATTTCTAAACTGCAATAGTAATTTTACATTTTGATGATGTCGCTTTAAAGCGCTGAAACTAAGTTACACGAAGAACCTTGTAACTACCTTGGGTCATCGCCTCGTTAGTTATTAGATTCTAGTAGGGATTACGGTAATTAGCATGACAAAGCTTTGAGAGACAGAACCGGTGTTCGTCTTGTCTAATGAACCCCTGCGATCTGGGAGCCTCGACAAATAGTGTCGTTGACAATTGGGGTCAGTGGGTTTTTTGCACCTTTCGGGTCAGCGTTTGAACCGTCTTCTACGAGATCTTCAATTAATTTTGCAATGGATAACGCTCTTTTTTCTTGTCGCATGATTTCAAAAAATGTGTGCAAATGTTTCAAACCTATTGAAACACGGGTGTGCGCGCGCGCGCGCGTAGCTTTTAAAAATACTAATAATTAAATGTCACGAAAATAAGTTACTAAAATTTTGATCGATTCCCTAAATTGTAGTAAATCGAAAATAAGTTTTGATTGCATCTTCTGAGTTTAATTAAAATGTCCAGAATACTAAAGGCCTATTAGTTCTTTTACAAAGACCTATTAAATTTTAGTGAAATCCGATTAATCCCAGTCAAATTTTACTAAAGTTTTGTCGTATATGAAGCTTCGAAATGTAAGTCGGAAACCGAATTTAGAAAAAAAGAAATGCAAAGCTTGAGTGCATAAAGAAATAATTGCGGTTTCGCTAACGTCACGGGAGCAACGTTTCAAAACTATTTTCTTTATCTTACACTTTTTCGAAGTTCTGATTTCATTCTTATAACCGTTTTCAAAACTACATGTATTAACTTTAAAGTATTCTTAACTTTAAATTATATTTAAGTACAAAAATAAAAAACTCAACCGCCATCAAATCAATGTCTTTAATTCAACGAATTGAAGTCGATGAAATCCGAGTTTCAAAACAGTTTAGGATAAAAAAGTTATGAATTTTTAATTTTTTGAAATGGCCGCCATTTTGAAGAAAACTAATTTTACTGGTTAACGGGCTTGTTCAAGCTATAACCACAATCAATTTTTGAATCAAACAGCATTAAAATTGAGAATGTCTCTCCCCCCCCTCTCTCTCTCTCTCTCACACACACACACATACACACAATATATATACTGTATATATATATACTGTTTATAATTCTTTTTTAAGAATTTCAAAAAGTGATGTAAAGGCAAGGGTCGACGCGCAATTGAAAGCCCCGTGTTGGAAACTTACCACGATAACTGTTCAGAAACGCTCATTTTCAAATTGAAGTTCGTTGCAAATAAACCTGCACAGTAATGGATAATTTTTTTCGATTTACTCCCAGATCATTAATATTATTAATGTAAAATTTCATACACTGACTGGACTCGTGTATGTAAGCTCGAAATTCGATGAACAGATTTTTGACAAATTAGGCTAGTTTTTTTATAGCTCTGTAACTAAATTTTTCCGGTGATACAGCGAATCATTTGCTTTGTTTTAAACACGGAATACGAAAAAACGTGATACGATTACATGATTAGTTGAGTTTTTCGAAAAAACGAGCTGAAGAAAATATTTAAAAAATGGTTTCAAAACATCCACATTGTTTGTAACAACCGTCAACTAACTTTATAAATATTTCGTAGAGTGAGAACGGAAAGCAAAATAAAATGATATAACAAAAGAATCATTAAAAGCAACTAGGACTCAAGCGAAACAGAATTTGACGTTAAATGAAAAGAAGCGTTTAGAATTGTTTTCTAAAAAATAACAATCTTTTCCTAAATTAGTATTCTCGCTTCCTCCCTTAACTTTCAACAGCCCCTTGTGTTCGTCACGTGCTTCAATATCTATAATTTTTGTGAGCAAAAATTATATTTCGAATATTTGTACTGTGATATTATTACATGGACAGATATTATCAGCCTTCTATACCTTTCGAAATATTCAATGAGCTATGAGAGCAGTCATTATGATACGTCACAATCCCGGGACCTTTAATGAATGTGTTTACAGGGTTACTATTGCACTGCGACCTTTGTATAGTTCACCCACTTAGTATACGGCCTGCGCAAGAATTTTTCGCGCATGTAGGAAATTCTCCTCCATATCCCTTCAAAACAGTCCAGTGACACAGAGTCTGCCAATCGGAGTCTACAAACTGTTACGGGAAGAGCTCATATGACCAAAAGAACATTCGACCAAATTTTACTTAAATATTTTGGTTGAATGAACTTTTGGTCATATGAACCATGTTTTTAACAGAGTGGTTCATATGACCAAAAAATCAAACAACCATAGGTTCATTCGACCAAAAATGTGTAATAACTTAAATATTTATTAACATCGACGTTCGTATTTTCTTCGAAGGAGGATATTTTGTAAAGCGCTTTTTTTTATTGCATATAGATCAGTGTCAATACTGATATTTAAGTTAATAACACAGGCCATTACACTACTGGGTAACTAGTATAATGGCGTTTAAAATAATGTAAACATTTATTATTCACACCTACCAATATATAATAAATGTATAAAACGTCACTGTTATAGAATTAACACTTGAACGTTAAATAATTAAGTTGGACTGGGTAAGTAGTATGATGGTTGTTTAAAATAATAATAATAATAAAAACATGGTTCATATGACCAAAAATTCATTCGACCAAAATATTAAAATATAATTTGGTTGAATGAACGTTTGGTTGTTTGACCTTTTGGTCATATGATCTCGCCTCTTAAAAACACGGTTCATATGACCAAAAGTTCATTGGGCCAAAATATTAAAATATAATTTGGTTGAATGAACTTTTGGTTGTTTGATCTTTTGGTCATATGACCCCATCGCACTGTTACTACTCAGCGCTAGTGAAGAAAAAGGAGGTAGCAATGGTAAGAGAGTGGGGACTCGACCTCTCACTCGCACATTTTTTCTCTCTGTCCCACTGGAGTTCTTACCGGGCCGTTTTCTAAGTGGCTGACCTATAGATCTATTGTGCCGTCTATATTCCTGAGATGATCAGTTACAACGCTTTCTTCAGTCGTAGTCTCTTCAAAACGTCTAGAATTTGGAGAGGATACAAAGTGAGTGACTCTTCCTCTTCTAACTGATGTTTTCTATTTCTTTATTAAGGTGCTTGCAGGTGCTTGCTCATTATATTTACATTCTTACTTACGTAAATACCCACATGTAGCTAAGGAAATGAGGTCTGCCCGTACAGAGCCTGCATGCATGCGTACACTGGGAAGTCGTCAGGTATCCCTGCGCTCCGTTTGATACGCAATTAGGCCAATATTATTCACTAACTCAACACGGTCCTTTTATCCTTTAGAGTTAGATATGCTATCTCTGTTTCCTTCTTGAGTAGATGAACGAGATTAGTATGAGCTAGAGGTACGATGGGATTGCTAAGCCTATCAGCTACTCGCTTCAACTATGACCTCGAAATGAGCCCCGATCCTAGAAAACACACAAACACACACACACACACACACACACACACACACACACACACACACAGAGGACTTTTTGGGAATTCAGCGACCAATAAGTTTTTTTGGACATTCTGGTCTGTATTAGAACAAAATTTGATCAAAATCGTTTGAGCTGATTTTAAGGAAAACGATTATTAACAGTTTTTTTACCAAGATACTTAAAACAATTTTTAGCTGCATTGTCTAGACGTAAATTATCGGAAACCCGAAGGCGGTCGTTGTTTGTTTTAAACAATTGTTTTCACTTCAAAACCGAAATTTAAAAATTTCAAATATGCTACAACGACCTGAGTTTTGTAGGTTTGTGACCACATTTTGTCCAAACTAATGGACCGACGTTGAGAACTTATACCAATTTTAAAGTTGTCTTTCTTAATAACTCTTGAAACAATTTTGTTGGACTATGAAGCGACCCATACGTTTTGTCTGAGGACTTAATGATTTTATTCTAGCGAAATTTAAATCTTTGAAGCCGATTTCGAGAAAACCCGAATTGTAACATTATTTTTTGCTCCAAAAGGTTTTCAATTTTGTTTAACTATTACGTGCCAAACGTCATTAAAATCCAACAATTTGTTAATTTCTAATAATGTGCATACATTTGTGCTCTAAAAACGTTTTATAAAGGTTGCTCATTTAGTTCGTTTACTGGTTAGTTCACGAATAAAACTTTCAACTCGTTTTTAAATATTAGCGCTGTTATCTAACTAAGGTAATTAACGATGCAAAGTTGAGAGTTAGGAAAGAGAATCACATAATTATTAACGCCCTCAACATACAAACATACACACACAAAAGCACGCATGCACGCACGCACACAAACATACACATACACACACACACATATATATAAAGTGTTGTGTGTAAGTGTGTTATTTCAGGAATGTTGCCATGTCTAGTA
The DNA here is from genome assembly GCA_022606455.1 of Callitettix versicolor. Classification (NCBI taxonomy): domain Eukaryota; kingdom Metazoa; phylum Arthropoda; class Insecta; order Hemiptera; family Cercopidae; genus Callitettix; species Callitettix versicolor. The sequence goes on from CM040190.1 coordinate 81,324,609, forward strand.
CTGGGAATGTTGCGGCCATTATGGTAATACTTAGATCGAAGATCTTGAAATCAGCGCCGTTATGAAGTGCGAGTGTGTGTGTGTGTGTGTGTGTGTGTGTGTGTGTGTGTGTGTCTGTACGCGTGCGCGCACGCGTTTTTCAGGACTCCAGAGTTGGCAATGTTAATGTGATTACCTTAACACTGCACAAAAATTGAATTCGCACCTAGTCCAAAGTTTGTTATCCAACACAAATCCGTTCAATCGTTTTAAAAGAACGGTAACACCGAATATTAAAAATACCGAAAACCATTTCACCGAACATACAGAAATCTACATGACGGCGGACAGGGTCCGTTTTTCACACTTTTGATATTATAGTCAAATTTTATTTCGCGCAGCCGTTAACGCCGATTATTTTGGTGAAGTGTTTCCGTTAGCGAGACAGCTGCGTGCAGTGCTTCTTGCGTCTGTCTGTGTGATTGTCTGCGCATTGCAGGAGCATAAACGAATCGACTGATTTTCACGAAACCAAGCGTACAGGTTTCCTATATTTTGGCCATATTTTTGAAAATATTGTTAATTTTTATGGTGGATGAAATATTGTTGTGCCGCCCGTTTTTTGGTAAAACTTTTTAAAACTAGTCTATTTAAAATTTGATTAAAATTTAATCACTTTTAACGAATGAAGAAATCTCCCTGAAAGCAGTCCTCAAGTACCAAAGTGTGTGGATTTGCTTCTTAAAAAAAAAATCATGTTAAAGTTACTACTTAGTCATCGTTACAAACTTTTTATGTGCCGATAATTTTAGGAATCGCCGGAAATTTATTGCGTCAAGCCGTGCACATTTGTTAAATTTATTAATACTTCTTTTTCCACATGAATTTATAGTTCACGCTGAGTGCAAACGTTTATTTAAATAATGCACGACCAGGCAGTAACAGATATGTTTACACGTAAATGCCATTAGTTGGACCATATGCGATGAAAGTACAGCGTAAAAAAATTGTGAAAATACTAAATAATCAGCAGTACAACATGCTGACAGATACTTAGTTAAAAATTACCTGGCAACTTGAAAACTTTATGTATTGTATGAATTATGTATTTATGTATTCTACATTAAGTACAGGCCTACATGTTTTCTATAAATATAACAATCGATACGCGCAGCCGATGGAACCGAATTCCCAAAATTACCACCTTTTATTAAAAATAATTAAATTTAACCACCACAAACAGCATTAAAATCTGCACATATCAGCATAAATGAACCCTGAACTCCGTCAAATTAAATTTCTTAATCTCAAACGATTTCGTGTATTCAAAATGCTAATTTACGCAGTTTTCAATGCTGTTTGCCACGGTGAAAAACAAATTTACAGTACAAAAAATTAAAACAAGAAAGCAATGTTTTTTTTAAAGATTTGGAACAGACGCCATTTTGAAACTGTTTCTGATGTTTACCGAACCAAGCTCTTACCAATATCAATTTTCGCGTCACGTTTGAATCAAATCGGACTAAAAGTGTGAACATGAGCGTGCTAAATACACACACACACACACACACACACACACACACACACACACACACACACACACACACACACACACACACACACACACACACACACACATATATATATATATATATATATATATATATATATATATATATATATCAACCCCTCAAAATGTAGCCTAAAGATCAAGATCGGCGCTTATTTCCCAGATGGTACCGGTTCTGGGTTTTACCAAGATTGCCGTTCCAACATCTCATTTTGCAATTAAATTCCGCTAAAATTATTGTTGAAAATTAACTTTCATCATGTCTGCAATAGATTAGGCTGTACATTATTATTATTATTTTTTTTGAAGTTCTATTTTAAAGCTATATTCGATGTTCACTATTCACGTAAAGATTAACAATTTTGAACTCGCGTTCGGTATGCATCGTAGTTACCGATACTGTAAAAACTTAATTCTATTTTCTCCCGTCCGTGATTTAATTATTTACGTCTTATGACGCGTTTCGGTATTATGATTCCATCTTCAGACGTCTCGCTCCAAGGAGGTCGTTATATTAAAATTATGTAAAACACCACTCAACGCATATAAAACATCGCGTAACAAATACATTAAATAATATCGGGTGTGCATTGCGGGATCCCTGTATAGACTGGTTCTACAGAGCCGTAAGTAAGATACATAAATGCGTGTTAAATGTAAATCACATGTTCTATAAAAAACACAATATTAGGCTAGCATGATACCACTTTTAACACTGACATAATTCTAAAGCTTTCCCCATTGAACACAATCCACGCAAATTGTAAAAATAAAATACAGAACAGAGAACAACAAAGTGATTAAAACTTGCCTAAAGGGTTGGCAACACTGCAAATAACCTTCGTTAATGTTACAAAGTTTAAGAAAACATTCCTCAAAAGGAACGGGCAACAGACCTATAACAAGTTTTGCGGATTAGTACGTAGCCTACAGAACAGTACCAAGTAATTTAATCGGTTTTAATGACATACAAAGGATATACAATAACCGTTTGTTCTAATACTAGGGACTCCGCCCCCCCCATAATCACTTTTGGACTTGAATAATCACGTTTGTTTTTTGCATTCACCCGAATCCATACAGATTTCAATACAATACAAAGTAATTTAATCGGTTTTAATGGCATACAAAGGATATGCAATAACCGTTTGTTCTAATACTAAGGATTCTGCCCCCCCCGGTCTCTATCATAACGCTGTCTTACCTTACACAATGTAATTACCGAACATGTGAATTGAAACACAATGGACTTGAATAATCACGTTTGTTTTTTGAATTCCCCCGAATCCATAAAGGTTTTATTATTATAAACTAAAAACGCATAATTGTTGTTTATTTTAATTTATAGTATTTGTATTAATATTTATCGTAATATGGCAAGATATATTTTGAGAACTGATTAACAGTTCCATCCAGATTAACAGTTCCGCCTAGATTAACAGTTCCATCCAGATTAACAGTTCCATCCAGATTAACAGTTCCATCCAGATTAACAGTTCCATCCAGATTAAAGTTCCGCCTAGATTAATTGATTTGTACCGTTAAAGAACTCTGATTTGCGGAATCAAGAGTTCCCGCGTTTTACCTAGGTAATGTGCACATTAACGGCTTCCGTAGCGTTAATGTTCAAAAGTTTGTTGATTGGTTCTATCATGTAATTTGTTGTTTGTTTGACTATTAACTTGATTCTTTATATATCGAAAAATAAATAAATAACATTATACAAATTTCTTTATATTGTAATAACATTTTAAAACGTTCTATTCTTTCTATTATAATTTTTTAATTGATTATTATTGATTTTATCAACTAATTTATTGATTGTTTGATTGTATTAATTTGATCAATCAAGAAATTAGTTTATAGAATCAAACATCAATCAATTAAAAAACTACAATAGATTTTTTTTTTTTTTTTTTTTTTTTTAACGTCCGACTATTGTGCACACTTGGGCTAATGCAGACGATGGGATGATGTATAGCGTATGAAAATGCCAAGCCCTCGCCGGGAATCGAACCCGGGTCCTCGGGTGAAAGCCTAGTACGCTATCCACTAGACCACCGAGGCGGCTCAAAATAGAAATATTTATATTAGAGACATTATTAATTTCTGTTATAAATAGAAATTAATTCTTATTTACTAATAAATAAATAAATAACATTTATGCCAATTTCCTTAATTGTAATAATATTTTAAACAGTTCGATTCTTTATATTGTAATTTTTTTTAATTGATTCTATCAACTAATTTGTTGATTGTTTGAATGTATTAACTTGATTCTTTAGATACGAAAAAATAAATAAATAACTTTATGTTAATTTAAGAGTATAGAAACGTTGCTGTTGTTCCAACAAAGATCTTATTTTCACTTTAACCAGTGCCCAGTAGGTAATGTGCAGATTGCCTAGGTAATTTGAGAAATCAAACAATGTTCGGCACTTTAACGGCTCATCCTAGTTAATCTGCACATTACCTATATAGTCTGTAAAATAACTGATTTCTGCACTTTGGCGGCAACATGTGTTAGTACGCTCACGTTTACAATTTTGAATAGATTCGATTCAAACTTAGTACAACAATAGATTTGCTTAATAACTTCGGCATGTTAGTTAGCAAAATTTGTTCAACATTTTCAAAATGGCGGTCATTTTAAACTTTAAAAAACAAGTTATTTATGTTACATGTTTTTTTGAAAATCAAAGTTATCAGTTTTTTTTTAAAATCAACTATGTTTTTTTAAAAAAACATAGTTTTTAAAATCAACAGCGTATATCAACCTTTAATATCATTTGTGTGTAATTTCAATTCAGTAATACAGCAGGACCAATATTGACCGGAAATAAACTACTACTTAAATTTTTTAAATTTTCACTTCTGACGATCAGTCCTCCCCGGCCACATTTTGTTTTGACTTCTCATGAACTCAACTCCATATCGCCCCAAAATAAAGGTTTTACAAATCTCTTCGGTCCGTAAATTAGTGCTCTTTGTTCAATATTTCACACAACACTTGAAGGAATCTAACTTCAGAATTACTTTGTTGAAACTAAGTAACCTAATGAACCAAAAGGAATTGTTAGCTACACACCGTAGGGGTATAACTTTATTAATTAGGTTTATAAACGGGATTGCTCCCTCGGGAACTCCATTACTGGGAATACTTACACTGGCACTATATATCACTACGTGTACGTACGTGTACTTACGTGTAGTGTGTTTCACTTTATTAGCAAGGGGTTGAACGTATACTCTAAACCACAAAATGTTTTAATTTCCAACACTATATTCGTATATTACAATATTACGGAATATAAACTTCAGAGATGCAAGGCTTCAGCCTACAAAAAAACAAAGCAAGTAAAAGCAAAGTATTTACTTTGTACTTTTTCGAAAATACAAAGTAAATATACTATATATATATATATATATATATATATATATATATATATATATATATATATATATATATATATATATGAAAGGTGTTGCATATTGATTGAATTACAGGTACGTGTTTTTTATGAGGATGCATTACCGGTACAGGACACGAGAGTAGCGAACAAAACATGGCGCAATTTCATGATACATTAACTTCAAATTACTATTGCACTGATGTAATGCTACTGTAACATTGTTGTAGACATCACGTGTTCTGTTTTACAGGTTGCCTATGTAGTACTGGATTAGACATGACGTTTTTGACATAGGACTCAACTTCAGCTGAAAATTTCTTTGGTGACCCTCCACTAAGCACAAACACACACACACACACACACGCGCGCGCGCGCGCGCGCGCGCACACACACACACACACACACACACACACACACACACACACACACATAAACACACACGCACGCACGCCAGCAAGCGAGCGTCTTGAGTAGATGAGTGAGAGTAGTATGAGCTGAAGGTACGGCTAGTATGAGCATTCAGCTGCCAGCGCCAGATGCCAATTAAGTTAATGAACTTAGGACCTTAGTCAAATATGAAAAAAACAGATGGCAGTAACTAATTCGAAACTTTGTACAGTAAAGTATTTATTAAACGGTAATAGTTAACGTTAGGTAGACTTAAGAGGGCGAGGTTTCGGGACCTTTGAAATGCGCAATCTGGCCGATGCCTTACCACTTCGGAACAAAAAAAATGCTAATTTATGCAGATTTTAAAGCTAATTACGATAGTTAAATTAAATATAAAGAACGTTTAGTTAATCAAGTTTTTTTGCTAAGACCTTCTGCTGCTTCCGCCGAAATTCCGGTTCTTACAAATGACTTACATAAATCAAGTACAATACGTATATAAAATAATTAACCTGTTTCAACTCGACCGCAAGCCATTTGGTTTGTGTGTTCGCTACGCAGTTTTGGCCAAACGGGTTACAGTTTGTTTTGAAATTTGGTGCGACGAAAGCACATAAAGATAAATCCCACAGAACGTATGTTTATCTTTTTACTTCCGTTTTACGATTGTCTCTGATTCAACGTTGAGAGTTGCAGGTTATTTCCTGCAATACTGGTTGAACGGCAAAACGTATCATAATTTTGACCGCTTCATGGAAGAAAAGCGAAAAATTCCCATTAAAGTCGATCGAGAAACATTTATAAATATTACGGTTACCGGTGAAATTGTCGAAAAAGTTCCGTTTCAAGATGGCGGCCTCTGATTTAACGTTGAGAGTGTAGTTGCATGTTATTTTCTATAATACTGGTTGAACGGCAAAACGTATCATAATTTTGACCGCTTCACGAAGAAGGAGTGAAACATTTTCGTTAAAGTTGGTCAAGGAACATTTTTCTTAAATATTACAGTTACCGGTTAAATTGGCAGAAAACGTTAGGTTAGGTTAGTTTACCGGTTAAATTGTCGGAGAATGTTACCAGCAAAGAAGAATTACATAATGCAACAATTCTACTAATTTTCTTCTCTTCTAGTTAAAGTTATTTATATAGCTTACTTGTTAATGACCTGAAAAGGTCCCGAAACTCTTAGAGAACAATAACGAGCTGTAATGGATGAAAACTGTTTTATTACACAAAACTCTGTACTACTAATGTATAGTACAGTAATTTATTAAATGACCGACAACAAAAGATGTAATTAAGAGACATTCTCTAGGATCAATTTTCGAACTGCAAAACAGGAAGGAGTAGAGCGCTTTTAGAGAAGTGCGCATAAAGCACTGAAGACAGCGTAAGGAAACGGCTGCACTAACTTTGGTAACGCTATTTGTCTTCCAAATACAAACTTTGTTGAACTTGTCAAGTGAACTCATTTTCACTCACTTCTTTGAAAACGTTTTACACAAATAAAACAAAATCGTTGCACACAGCTGTCTCGCAGACGAAATGGAAGTGAATTCCAAAAAAATGTGTTTTTAATCTTAATTTTTTAAAAATTCCGATTCATCCCCACAATCAATATTAAAATTTTCACTAACTAGCATTTTTAAGCTTACAAATTACACTGAAAATGAACCCTGACAGCAGTCGAATTACGTTTCTTAATTTAAACGGGTTTTTGAAAATTCAAAATCCTAATGCATGAAAATTTTAATATTAATTGCGATTGTGTAATCTGATTTTTAAAAAAATGTAAAGAAAGATATTTAAAAAAATTAAAGAATTCAAATGGCCGCCATTTTGAAACGACTGAACGAATTTTGCTGGTTAACGAACCTATCCAAACTATTACAAAAATCGTGTTTTATGCCAAATTTGAACCAAAACACACACACACACACAAATGAAAATTTTTAATTTATTTACTGTTATATTACAATTAAGTTAAATACAACCTAACAAGTAACTCTTCTTTATTCAGTAAATAGTTAACAATGATATGGCTGTCATAACTGTAATCCAGTTGACCAGAGTATTTAATTGATCAGAATATTCAACACAGGAGTGGCAGCATTTCTACATTCTCGTGGCTTCCAGTCTCTTAAGGAAGATACCTTAATTTCCTCAGCCACGGCATTGATTTTCAAATCACGGTGGATGCTGCCACTTCTCAAATACCGCGGTGCTTTGCAGATTGGACGCAATATTTTGTTTTGTAACGTTAATCCTCTTGGTACAACCACACAACTGAATACCATAGATACATACTGGCTTTAGAACTTGCTTATGTAGTGGCAATGACAGTTGTGAGTTTTGAACTAACAACCAATGCATCTTTTTGAGTTTTAGATTAAATTTCTGTCTTTTTACATTTAATTTCCACCTTAATCAAACGTATCCAAGATACTTGGCTGAATTCGCGCGGTATTATCTGCGAGTTGATGGAAAGTGTAACTGGCAGTATTTTATGGTTTGTAAAATTCATAAGAATCGATTTCTTTTAATTTAGTTTTATTCTCCATTTCTTTGTATACTGATTAATGGCATCAAGAGGACGGCTGTACGTTATTAGTGGCATCTTCCAGGCTCTCAGCAACTGACATTACAGCTGAGTCATCTGCAAAGGTAGCTGTTATGGTTTTCCTGACTGCGGTATGTCCCATGTGCAAAGTAAGTACAGCACAGGGCCTAGAACACTTCCCTGAGGCCTCCTGCATGGATTTCCTTCACTACGGAGAAGTCATCCTCAACCTTAACTTTGAAATGACGTCCGTTTAAGTAAGATTTTGACATGAGTTACCAATCGTAAATTAATGTGTTACATAACTTGTATTTAAGTCCTTGATGACGAACTTTGTCAAAATAAAGACGTTTAAAACTAGCTTTCTCTTTAAACTTATTTCTATCAAGGTAGGTGATTCTACGCATTTGGTTCATTGTTGAGTGCTTCCTTTTAAAACCGAACTGGTGATCATGTATCAATTTTCTTTCTTGAATCGAAGCAGAATCTTTTAAAAATTTTAATACCCATCAAAAAGTAATTTTAAGATCAGGATCGGTGCTCATTTCAAAGTTCCGGATCTGGATCTTATTATGATGTCGCTCCAATGCTGATTATGATAGTGAAATCAGAATTAAAAAAAAATAGTACAGTGATTATTTTACAGACACACTAATTTGTTCAGAAAGAAAGCAAAGTACGGGGAACACATAAAATTCAACCACTCGAGTGAACGTCCTGAAATTAAAATGAAATGAAATTTGTTACAATGACCTGGTTTACACAAAACTAGAGCGTTTGTACATGATGTGAAAATCAAAGTAAAGTTTTACTTATTGTACGAACACTGTATTTGTTATAACATTACCACTTTTGAAAACGACTGTTTGATGTTGTTTACCGCCTCTTGTTTGTTGTGTCCTTTGTCGAACACAAAGCAATATTTTTATTGCAGTCTATGTTTTCTAAATGCAATGTGTTCCATTATACTCAAGTCGTTATAACCTTTTACGTACATTTACAGTTGAACAAAGAGAAAAACGTTTGAGTTCTGCTATTAAAATACAATATATACAAATATATGTATATATATGCAATATATATGCAAAAAATACAAATATATGTATATATTTGTCGTTTAAAATCTTTATAGCCTTATCTTAAGGTCACATTACGCTAGCAGATATATTTTGTTAAATTTGATGAAACTTGGACCATATATCATGTTCAAATATTTGTCGAAGTTGTATCAAAGAAAACTTACTACATTCGTAAAATTTCTTTGATCAGCTGGGTTATTGGCTAGATATATTTTGAGGTTATGTTTACTCAAATGCAGTAGCTGTAATGGATCGAATAATGTCGACTTGTTATACTGCCGAATTAAGCGCTTATCTTGCAATGGCGTTACTAAATAAAAAGAGAGGAAAACGAAATTAGCGAGTTTGGATCCGGTCATGGATATTCGGTGTAAATATCACTATTATTAAAGAATCGCATCTGGAAGATCATGATTCAAAAAGTCGATTTTTGAGAACGAGTGTATTTTAAATCTCGGTTTTTGTAAACATATTCCGCAAACACTGTTCTGTTTCATATTTTGTAATCAATATTTTCACCGCTTCAAAAAAGTCATTGATGATTACGCCGTCGTTTTAAATTACGCAACGAAAGGAACGGAATGTGAAACAGGAAATGACGAATATTTGAGGTTATACCTACAAATGTTGAAAGTCTTTGTCAAAGATTAGAGTTTAATAAAAGGGTTAGTTCATCAAAGAAACGTCAAATTTATTTCATCGAAGATCTTTGATCAAAGAAATATGAGGTTTCTTGAATACTGTAATATGCGCCTTAGAGTATAACTGGTCCGTCCTAAATTTCGTTCGGGTTTATCGTGCTCAAGTTAACATCGGCAATATCGCACTGCCCGGCTATCAGACGGATAGGACAAACAATACGGGTGTTATTGGAAGAAACAGCTGGTAGCATACAAGAAATACAATCAATATATTCTCTAAAATAGAAATAATAAACTCGTTTTTTAAAAGTTATTTGTAAGCTGATAAATATGCATTTTTAATAGAAATTATCAGTAAAAACAGCTTATTATTAAGCAAATTGTAAATTTAATTTTCGTGCAAATTTGAAAAAAGTTAATCCTTCAATTAGGTCGCTAATTAATTTATATATATATATATATATATATATATATATATATATATATATATATATATATATATACTTTAATGACAGTTATGCCAGTTAGTAGACTAAGAGGACGAGGGGTTACAGTTAATTAACGGTAAGGGAAAAGCAACTGCGGCTCGAACTAAGAACCTTCTTTAGGTGCGCAGTTGAGAGATGCAGTAGACTGTCCGATGTTTTAGTCACTTCGACCACCGAGACGATATATATATATATATATATACAAAAGATATATATATGTATATTTGTGTGTGTGTGTGTGTGTGTGTGTGTGTGTGTGTGTGTGTGTGTGTGTTAGCATTTTTCGGATTTTGTTATGATTTTATGCAAACGTGGCACAAAAATCGATTTTCAAAAAATTTGGATAAAGTCGTTAAACGAACAAAATCTGTTCAAACTGTTTCAAAAATGGCAGGAAATCCAATATTCTAAAAAACTCTTATATCTTTAAACGGCGGTCAGAGCTCATGTAATTCAAAAGTTAAAAATACAAATGTTCGAGTATGCAGATTTTAATTCTTATTATGGTGGTGAACACATAATAAAAAAATGTGTTTTTTGATCATCAAGTCAACGAAGCAGTTACTTGCTGTCATTCTTGAAATAAATACTTCTACAACAGTATACTATACGTTACTGAACCAACTGCAAACACTAGTAATCCTATATAAATAAAAAAAAATACCAAGGCCATCAATCAGTTTGTTAAATGCAGCACAGATATTGGCTTTCAAAACGGAAACGTGGAACAGTTTACTTATAGAAGTAGTGAACTTCCGGTCGATTAACTTTCAGCCGAGGGTCTGACACTGAAGTGCGGCAAGTAACGGCCATTTTGGTCCTAGTTGAAATATCTTTATCGACAATTGCCACAGACAACTTGGCCTAGTTAATGCCTGAATAAACATTTCGTATTTTATGCAAATGATTTTACAAACATTGAACAGTATAAATCCGCAATATGTTTTTTATGATTTAAATTGCAAATTGTACATTTAGAGCAGACATTAAAATCAAATCTATTAGCACGAACACATTAAAACCCAACACTGGAACACATTTTGGAGAGGGGTACTAAATTCTAGGGGGAAAACGCGATAATCAGTAATGAGTCAATCAATCAGTTAACATTTTCATAGATGTTACCAAAACTTTAGCTGGCATTTTCCATAAAAACCAATGACAAAGTACATTTTGACCATACTGTTTTTAATTTGGACACCATTTTGTTAACAAAAATTAATAGTGGAGTTGAAAAATTAATAGTGGAGTTTTGTACGTTATATAGCTTAGTTATACAGGTACAAAAAATATGTTATTGCAATTTTTATCACAAATTCCACACTATGAACTTGAATTTCGCTGATTCGAATCTAGTTATTGCGGTAGATTTTTCCTTACGCAACGTAAAAATTTATTTTAAAATTTGATTATGGCCGCCATTTTGAAACGTTGATAGGATTTATCTATGAAACGAACTTGTCAAACTTAACAAAATTTATGATTGTGCCAAGTTTGAATTAAATCTAAAATTGCTACACACACACACACACACACACACACACACACACACACACACACACACACACATACACAATTATAAAAATGTTAGCAATCATTCACAGTATTATAGTAACCTTGTCCGCCATCTATTCATCTATCTATTTATCTATCTATCTATCTATCTATCTATCTATCTATCTATCTATATATATATATATATATATATATATATATATATATATATATATATATATATATTATATATTTTATTTATTAGGCCTCCATAAAAAGCATATTGAGGCTATTATCGCCTCCATAAATGTAAGTGTAAGTGGTGTTAGACTCGGGTACCACGAGGGACGTCTAGATCCTCTCGTGGATTTAGCTAGTCTGCACCCCCCTTCGGGGATATATATATATATATATATATATATATATATATATATATATATATATAAAGAGAGAGAGAGAGAGAGAGAGAGAGAGAGAGAGAGAGAGAGAGGGAGAGAGAGAGAGAGAGATTTTAAACCTACAGCAAAATCTTAGTCTCATAATTAGTAGACTCAATACGACCAAGATGTTCATCAGTTTCTTAAATCAACGCTCCAATTTTATGGTTCCGAGCTGGATCTTACCATGATGGCAGCTCATGGTATAGCTCAATTTCCAATAGAAATTCACTAATAATATGCCACATCTTTCTCAAAACCCACTTGCAAAGTTCCCTTTTAACAGTTCTATAACATCAAACTGTTCCCATAAACACACTATAACTAATAACATTCACGTAATACAATCACCATAAAATCATTAAAACCGCTGTTTAATTAAGCGATGCACATAACACCGCCCCGATTCAATAAACATTTAATTTATTTTTAACGTTTCAATTCGTTCAAACGTAAATTGCGACAAACACAGTTTCGCGATTATCAAATTTTACTGAAATTCGTTTACAAAATAACGTCCATTGTTCCAATACATTCGTAGCTATCATCTTTGTAGCTATCATCTAAATTTTGTATACTTGTTACAAAATTTCCATTGATAAATCAACTATTGGATGAGTACAGTCTTGGGATTATAAAATGTACACCCATCCTGACTTATAGACACGTTTTGAGAAATAGTTAAACATTATTGTACATAGGCTAGTTTCTTATTTTAATCTGGTTTGTACAAAATAAATTTATTTTAAACGGCTTCAAAGAATACGTCAATCGGCAAAGATATGATTTCGTTTACAAAAATAATTTGTTTTACAAGTTTGACGAAATGCCTGAGAAAGTACACGTGGACCTCGGGGAGTTACCGACAGAAACGAAGTTTTTGTTAACGATATCTTTGCTGAATATATAATTAGTTTGAAGGTGTCTTGTTTTGTTTACATAAGTGAAACTAGGTTCGATATTATTTACTGTAGTTATAGTAAAAGATCAGTTTTTTTATATAGTTTGTAACGATCAGCTGATAGGCTATAATAAGTTTGAGGTTATGTTGTTAAAAACTGCAATATTAACAACAATTATTATAATCGTTTATATTAATTTCGAATGTATCATAAACGGTTACAACGTGCACGTGTTCTTCAACTAAGGAAAAATACCGAAACCAAAACAATACAACGTTTTCATATAATACGCGTGTACTGTTATCGAAACGGAGGAAGGAAAAGAGACAGAAATAGAGTGACGAAATTCGTTTGATTGTTTGTTCCATATTTCCGTTTCTTTCTTCCGTTCGGAAGACTTTTTTTCTATTCACCCTCTCGTCAAAGATAACATTAAAAGCATCGCTTCAATAAGATTTTAATAACTGTTTACTTGATACGGTTAAACGGCTTCTTCTCAGTAAACAAACAAACTCTGTCTAAGATATTACAAAAATCGATTTTTCTAATTAATTTTGAATAAAACCGGACCAAAATTGCAAAGACTTAACCTGTATTTATAAATTTTAACGACCCTTAAAAAGCGATCTGGATGTCTGGATCGGCATTCATTTCAAGATTTCCGGGTTCACTATAGAATATACCTAGCTAAAATGATTAACTAAAAAACTAGAACAAAAAAAAGTTTAGGTTTTACTTTTGGCAACTTTTGAAAAAAATAAACCCCAAAAGCAGTAAGGGTTTATCCGTTTTTTTTTAACCTGAAAAGTAAATGTATTTTATTTCAAATTCGTGTTATTATCTTAAGTAGGCCTACTAAATCTTTAAATTTACAAAATGTAGGAGACGATTTTGAGAACCTAAGTAGACCTTTGTGCCGATAACTTAAAAAAAAAAAGATTGTTAGTTACCCATTTGTAATATTTGTTATAATTATTGATTATCTCGATATTTGTTGTTTTTTTTTAATTGAAAGAATACACGACGTTTCGATGGTACGAATCAATTCTCGTTCTTAACTACAAAGTTTTAAATCAGAAAATCGTAATTGTCTAAACATTTAAAGATTCCAGTTTAACTGACGGTAGGCCAGTTATATTATAATTAATAATGAAATCATACTGTCGTCAATCATAAGGGGTTTTTGCCGAATTTGGAACAATAAACGGCTACCACTGCACAAACTTTCTGACAATAAATGCAGTTCTTAAACCGATCAACATTGCAGAACGACCCCCACCGTAATTCACGCCTGTGAACAGACAGGTTTTAAAGCTTTTGCACTACGAACAGAGACAAAGATAAAGACGTGTTTCATGCAAGCATTAGTCTCGCGAAGAAATGAAGAGAGGCGAAATGTGCCGTGAGAAGAGGCGGTCTGTAATTTGTTTGAAACATGAAACTCTGCATCAGCACTCGGCGTGAGAGGTCTTAATGGGGTTTGGCATCGGCAACATTCTGTGTTTATGTTACAGTTCTGCCACAATCTGAAATTAAAATAAGCGGTGAGCAGATGTCTCACTGACATAATGCAAGCTGATAATTTAAAAAAGTGTATGACACCAAGTAAGGAAACATTTTAACAAGAGATTTTTCCTAAAAATAAAAACCATTAAAACAAGGTTAAATTAGCATTGAGAAATTACATTGAAAATACGAGTAGGCCTAGACGAAAACAAACAAAATGTGTGCCTATCTAGTAAAGTAGGTAACAATGGCACATTTCCAAAAAACCGTTGCTTCCACAAACGTTGTAATTAAAAAAAATTAATAAATATTAATAACGTTAATATGTTATAATCGGTCACGCTGTACTAGAGAAAGACAAAGAAAAACGGATGTTGGCCAACTTTTTAAATGCAGTTTTGTAGTTTGTCATCAACCGGATAGTTTTCTCTTATATACACAAATGTCAATTGTATGCTAAAAAAAAAAAACACCAACTAGTTGTTAATAAAAACACAGCGTAAAAAATCTGTTGAAATACAGGTTATCTACAGTACAAACCCAATTGTTTAGTTACCGTTACGCCTAGTATTTTGGGACGATCAAAACATTAGTTTTTCATGCATTGAATTGAAAACTAAACATAATTTGATTGATACAAAGGCTGGTATTTCTGACTTTTTGAGACTTACAAAAGTAATGATTTTTACAATTATTTTTGGTTTGATTACAGGCTATATTATTTTTTGAAATATACTAACCCGCGCAAGATTAAATTTATAGTATTTACGATAATTTTCGATTTTTAGCCACTATATCCGCCGCAATAACACTTCTTATAAAGGTTAGGCCTATAAGATTTTACGAAATACCAGTTATATACGTAACAACTGAGTAAGACACCCAACAACCGAGCCGAGTTAGTTCTGAAATTATTTTTCTTAAAAAAACATCTTTTCATTATTAACACACACTTAATTAATCGTTTTCGCGATGAAAAACCCATTTCCTACTTCCGCGCGATAGTCATTTTGAGGTTATGTTTGTCACATTTATTTTCATGTTTTTGTAACTTCCACTTTGTTTCCGCACTTTTACATTTTGATTTGTTAATATTGCGCTTATAATAATTAGTTTTGATACAAAACTTACCAAACTGACAAAAGTCTCGAAATATCTTTTACCCAAAAGCTTAAAAAAATGATTAAGTGTATAATCATACAAACTAATCGCCTATTAAAAGAAGAAAACACTAACATCGACTGCTGAGTCCTGTAAGATAAAAGTAAGTAAGCTACAAATAGCCTAAAAAATAAATTAGACACTAAAAAAATTGTGTAAACTTGCATTTTCGGTCAATTATGCAGAAAATATGACTTATAAGTCTAACTTATTCCTAATAATATAATCAGTCGTGATATTATTAACTTTTACTTCAAATAGTCTCGGTATAACGTATCTATAAATACGTATATAGTAACATACGTATATAGTATATAGTAAATACGAAATAATATTTCCTTAATAAATATGAATCATTGTTAGAGTTAAAGAAATAAATCCACCATTTTCTAATATTAGAATAGTCTTTCAAACGAAATACTTCTCTGCGCATGCCCGGTTAATTTCAGTTGGACATTTTCTGTCTAGGCTATGTAAAAATTATTTGGAACATTCAATAATAGGCTACACAGTAAAACAAAATTCATAACCTAACAATTCTAAACAATTCTATTACTAATACGTACACATACCTTTTGATTCATATTGTAAACTTCTTGACGATAACACAAATCACAAAACACATCAGCAACAATGGCTAAACTAACACTCATTTATAAACTTTCATTCTACGAAGATTGCCTTTATATGTAAATAACCAGCACAAACAAAACAAAACATTTAGAATAAAATTAAATAACTCTAACAACACTACATTACCGAAAACTTTCACGGAATTACAACGAACACAGATTACAACCGGTAAAATACACAACGTTAAATGCAAATGGCTACTCCATCTCCGAATTAACTGAATAATATTAAAAAAGAAGTGCAACAAGATAACGCGACCTTGTAATGAAGCTCTTACGTTGTAACACTCACAACCCCCTGGTGGAATATTCGTGAATTAATAAGTCAGCTGATTGGCCTTGACTAACTGAATCTTGTCCCAGTTTAGTGGTAACAGGAACAAATACGTGCCGACATTGCGATATCTTCATATTCTTACATGATTTTTCTAATTCAATATTATTACTTCTAGATCTGTTAGGCCCTAATGCACTAATATAATAGATATGGAATAAGAATACCATTCAGTTAATTGTTTTTTAGTTGTAATTTTATTTGTGAAATTTGGATTTAATAATCTCAAAGTTAAATGAAGGATTAGAATATAATATAATTATTCATAATAATAATAATAAGTTCATAATAAAATAAATAAATTCATAATAATATAATTATTATTACTTCAGAACGGTTATGTTATGAATAATTCCTTCATGTAAAAAAAGTTTTGGTTTTTGATAAATAATAATATGAATAATAAATAATAAATAAATAAATATGAATAAACTGTAATAAAAACTATGACTGTAAGTGGGTTTTCAAAAAGAAAATCTATAGTGTTTCAAAAATATTCTCTTAAGGTGTATATAATATTGCATTTAAGCAGTCCTACAACTAAATGCAGCACAAATATGTTGTTGATATTTGTACCATTCTGAATTTGAAAATCTAAGTAAAAAATAATTTGGCTACTATCAGGTTTTAATTTTTACATTTAGAATATAGTTTTTAATTTAAAAAATCATCTTGTTACTAAATTTAAACTATACTCAACTGTTGTTAAAGAAAATAAAGGTTATGCAAATATAAAATATCAGTCTTGTACAGTATATCCAACTGTTAATGCTATATTAATTGTGATGGCTGGGCTGGAAATGTAATAAAACGGAGTTCGTTAGTAATTTAAATATTTATTAATGAACATATTAATATACAATGTAGAAAATATATTTAATTGTTAACGTTCTAAATAATTTTTGCTAGATGGGTTGGGTATGTAGTGTAATGGAGTTAATTTATTTATATATTTACTGCTAAACGTATTTATATACATAATTTTAAACAAAAAAATTAAATATAAAACATCTTTGAAATCAGAATGGGTTTTGGATTTAGGTCCCTTAGATTCATAAACAGAAATCATGGAACACAAAACAATCAGCTCACTGGTAGACTTGAATTAACTTCAAGGATACTAGTACTGTGTATACGCTAAGCGTGACGCTTTTTGTCAAGTAATTAGTGATATAGCGAGTTTCTATTTTCCCCTTTTTACACAAAGTGCCTAGGCCTGCCTGAAGAAGTTCACAATAATTGTCCCATTTCGTTGAAATTTGTCTAATAGATTTGTAAATAATTAGGAAACCCCGCGGTAGTTCGAAGAGCCTCATGAACACTCTACCGAGCGGCATGGCTACGGGAGTGCTCACGGGCTGCTAGAAAGACCACGTGACAACACTGTACTGAGCAGATCTGCCTAAATTGGATTGAGCGATCAATGTTCAGCCGTGCTGTTACCTGACACACTTCCAAAAAAAAAAAAAAAAACAAAAACAAAAAAAATGTAAATAATTTGTCCCATATTTCGGATTTTTTCAAAATGTAACACTCTTACTATGTCCAGAACTTTGCACCGCGGATTTAGCCCGTTAAGGGATCGACCTTGAATCAATCAATCGAAGAGCAGTGGTTGCGAGATTGAATCCGCGTTATAAAGAGAATATATGTGAATGGAATTATTAGCTGATTGTCTTTGAAAAAATAAAACCATCGTGGTACGACCCAGACCGCAATTGGAATGAGCGCCGATTTTTTTATTTGATTCAAACTAGGAGCAAAAATGGATTTCATTAATTGCTTCATTAACCGTTAAAATTCGTTCAGCAGTTTCAAAATGGCGTCTATTCTACTAAAACTTTTAGAAATTCATAACTTTTTTGTCTTGAGTATTTTTGAAAATCCGATTTTACCATCGTAATCAGCGTTAAACGCTGCATAAATTAGTATTTTGAATTTTCAAATCCGATGAAATTAAAAAAATTAATTTGACGGCGAACAGGATTTATTTTCAATACAAAGCGAACGTTTAAAATGCAGATATTAATGCTGTATATCATGGTGGAACTAGAGTTTAAAAAAAAGACAAAAAAATTACTTTTGTTATCCAGGCTTAATTATCGATGCTATACTGATGTGCCAGGGAAATGTGACAACACCGTTATTCATTGAACTAGACTCCTTCTTTGGACTGCAGGCTGTTTTCTTTGGCATCTTTGAGACAAAACTTTGAAGTGGAGCCAGGCCCAATAATGATGAAATAATATTGCTTATTCGTTGCGGCTTGGTTGGTTTATCCAAACTTGAGCGCTTGCTAAGGCTACGGCAAACTTTACGATTGTTAGACAACTCTTCGGTTTCACGTAAATGACAGGCTAAACTTAAATTGAATCCTGAAAGTGTTTACAAACGACAAGAGTGTAGAAAACAATTTCAGACAGTTATAAGAGCGTGACGTTTCTTTACTGCCCTCCATCGATCAGTGCGCAGTACGTATCCAGGTGTGTCTTGAGCATTCGTTTTGATAAAATGTATTCAACGCCAGATAATGTTGAAAACGCCGTTGTAAAAATAACGTCCGAAATCTGGTGAACACATTACAAGTCCGGAAAAAAGATAGGAAAATTCTACACAATTTCTAAAATTTACATTAGATTTTGTTAAAAATTTGTCAGCTCAAATCAGTGTTACCAAATTTGAAATGAGAAATTTACGACAAGACTAGCTGCACCTATTGAGAGGATTTAGACGTCCCTCGCGGTACCCGAGTCTAACACACACTTACACTTACAACGACTTTTAACACCGTACACTCACACTTACATTTAGGGAGGCGATAATAGCCTCAATGTGCTTTTCGCCTAAAAAAAAATAAAAAAAAAAATAATAACGAAAGAAACCACACAAACCCGACAGTTTGATTTTATTTCTCTATTTGATGATGAATTAAAATTGTCTTTTTTAACTGTCCAAAATTTGAACAAAATCAGTCGTACAGATTCCAAGAAACTAGGCAATTTTTACGGTTTTTATTACAGGATCTTTACAGAACTATGTAAATTTCAAATGGATCTTTTTGTATGATTAGTTATTACAACGTCTAATCTGGAAATGATAGGCGTATAGTAGACCTGGCAGTATAATTTTAGTTTATTATTTGGCCCCTGCTCCATAACAGCGCCCTAACCGATAACCGTAATATTTCCAAAAAATTATATTGCACCAGTTTAATTGGAAATTTTAAGCTCTTCCATCACGAAGCAATCCTCATTGTGACAGGTCTTGACGTCCAGCCAATAATTAAATCAGAGGCCGCCATTTTGAAACTGAAGTGAATAGAAAGAAATCCCACATTTCGTTCGGGCTTTATACAACATATCTTCGTACAAAATTTTAAAACAATCGATCGATGCGTTTGGTCAAAACTATCTAAAAAACAAACACGAAACCAAAACAGAGTTTAATCAGAGACCTCGCTTCGCTCGGTTGACAAGGTGCGCGCGAACACTTTTTTTTACTGTTTTACAAAAACAAATGTTTCGTTTTACTCCCTTTTTACCAAACTGTAAAATAATTGCGATTTGCAAATATTTCGCTAAAGTAAAGGAAACGAATTTCAAAAAAGTAACAAAAAATCACGTAAAGAAACATTATTACATGTAGACATGAAACTTTTTATAAAAAATATTGATTTTTTTTATAACCTTAAATATGCTTTCTAACCGGCAGTATTGATCATTCGTTTCAAAATTAAGTATTGCAGGAAAAATGTTGCATATTGGGTCGAGGTGGTGTGGATATTTTGATATCTTGGTTCCTTTCAGGACAACCATCAACAAACAGGTCGAGAATCAGCTTTTATGAGCTCTAACCTTCAACAAAGGCCAATTAAATTCGATAAACAATTACTTTTTAAAGATCGCGCAATCGCTGGGATAAAATGAAAGTAACAGTAGACACAATTAAGGGAATCCCACGAGAGGTCACTACACTGATATGTTAACCGAAACCAGACTGCCGCTATCCCCACAACGCCATTTGGCCCAAGACTAGATCAGCGCCCCTTGAGGTCAAAACTTGAACGCTCATGCTTAACAAATTATCGCAAAACCAAACAAGATGGCGGTCACCCTGGAGTTGAATCAGCACGTGCCGGTGCTCGGAGTTAAACGGACAGTGATGCGTAATAGTAGCGCAATGAGCCCGAGTGGGGAACCAGCGCATACGCACAGCGCAGTCTGAAGTTTTCAAAATCAGTTTCAATTATCAAATTGAAAAAATAAATTTTTTCGAGTGCGTGACTTGAGTATTTACTGTGCGCAAAGACCAGTTCTTACGTTGCCAGATGATGAACCTAATGCGAAATAAATACAACGCGTAAGGGAACAAAAAAATCTGACGAGATCACGCAAAGAAAAAGAAAATTCAGAATTAGGCTAGTCACGCTAATCCTTATAAATTACACTTCCAAACGTTTTTAATCGTAATATGTCTTTTGTTATTAGTTGGGATAAAGTTTTGTTAGCGTATTGATTTTTTGAAATGTGGTTAGTAAAAATGGAGAGTATGAACGTTAAATTTGTCTAAAAATATAATTTTTGTTAACTGATCTAAGAAAAAAATCGCTTGAGTGTACAAATACGGCAGCAATTAGCTTCTTTTGCTGTAACTTTCACAAATCGAACAAAAGATTTTGATAAAATTTCGCTTAACGAATCTGTTGAAACAGATTGAAACCACCGCCGTTCGGTATTTGTTTTTTGGCTTGTTTGTTACGCAGCTTTGGCCAAAAGAATTGACCGATTGTTTTGAAATTTGGTACAAAAGTACCTTGTATAAAGTCTAAACGACGTATGCGTAAAACCCGTTCACTCCGTTTCAAGATGGCGGCACCTGATTTAACGATTTTGAGTGTAATTGCTGGCTATTTCCTGTAATACTGGCTGGACGCCTAGTCGTATCATAACTTTGACCGCTTCGTGGAGAAAGAGCATACAATTATCAATTACTTTTTCAATTTACAATTCAAAACAACTGTAATTTTTTAAAATTTCAACTATGGTAAGCTGATTTGTGTTATGAAATTTTTTAGCAAATTCTAATCATCAGATTTTAAGAAATTATATCAATCCGATTTTTTCCCACAGCTTCTAAGCCTCATTTTCTTGAGTAATTGAACATGACAAATTTTCTGTAATATTTTTGACAATTGATTTTTTTTATAAATATTTCTTCTTGTAATTTGTTGTGCTGCTCCTGCAAAGCCTGTCTTAGACGTTCACTTGGAAAGCTAAGTCTACCGGGTTGCAGCACCAAATATTACAGGCGGACGTTGTAGACTGCTTACTAAGTATTAGCTGCATTGCGTGTGGGTTATTCCTGGGCTTATAATCACTCTAGCATTCTTTATCTCAGGAACGCGAAAAAAATAACCCATTTACAGTTTGGTGCAATTATGTTTTTTGAGTTTAAATATTTTGAATAAAAGTCTACCTTTAGATTTTTCTGTCCATCAACTTTAAAATAATGGGATAACTTTGGTCTTTTTGATCACATTTGTGTGTGTGTGTGTGTGTGTGTGTGTGTGTGTGTATGCGCGCGCGCGCGAGCTCGTAGTTTGGAACGTAAAGAATCGATCGATTCCAATGAAACTAGCATATAGTTGTTCGTTTCTTGGGCGTTGTGCATATTGTAAATCCAATTCCTTCAGACCAATTTTGCACCACTTGACATATTTGACTATCAATTTTTGCTTGTTCAAGTGAAATTAATTTTAATACAATTATAAGGTTTCATTTATAATTTACATTTTAATGAGAAAAATATAAGTGCAAAAAATGGCGTTTCCTTTTCATAAACATGTTTAATTATTGGATTAAAACAATATTACTTCCTAAAACCAAATATACATGCAATCGTTATTAACGTTATTTATTTGCAAAAATCGGTTTGTAGGTTTATGTTACATTCACAAGTGAATTGAAGTCATGACGTGATGACGTCATAGAACCATATTTCCAAAATTTTTTGCCTATCATCTTTATACCACGTATTGAGAACGATGAAACAACGGAAGGTTCAGGCAGAAACTGCAACCTCGAACCTAAGGCCCTTGAGGTGCGCAAGTTCGTAGAAACGTCCTAAAATTTCCAAACAAAATTTAATAACAACACTTACAAGACACCTAACGTAAGAACAGTTTTGAATTTTATAACGTAACACGAAAATGAACCTTGTACGCCGTTCAAAACGTTTTCAGTCTCTACTTTTTTAAAATTTGATTTTACTGTCATCAGCGCTAAAGTGAAAATAAATTAGTATTATGTTCGTAGGTAATGATCTAATAACTTTAAAATGTGATACTTATCAGGTTTGGTGCTTTTTCACTGTATAGGTTCCGTGAGATAAGCCCATTCACGATGGTCGCTTGAATAGCTCAATTTTCAATAGAAATCGCCAACAGTAATTGTAACGGTCCGATGTTTTGTACGTGTTTACCTAATGGGTTTTGTCAATATAGACAAAACAAAAAAACAGCTGTTACAGTACAGCGAAGGAAGAAAATAACGCATGCGCATTGCTACAATTATCGTGCAGTTGTACCACGTTTATGTGATATTAAACTGGACTAACGGGATACTTATAATTTCACAAAAATTACTGCCCTAATGGTAGTTGTTTCTTTCACGCTGAGCTTTTCAATTAAGCCGCACCACCGATAATGGGAAAACTAATTCACAACGTCCCGGTGCTAATAATACAAAACCTAATTATCGTCAGTAATATAATTATTACTGTTGATATAATTAACATCGAGTGTCAAACAACAAATTATATTTAAATTAATTTTGGCAAAAGTAGACAAACTTTTGATAGGACTTAAAGCAATCTATAGGTAGTGCTAATTGAAAATAATGGTATGATATTTGTAAATTAGTTAAAATACGTAATTATTTTGTTAAGATACTGTTATGATGGCAACAAGTAAAAATGGTATGTGTACAAATAATGATACGTATTATAGTGGAATAGTAATAGATAAATTATGACAAACAGGATAATGTTTTCCCTCAGGAGTTCAACATTGTATATACGAGTTTAGCAATCCCAAGGAAGTGTTCTAGGTGTTTTTCGTCTATCTGCCCTTCTTGTCTATCCTTTCGTACTGAGCTAATGTAGGACATCGTTCCTTAAGGCCACATTTTACTATGCGAACTTTCGATACCGGGAGACCTCCGGTTTTAATCTAGTCTTAACTGCGCATGCGTGGTTCTGTGCGGGTGGATATTTTATTCCCTAGCTACTTGTGTGGTTCTGGAAACCAAACCGTGAAAATCCCCAAAACCTCGAGAAACTGACAGAAAGTCCTGCGGAGTGAATAGCGTGGAGTTGGAGGAAACTTGGGGCTGTAACCCAAAAACATGCTGTTTGGTAAAACTGATTTTTAGGGACTTTTGTCAGTTTGGGTAATTTTATCATCAAAACGTTTGATTACACGCTAAATATTAATAATCCAAAATATAAAAGTACAGAAACAATGGGGAGTTACAAAAAAAGTGACAAACATAACCTCAAAATGGCTACCTCGCGAAAGTAAGTAACGTTTTTTTCATGACGAAAAAGATTTATTAAATGTGTGTTATTAATAATGAAAATAATAAAAAACTTTTTTTTAAAAAAAGGAACAAATCAAACTAACTCGACTCGGTTGTTGGGTGCATTACTCTCTGTTTTACTACTCTGTTGCATTACTAGTATTACGTAAAAGATGACTTTTTTTAACTATAATAAAGCTGCCGCTGCTTAGTAAAAATTGACGTCAGAATATAGTTTTGTAATAAAAGCCTAAAAATCGTAATTTATCGCGATAAATTTATTCCTTAGCGGAAGATACCTCAGTTATTAAATTTTGTTTACCTCTCAAAATACTCGTAATATAGCACATAGTAAAAAAAAGATAAAATCATTACTTTTGTAAAAGTCCCCAAAAGGCTTAAGATTGTGAGATAGGTGGTTAGGCGGACCTTACCAATCTGCAATGAAAAAAACGAGGTATGGGTCGGACGTCTGAGATCAGTAAGATGACAAGCTAACTGAAATCAGACGAACGTCTATATGAAACGCAAAATCGCAAACTGAGAAGTAAGGCGACGTTAGTACAAGGTCTTGTAATTAAACCTAAACACAGACTTTCTTCCAGGAATCAAACCTTACAAGAGTGCTAACCTCAACCTATTCCAAGACTGGAGGTCGAGCAGCCTGGGAAATTATAACACTGCAGGGTTCTTTGTGAAGGACATTACAGAAGAACTATTAGACTTATTAAGGAGAGCTGTGGTTTGAAAAAACATCTCCACAGGGTAGCCGATGGAGAAAATGTGCTTAGTCTATACAGGACGTGTAAGGAAACTGCAGGTAACGATGGAAGTCATCCAGGACCTTGAGGACCTCCAATAGTAAATAGCATGCGCCAGAATTTCTCGTGCATGTAAGAGAATTTCCCTCCAGCTCCCTACAACAGTCCAGTGACACAGACGCCTGCCAGTCTACAAACTGTTAATGTTTATTTTATCAGATGGGAACTGACACTACTCAGCAATAGTGAAGGAGGGAGCTGTGGTAAGAGCGTGGGAACTCGACTTCTCACTCGCATATTTTTTCTCTGTCCCACTGCTATTCTTGGCAGGCCGTTTTCTAAATGGCTGGCCTACAGTCAATGGACTACTAACACACATCAAGGGAATCATTAACTACAGAGCTTATAGGTTCCCTTGGATAGAGAAAAAATGTGCGAGTAAGTGGTCCTCACTCTCTCACAGCTCCCTTTTTCCTTCAATATCGCTGAGTAGTAACAATTTGTAAACTCAGATTAGCAGACACTTTATCACTGGACTGTTTGGGGGAGCTGGAGGCGAATTCTCCTACATGCGCGAGAAACTCTACCAAGTGGTTGGACTATAGTTTTACAATATATCCTTTGGTAGCGGTGTCAGTGTTTATCAAGTCCAATAACTTTCATATCTATACAGTATGTTTTGGATAAAGTTTACTTTAAATCTTCCATGATAGTGCTAAATTAATTTGTTACTTATTATTGCGAGTACGTCTTGCTGCCGACCACTGCGTTGTTTTTTCATTCGTCGTTCCTCGTTTCGTAATGACTCGTACTAACTAAAACATGTTAAATAAAACAAAACACATATTAACACCTTTTCCAACTTAAAATATTCCGTAAGACAGCAATAACAAAGACAAGTACTTATCTCGCTGTAGTGATAGAAGCGTTTTCCCTAAAAAACGATCATTCCGTTACGCGTAAATATTCTTATTTTGCAAAAACAAAAGAAAATATGAAAACGAACCCTGAACGCAGTCGCACGTATAGATTATACATATTTTTCATAAGTTTAAATAGAATTGCGATACAATAATATGTAATTTTCTAAATGAAATCGCTCAGCAAGAATCACGTACATTCCTTTAAACAAACTCAAGTTGTAACGGAGTCAATGTAGTTTTTTAATATGAAAAACTTGCCCGCTAAACATGAACGTATTACATTACAAAATTCTTGAAATATCTTCGTGCGATAGCGGGCGTTATGGTGTACGTGCTTTTTATTATTCTGCACAAACTGGAATTTGCATTCTGGGTTTTTCGTTTAAAAGTATGTGCATACGTCGACAGTGTGAATCGCTAAGTTGTGTCGTTTTGTTGAAAGCAAAGACGTAGACTCTCCGATTGTTTAAAAACAAAATGGAGGTCGATTATCACACCTAATTGCCTCGCCTATTATTATTTATTATTGCCTCGCTCGCATGATACATACAATTTTCAACAATAATTTTACTAAGCATTTTTTGAAAGTCTGGTATCAGCCTTAAAATCTGCGTTGATATTTTAAATTTTCAAAATACTTTAATAACACGAAAATGAACCTTGACCGCCGTCAGTACTTAAATTTCTTGCGATAAGTTACGGGTTTATGCCATTTTTAACGGAACTAAATTGTGACGTCACTAATGCAGCGTGCTAGAAAACGTACGTAAGATTACTACAGCAAACGAGATACTACTCATGCGCGTTATCACAATATAAAAAATCAGTTAATGCTACTAATTGTTTGTATCAATTAGTATGTTGTTAATTGTTGTAATGAAGACTTTGTTAATCATGGCAGCCGTTATATGTGAACTTCGCTATTTGCCTTTTTTTGCAAATTCCTCTCTTAGGTTGGGATTTAGGTTTTGTTGTCGATTTTCTTATAAATCGCGGCATTTTTAAATCTTCTTATTCGTGTTGGAAGCGCGGAAGTAATTATTAAATTCATAAGGATAGTACTTATAGTACAGTATAGTACTTTCTTTTGAATTGAAAAAGTTAATGCGCTAATTTACGGAAGTTTTTAACGATGATTATGATGGTAAAATAGATTTTCAGAAGAGTTTTAGATAAGATAGTTCCGATTTTTAAATATTTCAAATAGCCGCCATTTTGAAACTGTTTAACGGATTTTGCTGTGTAAGGAACGCGTTCAGGCTGTTACTAAAATTGAGTTTGGTCAGATTCATTTTCATACTTTCAACTTATTTAAAAAAAAAATAGTGATGATTTTTGCAAATTTAGTTTTGATTTCTGTAATGCTAAAAGTAATGATTTTTTAAAAATATGGCTCCACAAAAATGGCTACAATTTTGAAAATGTTTTATCGCATTTCAGTCAAGTAATGGACTTGAAGATTTAATACTAAAGTCAGTACACCTGATTTGAAATTAAAACAATTTCAGGAGTCAACAGATAAACACTAAAAGTTAAAGTTGAGGACGAACGAAAAACTTTTGTGAAATAAATGTGGCAGGGTATTATTGTACTTTGTTACTGTACAAAGTAAATAGCAATTATAGTGGTGGTGAAAGCAATAAATATTGATGTTGGTGGATCTGTAGCTATCTATAAAAAACATTGCTTTATCGAATTTTGCGCTGATTCGAGCACTAGATGATTCGTAATTCAAATCAGTGTAGAAAAATTTATGTGAACATTTTTGTTGAAACAAAAAACAAGTATGATTACAATAACATAAATTTCAAATGGGCTGGATTTACAGTCGAAATTTAGCTTTTTGAAATTTCAAATTCTTTATACCGACCTGAGTTATGAATATTCTTCTCACATTAGACAACGCAGTGGATTCTGAATAATTCAAATTACACAACACTTCGAATTAAAAGCATACACGACGAGTTGACAAATTCAAATATCTAGAACAAAAAAACCACTTATTTTACTGAACATTAATGATAACTTTAAGAGCAGATAACCTTAGATTAGATGAGTCTAGAGGAAGGGATAGTACAACTCAAGGCACTGAAATCGACTGACCTATTGTGCAACTAAACCTCTCAAAAATACCAAGTTCAGCAGATTAGTGCCTCTAATAAGTTCCAGCAACCCACTGACTTCACTCTGCTGAAGATCCCTAGGCTCTCGGAAACCAAAAACCCCTAGCCTCCCTCCCTACTAGCAAGAACCTCACAGTCATAAATGACCTGCAGTTTCCTCCTCCTTCCTGCATAACCTACACATGGATTCTCCATGGTGCATACTTATCCTGTTCATGTGCATCCTCAGACCACTGTGCCCTGTCATGAGCCCCATGATCCTCCTGAGTTGTGTTCTGCCCAGGACATCTGCTGTCCCTTTGAGTCCTCCAAAAGGACCTTTGCTTAGAAGACGTTTACTATGGGAATGCTCATGAAGGTTATCCCATCTTACCTGGTGTTGAGTAATATTCCACCTATTAATAGCAGACCTAGCCTAAAGCCGGCTCAGGACCGATGAACTCAGATGCAGATCCAAGTTCAGCCAGTCGGTCTGGCTTTTCATTACCCTCAATTCCCCAATGCTCCGGAAGAGCACACCTTGCTGTGACTACAAGCAAAGTTAACATATAAATGAAAGTAGGAGTGAAGGTAGCTCGCATTGCATAGGTGAGGGTTGAACATGGAACTTCCCAGGTCAGCTCACTGGCGAAGTATTACTATAAAGGCGGAATATTCCAACTCGGTTTGCTGTTTTGAAGCATGCTTTTGTATTTGTATATGCTAGAATTATTCGAATTATCCAAAAAATATTCGAATTAAAAGATATTTTTAAACATTGTTTAAATATGAAGGGAGCGAATAAAAAGTCGAATAAACAACAGTTTCCGTTTAATAGAGCCCATTGTGTTATATTTTTTTATGGCTTCCAGACAAATTTTACTGGCAAAAAATATTATTTGTCCAGTTGTTTGAGTGTTTTATCAAAACGTATTTAACAACATAATTAAATGCGAGAAAGTCTGTGCAAATATTGTGCACCATTTAATTTATCGTGACACACTTTTACACTCAAGCCAGACTGGAGGATTCAATGCTATTCAACTTAGCCTGTTTTCTTGCGAGTCACAAGATGGAACAGAATGCCATTTTAAAATGATTGAAAGTTCTGTAGAGAATGCATCTATAACACGGAGCGTAGCTTGACTAGAATGTTTCAGTTAAGTATTCGAGAAAATATTAAAATATTTGATGTAATATTTAAGCCAAAATATAAACCGGTTTAAATATTGTTATAACTAATGACGTGGAGGTATAAACCATTTGATATTGTTGAGAGTGTTTAATTGTTAAAAAGTGTTAAACGATTTTAAAATTTTACTATTTAAATCTGTTACCATAACAACCAATGTTACCTTATACCAACTTTCGTTAAATTTAGATAAATGATATATTTTTAATTTTTACGTTTTTTTAAGAAATCCTTTAGAATCTCTTTATTTACGTTTATAAATATTTTATCTTGAAATTTTAATTTTAGTTAAACGTTACCTATTCTTAATTTATTAAAGGTGGTTTACAAATGAATTTAAAATCGGTAGATATGCTCAAATAAAATAAATGTAAGTAGGATTCCGGCCACCTTGTCCCAATTGTCCCAACTCACTGATGTATATATATATATATATATATATATATATATATATATATATATATATATATATATATATATATATATATATATATATATATATATATATATATATATATATATATATATATATATATATATATATACGCTAGCTGTCTCGCTGACGCGATGGAAGCTATATACATGCACGCAGCTTTGATGGAGGCGCACGCAGCTGTCTCGCTGACGTGATGGAAGCGAAATTCACATTTTTTGTGCTTTTTGATCTCACGATTTCGTCATGGAACAGCCCCGGCCCGTTGTCACGGTACTCGCCCGGTCCGTCGTTGCCGACGTCGTCGGTGCGTGCCAGCCGCCATCGTGTTACGTGCCTAGCCCACCCCGAAGACTCGGATAGTGCGTCATATAAACATATAAAGTAAGTCTATCTATGACCGCCTCTCTCTCCCTCGTGGATGGAGTATGATATATGTAGGTGCCTAGCCGGCTGTCGACATCGTGTTACGTGCCTAGCCCACCCCGAGCCGGCGGATAGTGCGTTATATAAAAACATATAAAGTAAGTCTATCTATGATCGCCTCTCTCTGCCTCGTGGATGGTGTATGATATACGTAGGTGCCTAGCCGGCTGTCGCCATCGTGTTACGTGCCTAGCCCACCCCGAGCCGACGGATATTGCGTTATATAAACATATAAAGTAAGTCTATCTATGACTGCCTCTCCCTCGTGGATGGTGTATGATATATGGTAGTGCCCAGCCGACCACAGATAGGGCTCGTACGATGATGATGATGGTGGCACCAATGGCTGGGCAGCGAAGATGATGGCGACGGGTTGGATACGTATTATGATGGCGGAATTGGCCGAGCATGATACGTAATGGCAATGGGCTGGGCACATACCATGATAGCACTAAAGTATTGACAAGGTACATGATGACACTGGAGAGAGAGAGGCTAGACAGCGAATATGATGGCGACGGGTTGGGTACTAACAAGAGGGTTAGGCACGTAACACGATGACGGCGGCGGCTAGCGGGGCACGCACCGCGGCTATTGAGAGAGAGAGAGAGAGAGAGAGAGAGAGAGAGAGAGAGAGAGAGAGAGAGAGAGGTGTCGTAGATAGACTTACTTTATATGTTTATATAAAAACTATCAGCCGGTCCGAGTCCTCGGGTGCTAGGCACGTAACACGATGGCTACAGTCGGCTGGGCACTACCATATATCATACACCATCCACGAGGGAGAGGCAGTCATAGATAGACTTACTTTATATGTTTATATAACGCAATATCCGTCGGCTCGGGGTGGGCTAGGCACGTAACACGATGGCGACAGCCGGCTAGGCACCTACGTATATCATACACCATCCACGAGGGAGAGTCGGTCATAGATAGACTTACTTTATATGTTTTTATATAACGCACTATCCGCCGGCTCGGGGTGTGCTAGGCACGTAACACGATGGCGACAGCCGGCTAGGCACCTACGTATATCATACACCATCCACGAGGCAGAGAGAGGCGATCATAGATAGACTTACTTTATATGTTTATATAACGTACTATCCGAGTCCTCGGGGTGGGCTAGGCACGTAACACGATGGCGGCTGGCACGCACCGACGACGTCGGCAACGACGGACCAGGCGAGTACTGTGACAACGGGCCGGGAACGGGCCGGGGCTGTTCCATGACGAAATCGTGAGGTCAACAAGCACAAAAAATGTGAATTTCGCTTCCATCACGTCAGCGAGGCGGCTGCGTGCGCCTCCATCACAGCTGCGTGCACGTATATAGCTTCCATCGCGTCAGCGAGACAGCTGTGTGCGTATATATATATATACATCATTGAGTTGGGACAATTGGGACAAGGTGGCCGGAATCCTACTAATGTACAACGTATATGTAAAATAAAACAAAATGTGTTGAAATTTTAAATTTATGTTCAATAGACTTACTCATTAATCACCTCATCCATCAGCTCTTTCGTATCCCTTTATATGACAATTTATAGACTAAGTATTTAACGACTAGTAAATGTTAAAGAATTATCGTTTCTATTGACATAAACTTCCGGTAACTTACTTAGAATAACTTGGGTCACTTGAGTCCCCAAAAAGTTGTTTTACTGGGATGTATATTCTGTCTGTGTGTGTGTGTGTGTGTGTGTGTGTGTGTGTGTGTGTGTGTGTGTGTGTGTGTGTGTGTGTGTGTGTGTGTGTGTGTGTGTGTGTGTGTGTGTCTTTTGATTTTAGTAGCTAAATCAAATAACCGATTTTAATAAAATTTGTTATATAGATATAGTTATTCCATAACTCGTGATCATTTTCTAAATTTTTATCAAAGAATATTTCGTTTAAAACAGTAATAGGTTCTAAAGATTTTGATGAAATTTTGATCTAGTGAAATCCAATTTAGTATCGAAACAAAATATATTAGTTTCTGATTTTCGAAAATCCAGTTTGGTAAGTATTAAAGAAAAAAGAGAAAGAGATAGAGATAGAGATAGAGATAGAGATAGAGATAGATAGATAGAGAGAGAGAGAGAGAGAGAGAGAGAGAGAGAGAGAGAGAGAGAGAGAGAGAGAGAGAGAGAGAGAGAGAGAGAGAGACAGACAGATTTGCTACATACATACAACAAAAACTGTGAAATATATTATAGCTTTAACAATTTTAAAAACTGGAGAGTAAGGAAGTGTGAGAGACAAAACTGGCGAGTGACAAAGAGATAATGGATAGAATATTTACTCGCGCAACAAACTGGTAAAGAGAACATAACACAACATTCTTCCATTAGTGAAAATATTTCTTCTTCAAGATACACTCTGCTCACATCTCTTCGTTAATGAAAAAACTTTATAACGTGGTAAATTACCTTTCCATGTCTTTAACAGAAGCGTGCTGGGCCTACTGGGTTACACGGAGTTTTAAGGTGTTACATTTTTCAAAATATTATTACACAGGTATTTTTGAACGAATTTAAATTATTATCTATTCAAATTATTACAAACATAACGCCGTTTAAAAAACGAAACACGAAATAATTGTAACACTCAATGGTTTAAAGACGACCTAATCTACAGTTCAAGTAAAAGTAATGCAGCAAACGGGTGGAATTTTTGGATGGAATGTTGAAAACCCCGGTTTACACTGAAACACTGTAGATACCCTTGCGGAAGTTCGAAGCATAGCTTTGAAATGTGAATTGCAAATTTTTTCCATTTTCCCACGCTTATACATGCCTTATGGATTACGTCATTTTAAAAGCCTTAATTACAATATTGTCGTGTTTTTCTTTCCCAAACCGCCAAGTGTGTAATATTTTGGAGTAATCGCGGCCCTCAAGCTAACTCGCTCACTTGAGCAAAATGAATTTATCTCACGATTTTATTAAAATTCTGATTCCGCAGTCATAATCACGAATAAAATCTGCATATATTAACGTTTTAGATATTCAAATTATGTTGACAATACATTACCGTTTATTATTTTTTTATTGCAATTTACATTCGAAACGTAAATGTATATTTACGTATATTAGCATATTTATTTTTATAAAATATAAAATTGTCTTTAAATGTAAATATCGTAGACTAACCAAAAAAAATTTGACTATTTTCGCAATAGAAGAGCCAAACCACTTTGGTTTAGAGAAACAGAGAAAGACATAACAGAACTACAAATCACTGACACTATGCTCATGGACAGAACAGCCAAAACAATAACCAAGGACAAAAAATAACGGTTCCAAGGCAAAGTCAAATCCAAACGATCGATCCAAATCTGTGACGAAGAAAGAAAAGCAAGATCACAACGAATGAAGCAATACTGGGCTACGTGGAAGGTACAGAACATTAAAAAGTGATTGATTTGGTGTACCCCAAAGTTGGGTGAAACAAATAGAGAAGTAAATATCGTACACTTTTATTTGACATTCCATCAAAGTTGGTTAAATTAAGCAACAACGATGGGGAATAATGCTAGATAATTGAGACACCACAAGTTTGGCTAAGCTTAAACACTGGCCTCTGAACTGCGCACTTCAAGATGGTAGGTTCAATACTGATGTTAATTATATAAGCTTTACCCTTTCCGTTGACTCTCTTTCGTGACGCTATTTCGAATTTACTAACATTGATTTAAGTTACGATTTTAACAAAACTTGATAAACCGATTATGAGAAATTAGTTTTTTACGGTAGTTTCCAAATTGGATTTTTAACATGTATCACGTTTGACGCTGGTTGTGATGGATTTTGCGGGACGCGTGATGCGTGGAACATGTTTATATTGATAATACAGTTTATTTTGAGCGTTGCAAGTCTTATATTAATTACAATTAAGAACTTCTGTATTTGCTGGGATCTGGCTCCTGTTAGGGGGACGTGATAACCACTACACTACGGAAACTATGAGGAAGTTTGACTGAATTAAGTATACGAAATTAATCGTTAATTTAATTTTGGTACTTTTATTCATAGATTAGTTATTTAATATTAATTTGTAAAGATCAGCTGATTTCATTGAACAGCTGATAGGCTACAATAAGTTTTAGGTTACGTTGTTAAAAACCAATTATGTTAATTTGTCTTGTTTTAGGACAAAATATCGTAATTACAATTTTTATTTTACAGTAAAAAGGAAAAGAAAACATGGTATATGATTTTTATTTTTGGTTTAATAACAGATTTTTTTAGAGGGGAAGAATAATTTAACGTGAGAATGTTTTTGCATATTTATTTTTATGAAATATAAAATTGTCTTTAAATGTAGATATCATGTGACATTCCATCAAAGTTGGTTAAATTAAACAACAACTATGGGGAATAATAATAAATGATTGAGACACCACAAATTTGGCTAAGCTTAAACACTGGCCTCTGAACTGCGCACTTCAAGGTGGTATGTTCAATACTGAAGTTAATTATATCATTTTTATCCTTTCCGTTGACGCTCTTTAGTCTAATTGGCATACAGTATTTTCTTTAAGAAAAAAATCCAACAATGGGTAACATACATCAAAGACGACAACAAATTCAGCGAACCGTACAAATTAATTAAACATAACAGACAGGAGCGTTACCAATAATTAAAGGTTAATTAATTAAAGCAGTGTAACGGAAGAGAAGTGATTTCACTAATTGTCACTTTGCATTTGCACTGTGAACTTAGAAGATGCATAATCTACAGGTTTATCTATGAAATTATAACGAGACAAGCTCCACTAAGCTTGATTCGTTACATTAGCAAAGCAAGGTTCACAGAGCGTTGCTTCAAATATTTATGTTCGATGGGGAAGTTTGTTGTTGTAAAATCACAGTATTAAATTATTCCGCAGCACCTTTCTTTCCTTTTTAAATACTTAATTGCGCGTTTTCAACACACTTAGTGTAGAAGACGAACTATTTCAGCGGCCATTATGGTAAGACCTAACTCGTGATCTTTTTTTGAATAGTTAAAAATTACGTCATGATTTCTTTATGTATGTGTGTGTGTGTGTGTGTGTGTGTGTGTGTGTGTGTGTGCGCGCGCGCGCGCGCGTGTGTGTGCGTGTGTGCATGTGTGTGCGTGTGTGTGTGGGTGCGTGGGCGTGTATGTCTTGCGTAGATGAGTGAGAGCAGTATGAGCTAGGTGGGATCACTAAGCCCATCAGCTGCTCACTTCAGCTGCCTCCGCCGGATTGAATAACCATATTGTGTTAACTTTAAAATGCTAAAAAAGGTTTCAAAAAGGGTCCTTTAGGTCACAAAAGAACGCTAATTTAATGATCCTGGGTTTTGGACTTACTATGATGGCTCCAATAGCACATTCAGTTACATTATTTGGTGGAAGAAGGTAAAAGTTAACCGAACTCGCTTTGATTGTAATAATATGGTCGAAAAAATAATTGCACGAAATAGATTAAGGCCGAAACTAGAAAAACGTTCTACACTATACGAACTGCTGCAGTTAAAAATTAAAAACTTTGCTCGTTTAGTACGGAAATGCCTTTTGTTTCCAATAGACGTTTCAATTATCGTAACATGTATTGAGTATTTGCGTTTGGCGTGCGAGTTTCATTAAACCCAAAGCCTACTAACGACTGCTTAACGTAGGCCGAGGTAGGCTATATTGGATAATCCCAGGATCAGTGCACATGCTGTTAGAAGCTGGAACACAATCTGTTGCAGATTATATCTGTCTGTTATAATCAGCCTATAACGTTATTCAGCAACGTAAAGTAAACAAAATGTAATCACGGTGAGTTTTACATTGTTGTGTTGCGTTGTGTATTACTGAAGCATAACATTTATTGCTTCAATATAACCTCAAAAACTCCCGATCGAAAGCTTTAAAAGTTTGAATTTCTCAAAATCATATTTCAGTCATAACTAAAGATGAACAACTAAAACTAGCGAAACATATTAAAAAAGTATACGCTTTCGAGTATAAATAGAACAAGTTTTAATAAACGCATTTAAAAAAACAAAATGTTTTTGTAATATATAGTATAAGGATCCGACAGTTAAATATGGAGGAGGAAAATTAGAGATAACTGAAAGGAAAATTATTAAAAACTGTGTAAGTAAATGGAACCTTTAAGAAGGAAGGTATCAGAACATCTCCAACGAAGAAGTGTATCAGAAGATAGAATCATTAACGGACGTCATCAGAGAGGATATCTTTCTTAGGGCATATCCTGAGAATGAAAGAGATAAGACTTCTGAAAAAAACTAACGGAATTTTACTGGAAGAGGAAAACCCAACCCAAGTGGCTAAAACTGGCTCTAGAGGACATGAAGGAATTGGGTATTGAAAGAATATTTTCTTTCAATAAGAGTTAAGAAAATAAGAGGTATTGGAGGAGGAATCCGGAAATTTCAGGCTAATGAAAGAGCATAAAACGAAATTCAGAAGAAAAGATATCAACAGAAAAAAGATGGTGATGTCCGAAGCCGAGAGGAAAAATAGATCTGACCGCATAAAGAACTACCACGCGGAATTAAGAGAAAAAATAACAGTCAAAAGAAACCTTAAAGTGGTCCCCTGAGGCCGTACAAGAAGGAAGAAGAAATAATATAAGTAAAATTTTGTAACTAATTTTTATAGTCCGTTTCGATAGTCTTTACCCAAAATTCTCAAACATTGTAATGTGTGTTCAATAACCCACAATAAAATACTTAAAAATTCTTGCTAATATATTATAAAAATATTGACTTGACTTGTAATTTTATTTCATCGACGATTTGTACATTTTCCAAATTTTTTACAACAAAATGTAAACACTGGATTTGTATACAATGAAGAAATAATAATAACGTTCTCTAAAAATTAAAAAAGGTGTATCAGCCATTCTTAAGTGACACCGTGTAGAATTTTGAACATTCTTCCCAAATAAAACTTTGAATTAAATCGAATTAATAAATTAATGGATTGCATTAAAAATATGAGCTTGCATATGCTTCCTTTACGAATTCCCCTTATATTGTTCTTTCTCTTAACTCTTATTAAAGAAGTTTTTCTCCATTTTTTGTTGTGCGGTGAGATCCCGCTCATTCTATTTTACATTCCTAATTCTGGAACACCTACAAGTAGCTAAGGAAATGAGCTCCGCCCGTACAGAACCCTGCATGCATGTAACACTGGAAGATTGCCAGATCTCCCAAGAAGCCTGATACACCATTAGGCCCCGGTGTTATTCATTCCATCAACAATGTTATTCATTCCATCAACATTGGTCGCTTTACACTTTAAAGTTAGCCAAGCTATGTAGTGTACTGTGTGTGTGTGTGTGTGTGTGTGTGTGAGTGAGTGAGTGCTTGTGTGCGTGCGTGTGTGTTGCGCGCGCGAGTGCATGTATGTGTGTGTGTGTGTGTGTATGTGTGTGTGAGTGATTGAGTGAGTGCTTGTGTGTGTTGTGCGCGCGATCGTGTATGTATGTGTCTGCTTGGTTGTGTGTGTGTGTGCGCGCGTGCGTGCGCGTGTGTGCGCGTGTGTGTGTGTGTGTGTGTGTGTGTGTGTGTGTGTGTGTGTGTGTGTGTGTGTGTGTGTGTGTGTGTGTGTGTGTGTGTGTGTGTGAGAGAGAGAGAGAGAGAGAGTGCGTATATGCGTCTGTTTGGTTTTGTGTGTGTGTGTGTGTGTGTGTGTGTCTGTGTGCGCGCGCATGTGTATGTGTGAGTGTGTGTGTGTGTGCGTGCGTGCGCGCTCGCGTGTTTGCATGTGCATGTGTGTGTGTGTGTGTGTGTGTGTGTGTGAGAGAGAGAGTGCGTATATGCGTCCGTTTGGTTTTGTGTGTGTCTGTGTGTGCGCGCATGTGTATGTGTGAGTGTGTGTGTGTGCGTGTTGTGCGTATGTATGTATCTGGTTGTGTGTGTGTGTGTGTGTGTGTGTGTGTGTGTGTGTGTGTGTGTGTGTGTGTGTGTGTGTGCGTGCGTGTGTTGTGGGTATGTATGTGTCTGGTTGTGTGTGTGTGTGTGTGTGTGTGTGTGTGTGTGTATGTTTGTGTGCATGTGTATGTGTGAGTGTGAGTGTGTGTGTTTGTGTGTGTGTGTGTGTGCGTGTGTGTTGTGGGTATGTATGTGTCTGGTTGTGTGTGTGTGTGTGTGTGCGCGCGCGCGCGTGTGTGTATGTGTGCACGCGTGTGTGCATGTGTATGTGTCTGTGTGTGTGTGTGTGTGTGTGTGTGTTGTGCGCGCGCTCGTGTATGTATGTGTCTGTTATGTTGTGTGTGTGTGTGTGTTGAGTAAATGAGTGAGAGTAGTATGAGCTAGAGGTACGGTGGGATCGCTAACCCCATCAGCTGCTCACTCCAGCTGCCTCCGCCGTAACCAGAACAGAAATTTCTCGGTACTTTTAATTAGTGCTTAATGAATTAGGCGCTTTATTTAGAGTATAGTTCCAAAACCAAATTAATGTCTTAATGAATCCTCTCAAACTTCAGACAGCTTGTAATTAAGTCTTATAATAAACGTAAAACAATCCAAGATGTTGTTTCGCTTAAGAAGCCAATTAATTGATGGCGATGTTTGGTTTGTGTTTCAGGGTTGTTTGAACCTATTCATTAACTTTCTTCTTCACATAATGAATTCAAAGTTTGTGTTGTTTTATTTAAACATTAATTTGTAATAATAAACGGATATTTTCATTTCTAACTAAATGTACTTAACACGATAACAATGGTAGAAGTTAAAACTTAGTACCAAAATTATAAATTTGAAATACAAAAATTAAAAAAAACTAAATAACAGCGGCACGCAGCTGTCTCGCTGACGTGATTAAGCTAATTGTCCAAAACGAAACAATATCATAATGCTCTTATTATTTCACCATTATAATCAAAGTTAAAATATGCACAAATAATAAAAAAAATCATTGAAAATTCTAAAATAAAACCTTTTATTCAGTTTTGATTTAGTAATTTCAATTAAATTTTAAAACTTATGCAGAGTTTTATGCTGTTTGCGATGACAAATCACATTTTCAAAAATTAATTGCAAGAAAAAACAGTTACGATTTTTTTTAACATTGGAAATGACCGCCATTTTGAAACGGTTAAACAGATTTTTCTGGAAAAATATCAAATTTATTATAAAAATCTGTATTACCATGAAAGTTCATTTTTCTAAAGAAACTCACGAAAAAATGCAGTTTCTTTGTAAATTTAATTGCGTGTAGAGGAGATTGGAAGAATTGTAACCGCTGTTGGGCATGTTTTGTTGTTCCTGTTCAAACTTGAGTTGTGAATTTCTCCTACTATCAAATTCCCATTGAATTTGATAAATAGCACAATGAGCACAATGAGCTGTTGGAGCGGCATTTACGTCAAGACCCAGATAAATGTTTTATATATATAGGTGTGTGTGTGTGTGTCCGAAATGTTTGCCCGATTTGATTCAAACTTGGTAGAAACGTTGATTTTGGTAATAATTTTGCAAAGTTCGTTAAGCAACAAAATTTGTTTTTGTCTTACTTAAATAGATTTAAAAATTCGATTTCACCATCGTAATCAGCGTTAAAAGATACTCAATCAAGTGTCTTGTAGATTAAAAAAAATAGAATTATAGAAGCTTTTTCGAGAAGAATTTTCTAATACTTAGTATTTATGACATAAAGCTCGGTAGAATTGGATTTAAAAAATATTACGAACTGCAGTTCCTTAAAGTGACCTAGTTCTGCTAATATCAAGATAAGCTGGAGACAATATGCTTCTTAGTGGAAATCTGTACGGTCTGCATTAAGAAAAAATTGTTAATTATTAATAAGCTGGAATTAAAATACTATATAAACAAAATTAACTTTCGTTATTTTAACTAATAAGTAATTAATGGTTATAAAACATCATTTCGATTATTTTATTGTAAAACGTTTGTTTTTATTTCGGCCTTACAGAGCGGTTCCTTCAGAAATGAACACACGTTTCAGCACGCTTACATTTGTAGTTTTAGTTCAATTTTGTTTAAACTCGGCACAAGAATAGATTTTAATAATACCTTGCACAAATTAGTGCAATAATTTCAAAATGGCTGCCATTTCAAATTTTTACAAATCCACAACGTTTTTTTTCTTAATTAGTTTTGAAAATCCAATTTCATCTTTTTAATCGGCGTTCAAAACTGCATGAAATGGCTCTTGAATTTTCAAAATCCCTTGAAATTAAATTTCTTTTTGTTGACGGCGGTTAGGGTTCATTAAAATCATAAATTCTGATTTAAATGATGTTTCTGATGGTGAAATCGTAGTTTCAAAAACAAGGCGAGATTAAATGAAACGTATTTGGGAATTCGCTTCCATCACGTCAGCTGAACAGCGTCTTGTTGCGATTGTTTCGAATTCCAGAATCTATCAAAATTTCCAAATCGATGCTTTCACGATCGCCAAAGGATGGCAACACTATTTTTTCCAAATAAAAACAGTGCCTTACTAATAATAAATAATAAAAATGAAGATAAATTACTTCAGAGTTAATTATATTTATTTAAAAAGAAAGTTATTCATCTGTAAATTTGAATCACAAAAGCACATTAGTTAATTACGGCTTAATTATCTTCGCATTTCAATGGAATTACGGAATAAATTAATTCTTTATAAAATTCAATTGGTCGTTTCAACTTGAAAAACGATCTTGTTTTTTTTAAAAATCTACTTTAGTAAGTGCACAAGAATAAAAGTTGTTTTTAATTGGTTCATTTATAATTACATCAGATTAAGTCTGAAGGAAATAAAAACATTATTGAAAATAATATTAGGGGTTTTATATATATATATATATATATATATATATATATATATATATATATATATATATATATCGCACAGTATACTTCATATGCCGATTTACTGCAGCATTGTTGCCAATTGGTGCATGCTATAGTATAGTATATATATATATATATATATATATATATATATATATATATATATATATATGTGTGTGTGTGTGTGTGTATGTGTATATATATATATATATATATATTATAATTTGTTTTTTTAATCACTAATCTGGTTCGCATAACAAAAAACAGCTGTAAATTAGTAATAGTGCAGTCGGGAAATACGAGTAAATGACTACAAAACTCGGACCTGTAAGCAGGATGTTGTTATAGTTACTACTGTTGACTTTTTCAGGGTGTAATGTCGGTCCCCGTCTTCCTTAGCCTAACTAGAGCAAAATCACCGTTCAGTCGGCTGAGTCTCTGAATTGCGCATCTGAAAGTAGTAAGTTCGACATTGGAATATTGCCATAAACCACATTCCATTTCGTTACTACCTGGTGTCCTCATTTAGACGTAAAAAGAGCGTTTATATTTGTTATACAGATTATTTTTAATAATTATATTTTTGTTAATTTTAAAGTTTAAAAAATTTGAAAACGATCAAAACTAACAAAAATTATTAAAGTGGTCCAAGATAACTGAGCCAAATTTCATACGTGATGGTTGTCTTGCGCATGAACAGAGCATCACTGTGCACATAATCCATAACCCGTGTATGATAACCACGCTCTGCTACCAACTGCTGGTTCACACATGGGAATCAATCATTTGTTCACTCACCAGTATAACATAAATTTTTAGACTTTATATATTCATCAAAATCTTAAGATCGATTTTCTCCATCGTAGAGATGGTGAAAATCGATCTTAAGGTTTTGATGAATATATAAAATCCAAAAATTACCGTCTTCTTACCGGACTTCGTTTACAGTTTACAGTTTAAATAAAGTAAAACATTGCCACTTTTCTTGTCCTCTAATTATCCAAAAAAAAATCATGTAATGATTTCTGTTGTAGTTTAACAACGAACGAAAACCAAACGGTCTGTTTCCGGCTCTTAGTCCTCGTCGAGAACGCTCGAGATTTGCGTAAAATTAAAAAATGACGACATTTGCGCGTAAGAAATGTTGTGTAAAATTGAAAAGTGGCCATATTTGCGCAAATAAAATTTGGTCTTTAACTGGAAAGGGGTGACATTTGCATACATAAAATGTTTCCTACAATTGGAAACATTTGCGTACATAAAATTTAGCCTGTAATTGGAAAGTGGCGACATTTGCGTACATAACATTTAACCTATAATTGGACGTGGCAACATTTGCGTACATAAAATTTAGCCTGTAATTGGAAAGTGGCGACATTTGCGTACATAACATTTAACCTATAATTGGACGTGGCAACATTTGCGTACATAAAATTTAGCCTGTAGTTGGAAAGTGGCGACATTTACGTACATAACATTTAACCTGTAATTGGACGTGGCAACAATTGCGTACATAAAATTTAGCCTGTAATTGGAAAGTGGCGACATTTGCGTACATAATATTTAACCGATAATTGGACGTGGCAACATTTGCGTACATAAAATTTAGCCTGTAGTTGGAAAGTGGCGACGTTTGCGTACATAACATAT
Source organism: Callitettix versicolor (assembly GCA_022606455.1). NCBI lineage: Eukaryota > Metazoa > Arthropoda > Insecta > Hemiptera > Cercopidae > Callitettix > Callitettix versicolor. Next base: position 81,367,031 of record CM040190.1, read on the forward strand.
AACCTATAATTGGACGTGGCAACATTTGCGTACATAAAATTTAGCCTGTAGTTGGAAAGTGGCAACATTTGCGTACATAACATTTAACCTATAATTGGACGTGGCAACATTTGCGTACATAAAATTTAGCCTGTAATTGGAAAGTGGCAACATTTGCGTACATAACGTTTAACCTATAATTGGACGTGGCAACATTTGTGTACATAAAATGTAGCCTATAATTGGAAAGTGGCGACATTTACGTACATAACATTTAACCTATAATTGGACGTGGCAACATTTGCGTACATAAAATTTAGCCTGTAGTTGGAAAGTGGCGACATTTGCGTACATAACATTTAACCTATAATTGGACGTGGCAACATTTGCGTACATAAAATTTAGCCTGTAGTTGGAAAGTGTCAACATTTGCGTACATAACATTTAACCTATAATTGGACGTGGCAACATTTGCGTACATAAAATTTAGCCTGTAATTGGAAAGTGGCGACATTTGCGTATATAACATTTAACCTATAATTGGACGTGGCAACATTTGCGTACATAAAATTTAGCCTGTAATTGGAAAGTGGCGACATTTGCGTACATAACATTTAACCTATAATTGGACGTGGCAACATTTGCGTACATAAAATTTAGCCTGTAGTTGGAAAGTGGCGACATTTGCGTACATAACATTTAACCTATAATTGGACGTGGCAACATTTGCGTACATAAAATTTAGCCTGTAATTGGAAAGTGGCGACATTTGCGTACATAACATTTAACCTATAATTGGACGTGGCAACATTTGCGTACATAACATTTGCACAACACCTAGGATAAAAAGGAAAAAGGGAGGGAAATCCTTCAATAGTGCAGAAATCCTTGTCTTCTCGAACTTAAGTCAGATGAAACTTTCGTACAAGTGTTTCAATGAATACAACACAATCATGTTTGTTTGAAAAAATATCATTTATATATTCACATCTTACAAATACAATTTATGTTGTAATTTTTTACAAAATAATAAAAAAAACGCACTTCGCACTTAGGCTAAGAAGTCATAATACTTCATTAGAATTCAACATTTATTTTAAACATTAGAAAAACATATCAAAACATCAAAGTCCACTGTTTTTAACGAAGTTCTACACTCATTAACTAATTTACAGTAATACAGAGTAATTTTTCGAAAAAATATTAAATATAATTAGTCTTTAGTAGTTATTTTTAGTTAAAAGTTTAAATTTTGATTTTTTTACATGTTTTCTGAACCATCTTAAAATACTTTATCCAAATAATATAAAAAGAAGTTACAATATGTTAGTTTGATTGAAGAATGTACAAGGGAATTTACTTTGACACCATTTTGTTGATCCTCTTTATTCGTGTGTTGAACGATGTAAAGTACAAACAGAAATTTATTTACTGTGAAGATATTTTCAAAATAAAATTTTAAAATGATATACAATGTATTAATTACGTTTTTGTGATTGTACAGTTATTTGAAATGAAAATGTGTTTAGCATTAAAACAAGAAATAAAATTAAAATAATAAAACACTATAATGGATTTTATAGTGCTGACAAATTTTTTCTTGGAAAAAGTCAAAATCTTTTGATTAAACAAAATTTTGTTTGTAAAAAATTGCTCCATTTTGTTATTGCTTTTCCTGCTTCAATTGACGTAGTACTTTCTAATATTGAGAAATACTTAATCAAAATAAATAACTGTTTGAATTATCCCATTATTTAACAATATTGGCAGTAATTTACAATAATTTACATTTATATTTCTGTTAGCCAAGTAAAGTTAAAATTTTGTTATTTCAATATTCATTGGTATACTTAAATATATTTTTTAATTGTTCACTTATATTTCTCATTTATAATCAAATAAATAATCAATCTCTGCATCCGTTTTTGAAATACTTTTACCGTGTCATCAGATTAATTATTACAAAAATTATTAATTATGTTTGCTAACTTAAGTATCAAAATAATTTTTCAAAAATAAATTTCTATAAAAATCTCACTCAGTAGTTATTTTTACTTACCCAAAATTGAAATAAAAAAATAAATCGTTTTAAATTACAGAAAAACCACTTTTCATGCATTAATAAAAATTAGTCTTTCTCTCTCTCACACACACTCCTTTACCCACCCTTTTCTCCTGCCCGAAATATCCCTTTTGTTCTCCCTCTCACCCTTCTCGCTTTATATTTTCGAAATAATCATAAAAAATTTAATAATAAAAACTTACCGCAGTACAAGTTAAACGAAATGATGGCAATAATGCATTCTGAAATTACCAATTGTAACTTTAAGTCTAAAAGAATTTGACACACTGTTTAAAAATAATAATTAGAAAGAATAAAAAAAACATTTATTTATTACAGAAAGTTGGTATTCAGTTTGTTCTCTATTGTCCACAGTATCACTTCAGTCCTACACACGTTTATTTCTGCTACTCTTTTGAATCTATTATTTTTTACATCGTTACCACTTCTTGGCGCTTATATCCAATAGCATAACCTCTTCATAGTATTACTTTAAAATAGCGTTTTTATCCCCCGGTGCTTGTTTCCAGCAGAGCTAACACCCTTAGAATTTATTTTTAAATTTGTTAGCACTCACTAGTGTTTGTTTGCAACAACGCCTTCCTTCCGATTTCAGTTTTCAACAACGTTTACCTTTCGATTTCAGTTTGCAACAGCGTTTTCCTTCTGATTTCAGCTTGCAACAGCCTTTACCTTCCGATTTCAGTTTGCAACAATGTTTTCCTTCTGATTTCAGCTTGCAACAGCCTTTATCTTTCGATTTCAGCTTGCAACAGCGTTTTCCTTCTGATTTCAGCTTGCAACAGCCTTTACCTTTCGATTTCAGTTTGCAACAGCGTTTTCCTTCCCATTTCAGTTTGCAACAAAAATTTCTTTCTGATTTCAGTTTGCAACAACATTTACCTTCCGATTTCAGTTTGCAACAAAATTTTCTTTCTGATTTCAGTTAGCAAGAGCATTTACCTTCATATTTCAGTTTGCAACAACGTTTTTCTACTGATTTCATTTTGCAACAGCGTTTACCTTCCGATTTCAGTTTGCAACAAAATTTTCTTTCTTATTTCAGTAAGCAAGAGCATTTACCTTCATATTTCAGTTTGCAACAAAAATTTCTTTCTGATTTCAGTTTGCAACAACATCTACCTTTCGATTTCAGTTTGCAACAAAATTTTCTTTCTGATTTCAGTTAGCAAGAGCGTTTACCTTCATATTTCAGTCTGCAATAACGTTTTTCTACTGATTTCATTTTGCAACAGCTTTTACATTCCGATTTCAGCTTGCAACAAAATTTTCTTTCTGATTTCAGTTAGCAAGAGCATTTACCTTCATATTTAAGTTTGCAACAACGTTTTTCTACTGATTTCATTTTGCAACAGCGTTTACCTTCCGATTTCAGTTTGCAACAAAATTTTCTTTCTGATTTTAGTTTTCAACAGTATTTCCCATCTGATTACAGTTTGCAACAGCGTTTTCCTTTCGATTTTAGTTCTCAACAGCATTTCCCTTCTGATTACACTTTGCAACAGCATCTTCGCTATCTAGGTTTAGTATGAAACGACGTTTCCATATCTAGGGTTGGGTGTCAATAGTGTTACCATCTCCGGGTGCTTTTTTTAACAGCTTTACAGCTCCGTAAGTCTTACTATTTAGCACATTTATATTTGTTTTCAAACACAGTTACTATTGCTCGATACTTACTTTCAACAGATTTACCAATATTCAGTACTTATTTTCAACAGAGTTACCTTTATTCGGTATTTGTTTTGATCGTTACCTGTTTCTATTTGTTTGCAACAGCATTGCCACTCTTTTCAGACCTTGTTTTTAGCAACATTATCAATCTTTCTGTTGCTCTTTTCAACAGCGTTGCCACTGTACTGTATTTGTTTTCAACTACACCTCTCATGCTTGGTCACAAAAGCGTAACCAATTCTCGGCGCTCGCTTCCAGAATGGGTCGTCACAAATGCTACTACCTACAGGAAAAAAAATGACAGGATAAACATACGTATTTAAAACAATTATCAATAATCTGTAGCATTTTCATTCAGAATTTATGAATTAATTGTAAATTTTTTTTCTAATAGTAAAATGTCACGTTCAATAATTTATATAATTACGTTTTACAGTTAATTTTCATACTAATTAGAAAATATAAATGTTGTCTTTATAAAATCTGCTTTTTAACATATCAAAAAAATCGTTTCGGCTTTGAAAGGCTATTTTGCAAGCAACTATTGTACAAGTAAGCTAAGCTATTTCAACAGCTGTTTATAAACGTTAATCGAATCTGTTTTGAAATACATTCAGCCATGATTTGTTTTTAGTTTTCCGAATAAATAAATGCACTTTTTTATCATCCATATCAAAATATTGTACTTTCTCTCTAAGAAGTAAAAAAAAGGATTTACTTTTAAAAATAAGCTCAAAAAGACAAAAAAGATAAGCTCAAAAATTGTATGTCTATAACAAATTTTGAGCTTGATATAAAGAACAGTTTTAGAAAATTACAGTTTGGGAGAAAAATATTTTGTATACGTGTTCTGCCACTATTATTATTTTTTCTTAATGACTGTGACTCTTTAACTATAGCTTGATCAGTATTTCTTGATATATATATATATATATATATATATATATTACCGTATTTTACTCTATTGACTACTCATCAGCTCATTTTTAATAATAATCAATAGTAATACAGTAATATAAAAAATAGTAAAATGAAATAAAATATACAATAACAAATAAATTCTTACCTTAGTAAACTAATAGTGCATCATTAAACACTGTGTCCTCATACCTCATACTTTTTATCCAGTTATTCAAAATCCCTCACATTTAAAATCAGTACCTAGAAATGCACACATGTAAGTGTAATAAACAAAATATATTGGATACATTAGTCTATTTAAATGTCAGTTTTATTATCTGGAACACATAACAATATATCAGCTGATCGGACTACAGCCTGTATCAGCTGAACTTGTAATGTGTTAAAAGTAAAATGGCATTGTAGTGCAATCAACTAGCTAATGTAGAATTTACATTGGATTTAATATATGTGGATTACCTACTGTCGAAATAATTATTCACTTTAATTAATAATACAAACAGGTTAGGGTATAAATTTTGCAAAAAACATTTCCAAACTAATCTGAAATACTTAAAAGTAAAACGGTACACAATGAAACATCTGGTTTCTATGTCTAGAAAGAAAAAACAAAACAAATCAAACGCTTTTGCAATCAAAAATAGGCAAAATTTCTCAACGATCCATGACCCATTCGATACTGAATTTTCTAAAACATGATCCAACTTTACAAAAAAGTTTAAAAATCATAATTTTGTTAAAATGTTAAATTGTTTTTGAAAAATAGAAAATAAGTAATCATTATATATAACCATATTTTAACACTGATAGTTTTTAAGGTAAATTTACTTGAAATGGAGAAACGATAAAATTAATCTTTATGAAAACACGTAACATCTGTTATTGTTTATCCTAAAAAAAAGATTACGGTTACTTACAAAATAATTTACAAGAAAATTATTAATTTTTGAAGTCCTTACAAATTATCACCAAATAGATTTTCTCAAAATTGGTTCTAACTTTTTTTATGCACATTTATTTAATAATTATGAATTTTAAAAAATTCAAATTTAAGGGTTTGATAAAAACAACATGCTAACTAAAAAAATCAGTTTTTTCGTGTAACAAATAAAGGATTAACTTTTAAAAAATACAAATCAATATCAACTATATTTTTTACGTTAAAATTTAAATTTATTAAAAGTCGCTACATCAGGAATAAACATGTAAAGTAGAAAAACGTCACGCTTGTCGTATACACATTATTAGTATTTTTGAAAAGAATTTTAAGGCTACCAGTGAGCTGTTTGTTTCTTGTGTACATTTTTATCTCGCTGCTAAAATTTCTGACTATAAAGCTAAAAGCACGAAAATTTAAAACACTGCTATTATTTTAAAACGTTTTTTAGATTAAATATTTATTTAATTAAAAATTATGTATATAAATAATTTCAATGATTGACCGAAATATTTAAATTACAATTAACGCCATTATACTACATACCCGACCCCAATATAGCACAAATTTATTTGTATCTTTTACAGTTAAAAATCGAACCAATACAAAATAACAATGAACACTGAATACTTTAATTTTTCAAAGTTTTTACTTCTCTCAGCCACTCCTCAAAAGGTAACATTTAGTAACCTGTCGATGCAAAACGGCGAATTACAAGTTGAGTAAATAATTTTTGGTGAAACTAATTTTTTTCTATTAGTACAGAGTTTTACTTAGAAACTATTGTTATAACTTTTGGTAAATACTTTTACAAAGTGCTTACCTGATTGGTTTTACAGAGACACGTATCTCGCCCGCATTGAAGCTCAGTCTCGAGCAGCAGTCTATTGGTTTTTACCGGCAGATTTGTTCGGGGATTTCGTGTATATCTGGGACAATTTGTCAAATCTAGATCCCCAATTTTCCAAATACCTGAATTCACCGCATTCGTTCACATCCACACCTACAAAAAAGTTGTCTTTCTTTAATTAACGGTACTTAATTACTACTGTTCAATATTTACCTAGTATTAATTGCAATTTGCTTTATTCAAAACTGATCTTTTAAAATAATACCCGAAGTTAGAGAAGATAATGAACCCGCAGAACTTCCACTGCCTTCGAAGGAAAAATTCCTTAATTCGTCGAAAGGAGGACAGTTGTCATCGTCTCCGATAATTTGTAAGTGGTTATTGTCCTTTATTATCCTAGGCGAAGAACTAACTGAAAATAAAATAATATAAATTTATAAAAACACATATTGTAAGTTATTACATTATGTTAAAAAATGTATCCTTTAGACAACCACATGTTTGTGTAATCATATAGAGTAATAAAATATAAATTATTTATTACTCCCGGATATGCAATAATATTAAATAAATTGTCCTCATCGCTATTTTGCAATCATTTCGGTTAACTAGACTGTGTTGTGTAATGTATAAATATATTTTTTCTAAAATATAATATTAAAATTTGTACTGACACAGCGGTGTTCCAAATCAAGAGAAACACTCGAATATAAAACAAAAATAAATGGCCAAATAAGTCTAATACACATTACTTGAAAAAATAAAAAGATTTCCTGCTAACATTATTTATGGTAGTTTTAATATCAAGACTATCATTCTCATAGGAGTTCTGTTAGTGTGCAGTGTTGTTTTTTTTGATGCAGAAAGATGTTTGTTCCTAGTTATGAAATTGTTAGGAAAATAATGTTAATGAGGAAACCAGGATGGACGTCTACAAGAGGAAGGAAAAAAGAGGAGGAAGTTACAATGGTTTGGGTGAGAGAACATTACCGAAAATAGAAGAGTTTGTCAATAGATAATTATTAATAGTGAGTGCTCTTATATTTATGATGATCACGACTTATGATGAAAACGAGGTATTTTGGTGATGATGATGATGACAATTTTGATCATGGAGATGATAATTCCAATTTTGATGATGATGATGATGATGATGATGATGATGATGATGATGATGATGATGATGATGATGATGATGATGACAGTAATAAAGGTAAAGAATGATAATGATAATGATACGATGTTATTTATGACAAAGATAATATTAATAAATATGATGATTATACTTTGATATTGATGATAATGATGGTGATGAAGACGATAACGACGACGATTATGATAATGATAATAAAGAGAATAGTGATGAAGGTAACAAGATGATGATGATGATGATGTAATAACAAGATATTGTTAATGACAAAGATAATGGTAATAAAGATTATGATGATTTCGAGAGTGATGATAAAGATGATGGTAATGGTAATGATAGTGATAAAAATGATGTAAATAATGATGATGAAGATGAAAATGATGGTGATGAAGATGACGATGATAATGATATGTTCTTAATGACAAAGATAACGGCAATGAAGTTGATGATTGTTTCGATTATAATAATGTAGATGATCGCGATGAAGATGACCAAAATAAGGATGATGATGATAATAATAATGATAACAATAATAATATTAGTAATGATGTTATTGATAATGATACTAATGATAGTTGTGATGTTAATAGTAATAATAATGATGAAGATGATTTCGATGAAGGTGATGATGATATGATGACAAAGATAACGGCAATGAAGTTGATGATTGTTTCGATTATAATAATGTAGATGATCGCGATGAAGATGACCAAAATAAGGATGATGATGATAATAATAATGATAACAATAATAATATTAGTAATGATGTTATTGATAATGATACTAATGATAGTTGTGATGTTAATAGTAATAATAATGATGAAGATGATTTCGATGAAGGTGATGATGTGATTACATCACTATCGCTATCATGATACCGGTTATTATGTTATTTACTACAATAAACCTTTTTCATTGGATCCAGTAATCGTGACATCGGCCTTGATCTGAAGCGGGATCATGTCCACAGCCATCATGTCATCTTCGCCACCGCCTTCGTCATTGTAGATAAAAATGTTTTCCCTTATGTCGTCTGCTGTTTTACAAGATTTCTTTTCGATTTTACGTTTCTGCGTGTAGATGTTAAACAGTAATACAACCACTGAAAATAAACATAAAGCAGATCATAATCAGGTGATAGTAACTGGTTAGGAAGGTAAGATTAACACGTGATTCTGGTCAAGCTTCTTGATTTAGTAGTGATATGAAAGTTTGCAACAACTATAGTTCAGCAACTTATTAATTCCCCGCAAGCTCCCTCCAACAGCCCAATGATACAGAGTCGGCCAATCTAAGTCTACAAACTGTTACTATTCAGCGATAGTGAAGGAAAAGGAAGGAGCTGTAATGAGAAAGCTGGGATTCGACTTCTCTTTCGCAAATTTTCTCTCTCTGTCCCACTGGTCCCCTTAAAAGGCCGTTTTCTAAGCGGCTGACCTTTAGGAACGGCTACGAATATTTGCGGTGTAGTTAAAGCTGATCGCCTACTAGAAGTAAGACGAGGCAAGTCGCGGGACAGCTTATGTCCGTTGCAAGCATCGGCAAGCTTCGACTGTTTTCGACTTCACTCCGTTTTAGTATCAGTTCAACTTGAGTCAGTGCAACACGTCCAATGAGATCGAATGTGAAATGTTTTTGTTAACTCTTTGGGCACTAAAAGAGAGGAACTTATTTTTACAACTTCACTACCATAACGTAGCGAGAAGACGTTTATATTTTATTATAAACCAACATTAGCGATTTTTTAAATGTTTTTTTGTTTAATGTTTAATGTTGTTTTTGTTTTAATGTTTCTTAAATGTTTTTTGCTGCAATTTGCAAATGTGCAAATTTGCTTAATGTTAATTTGCTTTCTGTTTTTGATGAAATACCACTTGGTATACCAGGAGACGAAAGAAATATCACGAATAAAAAAATTCTAGCTACTTGCTTCGGCATTCACCCGCTCACTACAGACAGGACAGAGCAAGACGAGGAGCTTCCAGACGTCTTGGGTCCTAAATGCTACTTGTTGTTCCTTGTCACGCCTTAACAACAGTAGTGGGCCAGATTCCGTTAATACATGCGTTTTTTTTCACCTTGCAGTAGATGTGCAGTTTATAACACGGAAGTAGTATTGGCTCCAAGCTTCAGGATTACGGCGCATGCGCACATACTTGTTTATGTTCTGCGCAGTGTCAGAACGTACATTTTCACATCACTTCTAATAATTCACCAAATAAATGTTCTACTCAAAGCTGATGTTATTTAAATTCAAAATCTGCCGATTTGGTGAAGAAAAATTATTTTTTTTACAAAAATATCTTTCGAACTATGATAAATCTATTACACACATCGAAAAATTCGAACTCCACTTTTTTCTTCGGATATATACCGTAAAATTCAACCTATTATTAATAAACGTGCTTTAGAAAAGTGGCAATGATTGTGAGAGTCAGATTCGATCTTCGATCGTGACTTCGAAATTAATTTTGGTCCGTTTCAATTCAGATTTGGTATAAAAATCGATTTCGATAATTGCTTGGAAACTCTTTAGCCAGAAAAGTTTGTTTATTTCAATTATTAAAAACTTTGTAACTTTTTATGTGACACTTTTATTTTAAACATCCTATTTCGTTTTTGTAAAAGTAGTAAATGAGCTAATGAAGCGGGCTTCAAGCCACGGACGCATTGAATGAGCTACAAAATAAATTGATAAAAAAAGTGAATTGACATCGATATTCATAAACTCACATTCGTATTTATAATGAGATTTTAAAGTTTAAAATATTAATTTATGCAAATTTTAATAACGATAACGAAAAAAACATTAATATGTTATAAATTCGCTTCCATCACGCCAAGGAGAAAAATACGCTCCGCGATTCTGATTCAAGAGATCATAATACATAATGTTCTTGGTCATCAAATAATCCGTAATACATATATATTAAAAGCTCGAGTTGAAAATAATAGTGGAATAACAGTGATACAATATTTCTGTGGGGACAGTTTAGAAAATTGAAACGTCTCATTATTATATTGTTATTGCAAGTGAAAAACATCAAAAACAGCATTTCATCCTTATGAATAATGCACGAGACCAGACAGAAAGATATAAAATTTGAAATGTAAATTCCAAACCATTTACCCAGTATGATAATAAAACACGAGAGAAACGCCAGTACAGCGCCGACTCCGAGCTTCAAGGATTGACCTTCCTGCAGCAGTTCACAGTTAATACCGGAGAACCCGTTGGGGCAGACACAGCGGTACCGGGTCCTCGGGTCCTGGTTGATGCACAGCCCGCCGTTACGGCACGGGTGTTCCAAGCACTCGTTCTTATCGGCGCAGCCTTTCCCGTCGTGCGATATTGTCCGTCCCTCGCCGCAGCTGAAACAGGTTTTGTTCCTTTATAAAGTTACTAGAGAATTTACACGGGGAGCTATTGGAGTGGTCATTATGGAAAGACCTTGAATGAGCACCGATCCTAAACTCTAGATCACTTTTTAGAGATCGTTATATACTCGTATATACACCCATATATAAGTAGGTGTGTTTAGGTGTGTGTGTGTGTGTGTGTGTGTGTGTGTGTGTGTGTGTGTGTGTGTGTGTGTGTGTGTGTGTGTGTGTGTGTGTGTGTGAAGTTCAATCGAATCTGACCAAAATTGTGAATGTGAGCGTGCTAAAACATACACACATACACACACACACACATATATATTATATATATGTATACATATATATTATATATATGTATATATATATATATATATATATATATATATATATATATATATATATATATATATATATTGTGTGTGTGTGGGGGCGTGTGTGTGTGAAGTTTCAATCGAATAAAACCAAAACTGTGAATGTGAGCTTGCTGACACACACACACACACACACACACAAACAGATAAATATATGTATATGTATATATATATATATATATTTAAAAAACTTCTCAAAACATGTTATAGAGATCATGATTCAAATGAAAAATCGCTAAAAGAACTGTATTTATAATTTATGTTAGAAGTCATCATTTTGGGGATGGTTGTTTTTATATTTACCTGCATTTGTAGTGGTTCCACAGATCCACGCACTGGTAAGGCTCCGGGCAGGATGCATACAAGCACGGGTTGTTTGAAGGACAGTACCTTTCCACATTACGTGCCATGGTCGCCTGACCCCACTGAGTGCCGTTCATGGCTGGAGGCAAGGGCAGTTGCTTGCCGTCAAGGCGGATGTCGTCCAGACAGCCTGAAGAAGAATTCGCACAAGGTAAATCACTCGATGTAAAGATTCCAAAATAAAAAAAAAACGGCGCAAATTTATTCTACAATATTTTTCTCTCACCTTTAATCATTTTTTTGGAAATTTTGATCGAATCAGACTGAAATTTCGAAAGCGAAAGTGCCAACGTGCATTGCCTGAGGAAGCTGGCGTAGCTCAGTTGGATAACTTGTAGTTCGCTCGATCTCGGACTTATACGCAGGTTCGAATCTAGTTAATTTTTTTGGCTTTTACCGTGTGTTAACTCGCGTTACTAGGGTCAAACCGGAATAAAGTAAATATTTTAAACTACCAAAAACCTTTTGTCTGATTAGTATCCCAAAAAAAGCATTCCGAAAATGGGGCAGAAAAACTATTACACAACTCTTTATATATATATATATATATATATATATATATATATATATATTATTATCTGCACATAGACCCTGTTGGATCACGCAAAGCACTCCGACTCATGTCTTGTTCCTTCTAATCCTCCACACCTCCCTCATCCTGTCCCCATGGATCCTCTTCCGCTCCTCCGTCCATTTTACCCCTGCTCTCTTTGGGATTTCATTCTCTGGGACCTTCCAACCGAGCATCTCTCTCTCTCTCTCTCTCTCTCTCTCTCTCTATCTATCTATCTATCTATCTATCTATCTATCTATCTATCTATCTATATATATATATATATATATATATATACATCTGTGTGTGTGTGTGTGTGTTTTTGTGAGTGTGTTAAAAACAGGACCACAATGACACGTCCTTTTATCTTTTCTTCTATTGAAGTGTAATTAATATACAAAAAATATGAAAATTTTTTTATTTTTATTTTCAAACTCATTCGTCGTAGTTCTAGTAATACCGCGAGCCCAGGATCGAGTGAGCTCCTTTTTCCTTCATCAGAACGGCCAGACAAAAGACGACACACGGTGTGATCACTGTGCTATCACAAAAATAAACTTACGGCTGCATTGTCCTAGCGACCTGCTTACTTTATTTCGAACATATCTGTTGTGTGTATAACTTTACAGTTGGCAGTGAAGCAGTTTTTGTGGAATTGTAGAACATATTTCTTGACATAATTAAATTTTCTTATTTTTTTCCAGTCGAGAGAACACTTGAAAAGTTTTAAGCCGGTGAGTAGTGGATCACAACCCATAGTTTGGGAACCGTTGGTATAGATTGTATATAACATGCAGTGGTGTGGGTATTGTAAATTGGTGTCTCCATTTTGCCTATCCTGCGCCTTAAATATCACAATGCTCTCTACAATGAAAACAATTCATATTGGTACGAGACGCTCTCACTCTTTTTTGTTTGTTTCACGCCATAACTGAGTATAATTTAAATACATTATTCTTATATTCATACTCTATTTACTCATACCACCGCTCCACGACAGCGTTTTGACGCGCGCGGAAGCTATTCCGCCAATTTAACCGGTAACAGTAATATTTAAGGAAAATGTTACTGAAGAAACTTTATTTTAAATTTTATACGCTTTTTCATGAAGCGGGCAAAACTGTAATAGGACGAGCCGTTCGATGAGCATTACAGGAAATAGCCAACAAATGCACTCGTTTACCGTTATCGAAGGTCACCGTGTTGAAACGGAAGTGAATCTTACACTTGTGTCGATCGGGCTTTACACAAGGTACCTCCGTACCAAATTGCAAAATAATCTGTCAGTGCTTTTGGCGAAACTGCTTAACACACACATACACACACACACACACACACACACACACACACACACACACACACACACACACACACACACACACGGACACACTCACACAAACGTACACACGCACACACGCACTCTCTCTTCACACACACGCTCTCTCTCTCTCTCTCTCTCTCTCTCTCTCTCTCTCTAACTCTCACACACACACACACACACACACACACACATACACACACGGACACACTCACACAAACGTACGCACGCACACACGCACTCACTCTTACACACACGCGCGCGCGCACTCTCTCTAACACACACACACACACACACACACACACACACACACACACACACACACACACACACACACACACACCGTTGTGTACCGAACGGTCGAGATGAATTAGAGAACGCGCTTCGCTCTAATTACCTTTCTGATAATCTGCGACCACTTCGAACGTTCTGGCGCCGGTGAACTCAGCCTTACCGCCAGCATACACACCTTCTTGTTTGTCTACCACAAGCGTCTGATGACCTTCCAATGAGAACGTTTCGTTGTACCAAACACCACCGCCGCCATCTACCTCCAACATCGCCGAAGCTCCGAATCTTTGAACCTGTTTTATAAAATCCTTTATTAGAAATATGTTCAAGTATTTATTTTCAAGAGAAGTGAAGGAAATTGTTGTTAATGAATTAAGGTACTAAGCAGACATCAAATTAATTGTTACATCTAGCTGTAAACGTTAATTGTAATAAAATATCAATATTTTGACCCAAATTCAAATAAATGCTTCACGCAGTTGTTTCTCTGCCGTTGTGAAAATGTTTTTACGAAACCCAACAATATTCAGTTGAAATTTATTGATGAAGCCGTTCTAGAGGTATAGAAAATTTGTTTAAAAACAAAATGACGGCAAGAGGGCAAATGAAGCGTTTTAGGGCGTACGTTTACATGAACTTTATTATTAGTTTTGACCAGGACATCTACTTCATTAGTTCTAATTAGTTTTGACCTGGAGTATACTTCATTAGTTCTTATTAGTTTTTACCTGGACATATACTATTAGAACGTGTTTTGGAAACACCCTGTATAAATGTTCGTATCCTTTGAATCAGCAAGACAGCTGCGTGCAGCGAATAATTTACCTTCACTGTATGCCACGCGCCATCGTTGACCATCACTTCAGTCAGGCTGAGCTCTATCTCGTGTGCTTGCAAATTGTTCAGGTTGTAACGGAAGCGCGGTCTACCGTTTTTAATCTGAAACAAAATGTAGAAACAAACAAATTTAGTTATTTAACGATTAGAAAGCAATAGTTACTTGCGCAACTAGTCAGCAAAATGGCGCTTTGTTAAACGCGAGAAAAATTTTCACGCTGGTGTTATTTTATCGAGTTCAAAATGGACACTTTGCACACAACTGTTTCTACAGTAGTATTTATAAAAATACCAATTTAACATTACAAATTTACCGGTCAAACAAAGTGAGAGGTTATGTCATTCAAAATACTTAAAATAACTAGGAACAAAAATACAGAAACATTAGGTTTACGCTGTAACGTAAATAAACAAAATGTTGCCAACTGAAATATTGAAAAATTACCCACTGCTCTAACAATCATGCAGGTGTACTTGAACTACTACATCAGGGTGTTTGAAAAAGAATTCCCTAGTTTTAATGTGCCCTAGAATCAAAACAAAGTGACATGCACTATTCTAGTTTGTGGCATTTAATCCATCAGCTGTTCAAGTTTTCCTTACGTAAATGTGGAAATTCATTTTCTGCAGTTGGCAGGACTGCGTGGCTTTTGAGAATAACGACGACAGCGCTTAGTTCAAGCGTTCAATGTTTATTCAATATCGTGTTTCAAATAAACATTGTAGTTTACAAATACAATTTACTCTGAAGGTTTTTCTTAACACGCAAACACAAAATAATACGATTCATGTTACAGTAAACTTGTATAAACAAGACGAGTTGTTATAACCTAAACTTTATTTACTTGTCTTTGAGGTGTGAGCAATGTTCAAGTTTAATTAGTTCTAATAACAAATCAGGTTTTGCGTACGAAAAACTGAAAAATTATCCCTGACGACCAAAGAGGTTTGTTTTATTTTTTATATTTACTCTCGAACCCGTAAATTAGTTACTTAAAATTTTATATAACAACTTTCTCTTATATTTGAAAGTATAATCAAAATTTGAGCAAAACTTTATGGAACGATTTTGATAATAATTTATTGTCAGACCTTTTAGTTTCTTTGTCAAGGAATAACTGTTGAATGTGAAAACGTTTGTGTAATATTTTCTCACAAGTAATGTCGCAACTAACAAAACCCGGAAGACGTTACCCGTGAGGAAATGAGAAAATTAATTACAATTGTCCTCTTTTTGTTTCTAAATTAAAACAGTTTTAAAAAAGACGCATAATAACGTCATATCAAAATTTTAGCTAAATATTTAACAAAATATAATAAAAAATTTTAAATCTGGCTTCGAGATGTCTATTTTTTGTTCACATACTTCAGTTCTCTTGTGCCATAGTTTTTTTCTGTACATCGTGCCACTCGTACACACAACCAGACAGAAACACACACAAAATAAGACACACTCACACACACACACTCACACACACACACACACACACACACACACACACACACACACACACACACACACACACACACACACACACACACACACACACAAACATACACACACACACTCACACACATATACACACAGACATGTACACAAACACATACATACACTCTCTTCTCTCTCTCTCTCACACACACACACACACTCACACACATACACGTAACTCTCTCTCTCACACACACAACTCTCTATCTCTCACACACACACACACAACTCTCTCTTTCGCTCTCTCACTCCCTCTCTTTTCTCTCTCTCACACACAAAACTCTCTTCTCTCTCTCACACACACAACTCTCTATCTCTCACACACACATACACACACAACTCTCCCTCCTCCCCCCCCTTTCTCTCTCTCTCTCTCTCACACACACACACACACACAACTCTCTTTCGCTCTCTCACTCCCTATCTTTTCTCTCTCTCACACACAAAACTCTCTTCTCTCTCTCATACACATAACTCTCTCGTCTCTCTCTCTCTCTCTCATACACACACGCACACACACACACACAACTCTTTCTCTCTCTCTCTCTCTCTCTCTCTCTCTCTCTCTCTGTTACACACACACAACTCTCTCGCTCTCTCTCTCTCTCTCTCACACACACACACAATTCATTTTTATTAATAAAATATAGGGATAGATATTCACCTCAAGTATGGCGTACTCCCTGTTATGCTGATCGCTGAGCCTGAACATCTCGCCGCTACTCTCTCTGGTCCTGAACCGTAGTTGTAGAGTCGTGGCGAAGCGGTCGGGATTGAACGACAATGCGTACTTGACGTAACTCTGGGCTCGGAAGGTGATGGGTGTGGTGGGAGTCAAGCAGGAAGGCCCCGTGTAGCCGGTTAGGCACTCGCAACCCGTCTCGGCCAGGCTGCCGACGCATACGCCGTGGTCTCCGCACAGAGCGGAAGTTCCGTGTTTCGTGCACGCGTCGTCCATGTGACGGCAGCCAGGGGCGGTGTTGTTGGACAGTGCGGGATTGCCCAAGTCGTACAGCTGAGGAACAAAGCAGAGCTCAGTTATGGAATTTTAAATTATTACTACTGGGTCCGGTATTTATTACACTTAAACAAAGATAAATTTTAATTGTTTATTTTGCAAATTTACTTGTCAAATAGAAGAAATATTTACTGAAATTACTGAATTTATTATTGCAATAAAGCTGTATACGCGTATATGTAGTAGGCCAGCCATAATCCCTAGTTACAGTTACCATCTACAGCCATCTTGAATTACTACGTTATTGATCGATTTACTCGTAAGATCATTCGATTAAGTATTGGCTGTCCGATTTAACATAACCGTATCACATTTTTCATTGACATTAAGGCCGAATACCACCAAAAGCGGAGCAGAGTTACGTTGAGCGGAGTCAAGCGGACGCCGCTTGACTGCACTCAGCTTTCAGTTGCGTTTACATTGGAAAGCAACTGGTTAGATTTTGAATGCGTTGTCCGCTCTGCATTTGGTGACAACCCGTCCTAACGATACATGTTTAACGAATTGAAATACCATATCTATAACTACACGGTTATTCAGCTAGTAACCATAGTCAAATTAAATTAAAAAAAGGACTGTCGTCCGGTCAGTCATCGGTTCATTATTGGCGTGGACCAATCAGTGACAGGCATTGGTATATCTGACTTCTCCGGACTTTGCAAAAGTCATGATTTTAATAATTTTTTAAATTTTATTATGCACTACATCATCTCGTTGAGACAAATTAGCCCGCGGAAGATTACATTTATTTCGATTAATTATGATTTATAACCATTTATTACGGAACTATATTCTGACTTCCACATTTACTGTTCGCCATGATACTAATTACAAAGGTTAGTATTTTTTAAGGAATACGAGTTATATTCGTAACAACTGAGTTAAACACCCAACAGCCAAGTCGAGTTAGGTTATCAAGTTCTTTATTAAAAAAAAGAAAAACATTCTTTTAATTATTAATAACACGTATTAATTTATCGTTTTCGTTATTAAAAACACATATCCCGCTTTGGTGTAGTAGTCATTTTGAGGTTATATTTGTCACTTTTATTTTAACTTTTTTGTAATTTCCCGTTGTTTCCGCACGTTTATATTTTTGATTATTAACATTGGATAATAAAGCGTTTTAGCGCAAAAATTACCAAAATTGACAAAAGTTCCGAAAACTAAGTTTTACCCAAACATCGTAGCTCGGCGTTGCCACATCCCTGTGCCATCCTTGGCTGTCTCAACACCAATAAAACAAAACACACCTTTTGCAGTGGATTTTTTTGAATTTTAAGGCGAAAAGCACATTGAGGCTATTATCGCCTCCCTAAATGTAAGTGTGAGTGTAAAGCGTTAAAGTCGTAAGTGTAGTGTTGTGTGTTAGACTCGGGTACCGCAAGGGACGTATAAATCCTCTCAATAGGTGCAGCTAGTCTGCACCCCCTGTTGGAATTTGCAGTGTATTATAAATACGAAAATAACATCTATTATTTAAAATATATGTAGAACTAGGTTACAAGGTTTGATTTTAAATAAAATGTTTAGATTCGAATTAATAGCAGTGGTTGAACTTTCGAACTAGAAGCAACTATGCCACAAAATCTTTTTGTTAGTTATTTGTGAATTTCCATTAGCAAATGAGCTA
Source organism: Callitettix versicolor (assembly GCA_022606455.1). Lineage (NCBI taxonomy): Eukaryota > Metazoa > Arthropoda > Insecta > Hemiptera > Cercopidae > Callitettix > Callitettix versicolor. The sequence continues at coordinate 81,385,876 of CM040190.1, forward strand.
GTACAGCCTCTATCATTGAGTCTTGGAATGAGCAAGCGACTGGTGGTTTTAGACAGACAACTGGCAACATCGCACTATCTTCCGCTCTCGTCCTGTTTCTAATTTAATTTTACCTTAGTACTTAATTAAAAACAAACAATATATGCATTACTTTACTGTTATGCATAACATTCCTGATGCATCCGTCGAATCCGTCTCCCCGAGGGACTGCCTCCCAGTTGTATTCTGTCAGGTTGAATTCCTTCCAGTACCGTCCGCCGATCTGCAGAGGCGTGTTGAGGTTCAACAGCTGGTTGTAAGGCGGGACTTTACCTCTTGCCTGGCAACTGGAATCATCCAAATATAACGGACTATCAGTCTCTGGGTCTCTGACAGCAACGGCTTTGCAATGGTCCACTAACATCAGCACGGTCTGTCAACATTTTAATAAAATAAAGCGACTATACTTTTTTTAATTAAATCCCACGGGGTAACCTACAGCTGGCGGATCGAGTAATGCTTTGGGCAGTACCTCTGGAGTCCAGAACAGGTCTATCCTGTGCCATTCCCCGTTGTTCAGAGGCTGTCTGGTGTTCACGTTCAGTTCCAGAGTTCCGGACCCGAAGTTAATAAGCAGTCTTGGACGTCCTTCGTACAGTTCCAGGGAAATGAAATCTGGAAAATATTAATTCATCAGATGTTCATTCCATTCAAACAAAGTGCGTAAAAATTGCACAAACTTTCTCATATACAATTATTTCTTCCGAAACCTCATTTTGGAAATTATCGAGAAAAACAGTAAACGGCCTAGTATTTTAAAATCGTTTCATCAAATTTTGATCATTTTTACTCAACATGTTATACTAAATTTGAAATAACATAACTGTATAGTTCAAGACTAAATCGAACAATACACAAATACGTTTGTTTTTTGTTTGCTTCTTGTAAATCGTATTTTTTTATTTAAAATTTGCTGCATTTATTTTATGACTTTTTTCCTCTTACATGCCAATCATTACAAATATTCGATGAATCGAATATGGTAAATTAGCAATTACCGGTTTTTTAAAAGCTCAAACATAACCGTAAGTTTCCGGAATTAGATTGAGTGATTAAACACTGCATTTTGAAAATTACGTCAATTTCGGGTAAAACAGACTTCGAGAAACTCGATTTTTAAAGTTTTTACTAAACAGACTGTAAATTTCCCGTTTTGAAAAATTAATAAATTTTCCCGAAATATAGGCTGAAATTAAACAATACGTTATACTGTATTGTTACTGTTATATTCGATTATCTTAGAGTGTTACCATTATCGTGAAAATTTGCAGACTAACGAATTCCTAAAATCCTCCAAGCTCCAGAAAGGTTAGTTTTGAAATTTGAACGAAATATGTTGGGGCTGTTTTGCTGTAGAACGATAACGTAAACGAACATCTAATCCTTATTTTGTTGTCTTAATACGTGTTACAATTTTTGCGGCTATTGTAATAATTTTTTAAAATAAAATGGCTACCATCGTGTAATGAGTATCTTAGAGTGTTACCATTGTCGTGAAAATTTACTGGCTAACGAATTCCTAAAATCCCCCAAGCTCCAGAAAGGTTAGTTTGAAATTTGAACGAAATATGATGAGACGTTTTTGCCGTAGAACGAGAACGTAAACCTTATTTTGTTGTCTTAATACGTGTTCCAATTTTTGCGGCTATTGTAATACTTTTTTTAAATAAAATGGCTACCCATCACATCGTGTAATGAGTATCTTAGAGTGTTACCATTGTTGTGAAAATTTACTGGCTAACGAATTCCTAAAATTCCCCAAGCTCCAGAAAGGTTAGTTTGAAATTTGAACGAAATATGATGAGACGTTTTTGCCGTAGAACGAGAACGTAAACCTTATTTTGTTGTCTTAATACGTGTTACAATTTTTGCGGCTGTTGTAATATTTTCTCTTTAAATAAAATGGCTACCTGATATCACATCGTGTAATGAGAGCGGAGCCGCGATTGGTCCGTTGTAAATAAGCTGTCCACCAGGCTTATGCGTGATGAACTCCAAACTGAAATGTGAGCGGCCGCATAGCTCGAGGGCGGGGAACCAAGTCCATCCGTCGCCGAAGAAACTGTGAGATGTCTGCTGACACTGTGGCCCCGTGAATCCCGAAAGGCATACACAGCTGGAAGGGAAACATTTCGTAGTATTAGTTCTGTGAAAATATTTTAAATAAAAATACAGGCTGAATCAAAAAATAATTATGTGTCCAAAGTGTTTCGATCCGCAAACGTTTACAACAAAAGAAACATTGATTCATGTTGAATCTATTCCATAAAAACGTATAAATTACCAATTAAACTATGATTTTATTAAAACATTTATAAAATGTGTTTTCATTTGTTATTATCTGCGGACAGGCTAAACTAAGGACCACGCAAATATCACTTCATTTCCTTTCCATCTTTGCTACATTCCCTCAAAGTACTTCGCCCTTCTCTCGTCCGTCCATCCTCCTCCCCTGCTCTCCTTCCTTTTCTCCACAAGAACAAGATATTCCTCCACAAGAATATAAAGATATTTGAAAGTCTTTCCCTAAATTGGTCTCTGTCCTGACAGTCCTCATCCGTGATTCTTAGTCTCCTGAGTTCTTCTTTCATCTGCTTGGTGTATCCTCCCTGACTCTTTTTCATACAATGTATCCTAGCCTGGTGTTTTTATTTATATATTTTAAAATTTTCATTTATATTAATTTCCATATTTAATTTTATCTATTCCATGCACAAAGGACTTTCCAAAATAAACCTATGAACTTATGTGTACTACAATAAATAATATTATTTTTAGATTTTAACATACAGATGAAATGTATTATTGTGAAGAAGATGTAGATCTTAATATCAATCAGGTCAGCTCTGCCCTTATACTCTGGTTGGACCCGCCCAAGATCTGCTAGTACTCAGTTCTCTACGGTAGACTATGCGTTACGAAGGATTCGTAGCCAACTATCCGCCTTGTAGTTAAAAATAGAAGATAAAATCTCACCCTGATTGCCAAATACTTCTGTGCACCTCACATTTCACTTATAACAGTTTGGGCAACTTGCTCAAACTCAATTCAAAATTATATATTAGCGAACATCCATTGGAAAATAAACTAGTCTCGGGGCTTTGAAATGTGCACTGACTTCTAGGTTGTTAACATGTAGGGGCTCGGTGGTCGAAGTGGCTCGGTCAGCCTACTGCGTCACTCAACTGCGCACCTAAAGGTTCTAAATTCGAGCCGCAGTTACTCCCATTGCTTTTCCTTTACCGTTAACTCTGATCCCTCGTCCTCATCAGTCTAACTGGCATAAAGTATGGACGTTTTGATGTTGGATTTTGCATGATGCGAGTGCACAAATTTATATTGATATATAATAGCATATTTTGCACGTCAAGTCTCATATTAAATTAATTATTATTAAACATTTCCCGTGTTTCCGACCGGGATCGAACCGGGGACACTACGGAAACTACGAAGAAGATGAAAATATATGAAATGAATCGTTAATTTAATTTTCATAAATACATAATAGCGAAAATATATTTTAAATTGTTTTAATATTAATCAGTTTGTTTTATATCAATTCAAATCAATTTATATCAATTAGATCAACTGTTTTATATTAATTCGTAACGATAAGCTGATTTCATTTAACAGCTGATAAAATAAATTTCAGGTTATGTTGTTAAAAACTATGACAATTTGTCGTGTTTTCTAACAAATTATTGTAATTAAAGGAAGATAAAATATGACACATAATTTTTATTTTTGGTTCAATAATCGAAATGGTTTTTTCAGTACTTTCAAAATTACATAGCCTATATTTTTTAACGTGATTTCAAAACTTAATTTATTCAGACTTGATCGCTGAGTACGGCTAGATTTTCAAAAACATTTAAGATAAAACGTTATGGTTTTTTTAAATTTGAAGGGATTAAATGGACTTTGATAGCAAATCGGTAGCAAACGTTTGAATAAAATCGGACTTATAACTGTTAAAAACATTTCAAATGTTTGTCGAATTCAGGATCAGTGCTTATTTCAAGTTTCCGGTGCCTCATTGTCCAACGATAACTTGCGAAAAACCATTGAAATAATATTGTTTTTGACACACCCTGTATTCCAATGGACACGTAGGTTTTAAAGGAACCTGTTAAATGAACGTACTTCAGCGGAAAATTGCTTCATTTAGTCGTAAATCCCGTACGGGGGGCTAACACACCACACGGGTCACTCAAGTGTTGAGCGCAGAGTGGGTCATCTGCTGGTCTCATAAATATGCAAACACGCATTTAATGCAGTGCGTGTGTTAGCGACATCTAGCGGTCGAGAGAACAAAAAACGAAAAGGTTAAATGACTTTTGTGTTTGCTGAATTTATAAAAGTTTCACTGGCGTTACTTTGAGTACAAAAGTGTTTTAATAAATTAATATCCTACTTACAAAAGCGTAGACCTATTCACAAAGCAATAACGACATGTAAAATAACAGATAACACAAAAAAACCATGGCGGTTTGTTAAGCAAAGTCAATTTTTCTTTGAGTTTAATAAAATAATCAACATTTATTTAAATGTTGACTATCATATGAAATCTGATTACCTGTTAAATTAAAGCGGTTAATATTATAAAAAATAATCACAAAAAGCAACTGTCTTGCTGACGTGATGGAAGTTTTCAAGAAGTAACAATGTCACAATAGTGTTTTGTGTTGAACATTTTTTGAAAATCTCTGGTCACCAACACAATATTAAAGCACGATGAAATTGGTATTTTCGATTAAAAAAAGTAATTGGAAAATATGAAAATTAACAAAATTGATTTCTGTACCAAGGTTAAACCAAATGGGACCAAATTTGCGATATATATATATATATATATATATATATATGTGCTGAAAAACACACACACACTCGGCGCACACACACACACGTGTGCGAGCACACAATCACAAACACACACATGTTATAGGCTCTCTCTCTCTCTTTCTCTCTCTCTCTCTCTCTCTCTCTCTCTCTCTCTCTCTCTCTCTCTCTCTCTCTCTCTCTCTCTCTCTCTATATATATATATATATATATATATAGAAGGTCCCAGAGAATGAAATCCCAAAGAAAGCAGGGGTAAAATGGATGGAGGAGCGGAAGAGGATTCATGGGACAGGATGAGGGAGGTGTGGAGCATTAGAAGGAACAAGACATGAGTCGGAGTGCTTTGCGTGATCCAACAGGGTCTATACGCAAATAATAATAATATAATACATTATTCTTCTAATCACTAATCTGGTTCGCATAACAAAAAACAGCTGTAAATTAGCGATAGTGCAGTCGGGGAAATAAATGACTATAAAAAATCGGACCTGTAAGCAGGATGTTATTATAGTTACTATTGTTGACTTTTTCAGCGTGTAATATCGATCCCCGTCTTCCTTAGCTTAACTAGAGCAAAAGCACCGTTCAGTCGGCTGAGTCTCTGAATTGCGCATCTGAAAGTAGTAAGTTCGACATTGGAATATTGCCATAAACCACATTCCATTTCGTTACTGCCTGGTGTCCTCATTTATTTGTTTGGTGTTCTCATTTAGACGTAAAATTTAACAAAACATAAAAAAAGTCATCAAGAAGTAAGAAGGGAATTCATTTGAAGGTTCCGGATATGGGTATTACTTGTTGGGCAAAGTCTATGAGGACTTGGAGGAACAGTATATCTCTTGAACAGAAGAAAACTCAGGAAAATCAAGAGGCTCGTAACAGGGCAGTGTGGTTTCAAGGTAAACATGAACAGGATAGGAATGTACTACGGAGAAATCACGTGTAGGTAGTGCAGGAAGAAAGAGGAAAATGCAGACCACGTAATCTATGATTGTGAGGCTCTTGCTAGAGGAGGCTAAGAGTGTTTGGCTTTCAGGAATCTGAGGAAATTCAGCGGAATAATTTAGTCATTGGATTACTAAAACTCATCGATAGAATCAGTTTACTAAACTAGAATCCAAGAGTCCTATCTGCACAATAGGTACTTTTATTTCTATGCCAGGTGATATAAAATCCCTTAACTTCTAGACATTATTCTAATCTAATATGCCTTGTCGAGTGCTCTAATAACCTGTTTCCTAATGGCAATTTATTAATAATAACCAATTATTTTTATTATAAATAGTAATTTGTGAAATATTATCTTTTGAAAATTTCGTTAATACAAGTTACAGGTTTTGAGTTTCTAGTTACTGACTTTAAAGCTTACGAATATTGAAGATATACTTCAAAGAAAACATAGCGCAGTTTATAAAGTCCAAATGGCTGACATGATTTGGGCACGTAAAGCGTAAGGGAGAAAAATGAGGAAGAAATGGATGCAGGTTGTGGAGGAGGACTCAAGAGTTATACACGTCGGAATATGGTGGAAGTAATTGAAAAGTGTGCAATTGAAGTGTGTAATTGAAAAGTGTCCTAGGCAGGAATTGAAAAGTGTGCAAAGGACACCAAGGGGAAAAGTAAAACCTATGAGAAATCATAGGCAGAAATCATGCGCAGTATCGCTCTAGTAGAAACACTAACCTCACTCCGGAAATTGTATCAACACAACTGCCACCGTTGAGGCAAGGACTGGAGTAACAGGACGCAGGTTTAGTACCGCGGCGGGCAGCGCAGCGACACTCCGCAACAACATTCACGTGGACGCCGGCCAGGGCGGTTGTGTTGGCGTTCACCAGCACCGGCGTCGACCTGATGTGCAGCAAGTCGGCACAACTACCTTCACAACTCTCCTCTTCTATAAGGCACTTGCTTATAGCAACCTCTGATATGTTCACACCCAGCTCGTCTTCTACCTGTAAAAGTAATTTTGCTGAAATTAATTTTAATTGAATTATCGTAATTGGCAATAACGTATATTTTGTAATAGGCATGGAAGCGTGGTCGTCCTACTCAAAAGGCACACACAGTAGGCCATATACGCACGATTGTTCCCAAACCAGACACACGTCCACTGCTAGCGACTTTGGACGCCCGACAACTGGCGACAGCCAACGAGCGATCGAACCAATATAGATGGGATTTTACGTTGTAGTCGCCTGTATGCATGCACATCTGTTGTCTTTTTTTGTCGTTAACATAAAGTTCAATATCATTACTGTTCATGAAAATATACCATTGTGGAATATGAGAGATAATTAAGAATGTCTTATACGCACACGCGATAACCACTACACTACGGAAACTACGAAGAAGTTTGACCGATTTAAGTATATGAAATGATTCGTTAATTTAATTTTGGTAGTTATATTAAAAAGATCAGTTGTTTTATATTAATTCGTAGGAACTGTCGGCTGTTTTTACTGAACGGCTATAATAAGTTTTAGGTTATGTTGTTAAAAACTAACTTTATTAGTTTCGCGTATTTCCGAAAAAAATATTGTAACTAAAATAAAAAAAGAAGAGAAAACATGATACATTACTTTTATTTTTGGTTAAATAACAGACATTAAAAAAAAATTATCAACAGTGGCGTCTAATCGCATGCCAAACTTGAACATCGATACAGTATTTACCTGGTTCTTGTTCATCAGCAGAACGCCGTTTAATCTGACCGGCTTGAAGTAACCAGAATTGTACACCGAGAACCTGACGTCAGTGTACTGCGCCGGCTTGCCGCTGGACCTGACGCTGAATACCTCCACGTGCCTCGGCTTCGTGTTAAACAAGGCAGCCAACTTGTCCCTCAGCCTGTCTGCCAAACTTGGGGATGTCTGCTGCAGCTGAAACATTTTAATAAAATCTATAGCACCACAAGTGGAACAGAAAGTAAAACGATATAACATAAACGGTAATATTTTTTTTTGGTAATTTAAAATAAATTATGTGAAATCTGACTTAACATTAAAAAATAACGTTGAATTGAATTAAACAATTCTTTATTGAACCGAAAATAAAAATCGTGTATCATGTTTTTTTTCTCCTTTTTATTTTAATTACGATAATTTGTTCGAAAACACGACACACGTTTTTTATTTTTGGTTCAATAACACAATTTTTGTCTTACAAATTATAATTGCACGTATTGTATTTTATAAAATAATCTTGTATTTATTGTATTAATTGGTGTTTTAAATATGATTTTTTTCCTAAAACACGATAAATTAACATAGCTAGTTATTAACAACATAACCTGAAATTTATTAGCCTATCAGCTGTTCAATGAAATCAGCTGATCGTTACGAATTAATATAAAACAACTGATATTTTAATATAACTACCAACATTAAATTAACGAGTCAATTCGTATACTTAAATCGGTAAAACGTCTTCGTAGTTTCCGTAGTTTAGTGGTTATCACGTCCGCCTCACACGCGCAAGGTCCCCGGTTCGATCACGGGAGGAAACACAGTAATTTTTATTTTGCAACGCGCAAAATGTGCTGTTGTATATCAATATAAACATGTTCCTCGCATCATGCGTGCCGCAAAATCCAACATCACAACAAGCCCTAAAACATGATAAATAAACAGAAAAAGGTTTCCTTTTAAGTACGTTAAGCCGTGTTCCAGTGAAAAGCGGACAAAAGCCTTCCAACATAACAGACAAACAAATCAGACGTTTTGAATGCCCGTGTTCCCAAATTTGTTTCAAATAGGCTTATTTTAAATTGACACTGTTTATAAATTTGTCACGACTACAAATAACAACGAAAAATGTTTCTTTGATATGCATGAAAATCGGACAATTTTCCCCTGAAAATCCGACAAATGGTAAAAAACAATAGATATTCATGTTCCAAAAAGAAACAATTACAAACTACTTAATTTTTTTTAATCTGGTTTTCAGTGGGTGAGTTAGACTTTGGCTTTCATTTTTTTAGGTAGATTCACTAATATTTCTGAAAGGTTTTTCAAAAAATCCAACATCACAACTAGTTCTAAAACGTGTTACATGTTAAAACAAAATGTAATCAATACAATATACTAGACAGAGTTCATTGATAGAAGTCGCTTGCAAGTATTGTATTGGTTCCAGCAACTGACGTCTGACAGTTGACGTCCAACAGATAACGCAAGGTCAGAAGTACAGACTGAGGAGTCAAACGCTTACGACCTGAGAGCGGAAGTGATGTCATCGATGCCGGTCTGCCTAATCGGAAGTGCGGTCAACCGTTTCCTATTCCTACATCTCGTAGCGCTTCAGAAATATCAACGAATCTATTCCCGCCTCAAGGATGGGTAATCCTTCCCCGAACTTGAAATAGGGATGGGAACTTCTGCTATTTTTAAAAAATACCAACGAACTGTTTGTTGGAAAAAAAATAACTGTTTGGAAAAACAGTTTGAAAAAACAGGTTTAGAAAAATGAAACTCGAAGTTGTATTAGCAGCTAAAACATAAGCACAAACGATCAGTTTTCTAAGACTACTTTTTCATTCCCATTACCACCTTGTCCTTAACTGTTTTTGGGTGTAAAACATTTAGAAAAAAATAATTAAACGTAGTAATAATTAAACTACATTCTCAAAACGTAATATATATGTATGCCATTTTATATTTGCAAAATGCAATGAATTTCTAATAGAAGCATTATTTTTTTTACTTAAAAATTAAATAGCCTTTGCATATTTACTGAAATGCAAACAATTTAGAATATTTTTAGTTGATTAAAAAATATTGATGATTGATAATAAATATAAAAAATACGTTTAAATAAAATTAGGTTAATTATTTACAAATTAGGTTATGTGAGATGTTACTGTCATATTTTTATTTGGGGGAAAGTAGGTTTTCATTTTTCAACACTGAAAAAAGAAACGTTAATAAGTAAAATATAGTAATAAGAATATAGACCAAATATGATAAAATAAAATTAGGTTATGTATTTACAAAATGTGAGATGTTACTGTCATATTTTTATTTGGGGGAAAGTAGGTTTTCATTTTTCAACACTGAAAAAAGTAACGTTAATAAGTAAAATATAGTAATAAGAACATAGACCAAATATGTTTAAATAAAATTGGTTCTATATAGTTACAAAATTATAGGTTATTAACATTAGGTTATTACAGGTTAATGATAGGTTATTAACCTAAAATAACCTAAAATTTTTCAAGATATATACAAGAGTAGATATTGTGAATTTTAGAAAGTTCACACATCCAATAAATAATTAAAAACTATGCACTTAATTCTAAAAACATAAAAAAAATAAAATAAAACTTTCAAAATTGTCCACTAAATATTTTTAAATTTCTAAACACAAAGTAAACTACGGAGAGAAACTAATATAAAACACAATTATGGCTGTTTTTACAGTTTAAAAAATGTTTGAACAACAAATTTTACATTTAAAACTTTCAAACAACTCGTTTGAAAAATAGAGATAAACTTTGACAACGTCCAAACAGTTCTTACTTCACTACGTTGCAACAAGAAATAGAGGGAAAAAGTATAGCAAATAGCAAGTTAAAGAAAAGGTGTTTGTACTGTTGTCAACAGTTTAACAGGAAAATAGCAAGAAAAATGTTTTAGCGCTTGCGGCAACGTTCGAATTTAACGTAGGTGTTGGGGGAAGTCCAAACTGTTGTTCCTTGTTTAGCAAATAACGATCCAGTCCAATTCAAACTGTTAGTTTCCGTTTGACAAAGCAGTTTGTTTTTCGTAAATAGAATAACAGTTAGTTTTAACAGTTTGGAGTTTTCTTACCCATTTCTAACTTGAACAGCAGTTTATACGTACTATACACAAGGTCGCTAATGCGTTACTAGAAATCTGGTTATAGAAATTAAGGATTATAATTTTCCGAAACAAGTCCGGATATCCAAGTTTAAAATTGTCTTTGGGTGTTGTAACAATAATTGCGGCACACAGCTGTCCCGCTGACGTAATGGAAGCGAATTTCCCTCAATATTTTTATATCAAACTCTTCTGAAAATCTGATTTCACCATCATAATCGGCAATAAAATTTGCAAATATTAGCAATTTATATTTTAAAAAAATGGACCTATCGAATTACGGCATAAAAATGAACCCTGACCGCCGTTAAATTTTGGTACTTGAAAGGAATTTTAAAATTTGAAATCCTAATTTATATAGATTTTAACGCTGAACACGACAGCGAATTTTTTAGATAATCAAGATTACGGTTTTTTAGGATTTAAAGTTGCCGCTATTTTTAAACTGTTGAACGAATTACGTTTGGTGACGAACTTGTCCAAGTTGTGAAAAAAATGTCAAATTTCAATCAAATCGGACAAACATTGCGAACGTGAGTGCGCGCGCGCGCACACACACACACACACACGCACACAGCAAGTTCTTTAAACTAACTGAACGTCGTTTCCGGTAGTCGTTCATCTTCATTCCCCGGCCTATAGAACGCGCTTGTATCTTTTAAATCTAAATATTTAGGCCTACTTAACTGATTCTAGGAAACTACTGTTTAAAAACTGTAATCTAGGTAACGAGAAATAATAAGTTTGGACGCATGGTCAGCATGGTGGGAGAAACGAAGTCAGCTTCAAAACCGACTAATCAGAGTCGAGCTACGTGAAGCGGAGAGCCTAGCGACACTGCTTCACTCCATTCAGCTCTGCTACGCATTCAGTGTCACGTTTACATTAAAACCAATAGGTTAAGTTTTGAATGTGTAACCCGCTCTGCTCAGTGCAACTGCGCTTCGCATTTGGTGGCCACCGCCTTAATGTACGGCAAAGTGCTTTAAAAGATGCGTACAAATATAGCAACGAAGTTAAAAGCAGTGGAAATCGGTCAAGGTAAACTTTGGCATGCAAGTCAACTGTGGCACGTTAAATTCAAGGCCTTTATAATAAAACCTCTTTATTCGCCAACAGCTGCCGAACTGTAAGTGCGCATTTATGCACGTCAATCTAAATAAATGGTGCGCAAATATTACAAACGAACTTTCTCGCATTCAATTACTGTATTTGCAAACAAACAACCTGATTCAAAAACAACAGACAAATACATGTTACTTGTATTTCAATCACAAATTTTGGTCGCGGTTGGGTAAATGGACGAATAAAAAAACTCGACGGCGGTTAAGGTTTTATTTTTAGATTATTCCGGTTTCCCGACGAATTGTAAATTTCGTTAGTTTCAAATTTACAACAGTCCTTTCAATTATGAATCTTCATAATACGAAAAAACTGTCTAAAAGCAGAAAAAATGATTTTGATAAATTTGGTCGATATTTTTAATATCAGTAAAACATTTTTGTTACGCGTCATTGATGTTACACATTTATCAAAATTAAATTAACGATTAATTTCATATATTTACATCGATCAAACTTCTTCGTAGTTTCCACAGTGTAGTAGTTATCACGTGCATTACATGTATTGTATTTTATTAAAAAATAATCTTGTATATATTGTATTAATTAATGTTTTAATTACGATTTTTTTCGAAAACACGAAATTATTAAATTAACATAGCTAGTTATTAACAACATAACCTGAAAATTATTACAGCTTAAGAGCTGTCCAATGAAATCAGCTGATCATTATGAATTAATATAAAACAACTGATTTTTACTGTTACATATTTATAAAAAAACAAATTAACGATTCTTTTTATATATTTACACCGGTCAATCTTCTTCGTAGTTTCCACAGGGTAGTGGTTATCACATGTGCATTACACGCTAAATGTTCCCGGTTCAATTCCGTAAGGAATCACAGGAAATTTTAATTATAATTAATTTAATGTGACACTCGCAACGCGCAAAATATACTTGTATACCAATATAAATTTGTGCACACTCAGTACACAAAATCCTCACTAATACCTACTTAATAGTTAAAATACCAGTAGTAGTAAAAAATATTACTAGTAAGTAAAATGTACTAGTAGTAAGTAGTAAAAAATACTTAGTAATACTTAAAAACTATCTTACTTAATAGTTGATTCTATTTAAGGTAATTAGGCTGACCTTATAGTCCCAATTGTGGATAAACTCCTCGGCTCCGATTCCCGCGATCCTGATTGATCCTGAATTAAGGATCGCTTCTTGGGTTATCTCCTTGACCGTTACCGTCACGTTAGCAGCTACATACTTCTGGGCGTGTCTCCTGTCGTACACTTTGAAAGCCAGGCGGTAAATACCGTCGAGCGTGCCTTGGCGCATGGTTATCATTCCGGAGTTAATGTTCAACGTGAACCGCGGGTGTTCTTGTGTTTGCCAGTAGAAAGTTTTGTCCGTGATATCCCAATCGTCCGGATCTTGCACGTAAACTAAGCCGATGTCTGTATCCGGAGCCTGCCCCTGCAACAGTCGTTGTATTGCTCACATTATAACATACGCTTTGGTAACCACCGATCCCGAGATTCAACCTGCATCCTCTCAATCACCGGTAACACGATTCTGCCAACATAACCGAGTAGCCAAACATAACATAATTTAGTAGCCAAACGTAACGGAACTTCACAATGCTTTTAAGGCCAGGCGGCCACCAAATTCAAAACGGAGTTGCTCTGAGCATTTAGAACTGAACCTATTGTTTTTAATGTGAATGCGTCCAGCGAAACTGAGCTGAGCGGAATCATTCAGGGACGTTTCTCTTTCAGTGGCCGCACTTACATTAAAAACAATAGGTTCCGTTTTGAACACGTAAACCGCTCCACTCAGCGGAACTCCGTTTTGCACTCGGTGGCCACCATGCAATAATACAAATAATAATGAGAAATATTCATTGAAGGTCATTGGAGATGTTATTATGGTAAGACCCAAATCTGGGACCTTGAAATAAGCACAGATCCTGATATC
>CM040190.1:81404649-81409649 GCA_022606455.1 Callitettix versicolor
GATTGGTTGGACCCCACCGCACGCCCTCACACTAGCCAAGGGGCATATTTATGTTGGCCCTACTAATACTTTATAATGGAATAAAATTAATATAATTTTTGTCATTGGCAAACCAGTTTGATAATCACTAGTTTAGCCAATAAATAATCGTTTAGCTTTAATAATCGTTCGTTACAATAAAAGATAGTTTTCAGTTTCCATGCAGTAGCGATAGAGAAAAGTCAATGTTTTTGGAAATGCATAGATTTCCCCCGATCAAGCTAAAAAGAAATGATACAGAGATAAACGCTGAAATCAGAAGCAAGAATTACTAAAAATAAATTTTCTACTCTTCTACTCCTGATCACACGAAATATTAACTGACAAAAATCACCAAAATACTCACTTTTTATTGTTTCTAGTTTGAACGCAGCTTTGATCTCATCACTTGCCTCCGATCCCATCGTGAACGTAAACGGCGGTCCGTTTTTCTTTAAAGGGTCGTCATCGTCCTTGGCAAACACTTCTATTATCCGCCTGGGTGAAGAGTTCTCCTGTATGATTGGCCGGTAGTTTTCCTTAAAGTCTGGTGCGTTGTCGTTAACGTCCTCCACTACTACGGTCACCGTCGCTGTGGCCGTTTTAGGGATTAAGCCGTCGTCGATGGCCCATATTCTCAACTATAATCCAATATTTAGAACAACATTGTAAATTGTACAATTTAGGTTATTTTGTTTTAAGGCGAAAAGCACATTGAGGCTATTATCGCCTCCCTAAATATAAGTGTGAGTGTAAAGTGTTAAAGTCGTAAGTGTAGTGTTGTAAGTGTGTTAGACTCGGATACCGCGAGGGACGTCTAAATACTCTCAATAGCTAGTCTGCAACCCCCTGCGGGGCACTCAATTTAGATGAATAAATCTACTTAAATATAATTTTATGAGAAATGACAGACGTAATTCTTTAACACTTTTACATTATAAAAGATTAAAGTAAGCTGAAGCGATGTCAACTGTGTTTTAGTTTCAAGGAGTATTTCTTGATCGTCTCGTAATTTTACACTTAATCAAACATCCGGTCGTTTCTGCTTACTGCACCGACGAATGTTGGCAAAACGCAAAGTGCCTTATGGTGAAGGGCCGCCATCTTTGTTACTGTCACTGCCAAGCGGAAACTAAGAACTACCCGCTTGCATGAGCTAAAAGTTCTCTTGCTCTTCTGTTCTAACCTAAAAACAATTTTGTGCTCTTCATCTAAGTGACGAAACTAAATTGCAATTTTTTAATGTACATCCGGTACAAACATAGAACGGGTATATGATATGCAATTGAATTTTTAACTTTTTTATTTCTAATCACTGAAATGTTATTATTAGTAAGGCCCGGATCTTTATTTAAATAAATATTTTGCGATTTCTGAAGATAAATAAATATCTAAACATAATTAAATATTTTCTAATTCTCTTCCTGAAAAAGTAACCTATGAAGAAAATGAGAATATAAATGGAAATAAAATTGTCCAATGAACCAATGTTATAACTGAGCTTTAGGTGTAAAGATGACAAAAGGAAAGTGGAACTGTATACTAAAAAAATGGGTTATTCCTTCTGAACTAAAATTAAAAACAATAAAAAAAATACTTTGCCTATATAAATCTTAATTTAAAAAAATCGCAACGATAATTGAAAACTTGGAAAAAATATTGCACTCATAAGTACTTTGGAGTTAATACTATCGTTCTGCTTGGAGCTTAAATCATGTCCAGATAAAACCGGAGAAGAAATCAACCGACATTTTGAAACGGTACTAAACAAAAATTCAGGCTGTTCAATTTTAAGGATCAGAAACAAGTTTCTCGGGATCCTTAATGAAGAAAAGCAGGAAGTAATGAAGAGTTTGAATTAATCGCTTTAAGCCCTTCAGAAATTAAAAATTAAAATACGCTCAATTACTTCGTGTGATTTGGAAAAAAAACGTTTCTTGTATTAGAAACGGCGATGATAACTCTAAAAAATTTTCGCCGGAAAAAAATGTAATATAAAGTTTTGGAACCAGAGCCTGCGAGCGGTATTAATCTCACAACTGCGAGAGGAGCGGTAAGGAAATGGGCTAGGGAAGCACATCAAGCGATGGAAACAATTCCCTGGTCAAAGATTGGGGAAACGCCTTCTCTCGGGACCAGACCCTGTACTGACAAGAACACTTGTTCAGTTTAACAGGAAGTCACTGAGGCAGTTGCGCCATGATCACTGAACACAGCCACATCCGGAATCATCTACATAAGCTGAATTGTTACAAATCTCGCCTGAGTGTCGCTTGTGCGGACAGGGTGAAACTGCAGCACATACTCCTTGAGTGCGAGGTTTTAGAGGCCAAAAGAAGGAGACTCTTTGGATCTCAGCAACCAGACCAGGAGTTCAACAAGGACACCTTACACAAGATTCTGGAGCTCGTTAAGGACACTGGAGTCGGTTTAAGGTGAAGTGATAAGGGTACACAAAAACACTTAAGCTGACGTGTCGGTGGCCACAGAGCAGCTGTCAATCGCCCCAAAATAAAGTTTTTTTCGAGATAATCGAATTTCGATCATAAAAAAAATTAATAAGGATTGTCAACAAATGTACTTAACTTAGTTTACTGTAAATTGTATCATTTGTGGGGTTTTGTACAATATACAAAATTATTAGCAAATAAATAGAGTTTTAAATAAGTATTTTTTTGTGTTAAATATTATAATTACATATTTGCTATTTTTAAATAAAATAATGATCCAAGTATTATTAGTATAAAGTAATACCTCGTGTACAGAATGCTCTTCCCTGTTTAAATGTTTCTGGATGAGAACAGTGCCTTCCGGCGTGACTGAAAACTGCCTTCTCCGATCTGAAGTCTTGTCGATGGTGAAGGATATTTTACTTTTACCGCCAGCGTCCAAGTCGTGCGCGCTGAGCGTGGTCAGGAACCTTCCTACCTCCACGTCCTCAGGCACCGATACTTTTATTTTGTCCTTGTCGAATTGCGGTGCGTTATCGTTTATGTCTACTAGTTTTATCTCCACCCAGGAGTACGCTACGTGCATCTCGTCATCGCTGGCGTTACCCTAAAACAAAAAAAGGAACTAAAAAAAAAAGAAATTTAAACAGCTAAAAGTAGGCCTACATTACGCGAGCAATTATTAAACACGATATTTACACATCACTTTTGTGTTTTCCTCTCAACCTTTCGGGAGTGTGGAATAACCCACGTTCTCAAGTGCCCACATCTGGTAAATAAACATTTTGTTTTCGAGTGTATTTGTATTTAATCCTTTCATGCTTACTGTAGCTTAGCTGCTACATTGCTTATTGGTTTCTGTAGAGCATTCTGGTGGCTTCAACATGAACTAACTAGTGTTGTTGGAGAGCTACAATATGTAATAAAGGAACTGCACATTATATTCGTATCTGTCGTGTGGAAGGAGTAAACATACTGGTTGTGATGTTATGCCATGATTTTTGTTCGTGTTGTAAAACAGTCATTTTTAAGTTTCTATAAATTGAATAAAAAAATGTTATTTCTGGAAAAAGAAAAACACTGTTAAGAGTATTATAACTTTCTGTATGTAAAATACCTACAGGTAAGAACAGTTTTCCATTATTTCTCTAATATTTTGATGTTTTTCTGTGTCGGTTCATTAGTGAATTTTAGCTGCAACATCATGCGATAAAGGCACGTGTAACAACTAAAAATATCACTTCTTAAAATTGTTTTCATTATTTTTTCTATTAATAAAAGCTTGAATTACATCAGTAATGATTTTTCCAAAAACAAAAAAATCATGCATTAAGAGGTTAACAAAAAATACAAAAATCAATCCTAAACACTTAAAATTCATTACATTATCACACACACACACACATATATTCTACTATTATAATATGCTTGAAATCTACCTCGAACAGCAGAACATTTTAAGTTACATTGAAAATAAGAAAAAGAACAACAGCAATAGTTGAAAAAAATGAGATACAAAAAATTATAATTTTTTATAATATTTTAAAAGATAGCAATTTTGAAAGTGTTTTTATGAGTAAGCAAAATGTCCAAGATATTACAAAAACGATTTTTTTACCAATTTCAAATCAAATCGAACCAAAATGGCGAACACACACATTTATATACATGATACAGGTCCTATTTAACATTTTTAAACGCACTTGTATGTATTATATGTATATGTATTATATGTATTACATTGAAAGTAAACCTGAAAGCAGTGATAGAACCGTTTGACCGAGCCCCAAAACTACCTTTCTTGCTTCGAATAAAATTAAAAATTAAATAACATCTATTACTGAATCCGTCACATAATTTGTCCTTTATAAAGATTAAACGTATATGTAAAAATATTCAATAATTAAACCGCACAAACATTTTAGTATTAAATGCTTTTATTTGCGATAAAGGTTATTTTAAAGGAATTTCAGAATGAATTAAATCAAATTGTTCATTGGCTTACAATTGTAGTGAAGCCATCCAATTTAAATGGCGATTATCAAGGCTTAAGATACTGTAATTACAAGAGGGGAGTTAGCCAAGGGTATGGGGTGGTTTATCAGAAAGCGAGATAGCATAATGTAACAGGAATTATTATCAGTAACAAGTAAATACGGTTTAGAGAGTTTGTGTAGATATGTTAATTACAATAATGGCGCACGTAACTGTTTCGCTGACGTGATGGGAGTTTGAAAATCAATATATAATCTTAACCATTTTTTTTGTAAATTCTCATTTTACCATCATAATCAGTATTAAAATAATCATGTACTGGCGTTTTAAACTTTTAAAAGTGAAACCTGACCTTTGTAAAATTAATTTTTTTAACTCAAAACGGTAATTTATGCTGTTTTCAATGCTGGTTACAATGGTGAAATCAAATTTGTGTTGTGGGATAGACTAAACATACAGCTCAGTCTAGTCTTTATCGGCAGTAACAAATTTGACGGTACTTCTCTGCTAGTTGACTATTTCTTTATCAGTTTTATC
>CM040190.1:81414649-81449649 GCA_022606455.1 Callitettix versicolor
GGTAGAGGGTGAGGTGAGACATACTATAAATAAACGTTGGACGGTGCGGGTGGATTTGTTTTGCTTAACGTCTCGTTGTGCCAGTTGGACTAATGAGGACGAGTCTGCTTAAAGGTTCGGGTGGAAGCTGAGAGGAACGTATGGATTATTTGTGAGTTGCATTCATGAACAAGAGTTTTGCTTTTTTGTTACTATATGCTGTGCGCGCCCGCCCGCGTGTATGTGTTTTTGTGTGTTCGCGCGCGCGCGTGCGTTTGTGTGTTCACGGGCGTGTGTATGTGCGTGTGTGTATATGTGTGAACCTATGTATGTTAGTGTGTGTATATGTCACCGCGTGCGTGCGCGCTCGCTCGCGTGTGTGTTTGCTTGCGTGTGCGCGTGTGTGCGCGTACGTATCTGCACCCGGCGTGTATTTGCGTTTGCGTGGAGTGTGTGTGTATATATATATATATATATATATATGTGTGTGTGTGTGTGTTGGCGTGTGTCCAGCTGAAATAATTGTCATACGAGCGGCCATCCTTACCCAGATTACTGACCTTGAAATGAAAAAAGTATCTGGAGATTTTAATATTGATTTGTTGAAAACAGATTTAAATTAAAAAAATATTTTTAGGAATTCGCTTCCATGACGTCAGTAACATAGCTACTTATTACACCATAAATTATCTTTTCCGCTTTTCAACACCCTGTATATTCACCTTTAAGTCCTCCGCCGTCCATTGCGACCACCTGTATCAAATAATCGGGTGTCCTCTCTCTGTCCAGACAGCAGATCGCCGTTCTGATCACGCCCGTGTTCCTTTCTATTTCAAATATCGCCATGCCTACGCTTTCTTCGATGACGTTCTTCTCGATGGAATAAACCAGCTTGGCGTTGTTTCCTTCCATGGGGTCGTCATAATCTACTGCCGACATCGTCATCACTATTAAACCTGGAACATTGCGTGTACAGGCTGAGACAGAATTTCTTACAAAACATATTGTAAACGAAAATTCGGATCGATTTCCAAAATTGGATCGTCTAAGTCACTCACTAGGATTAATAGCTCAACTTGGAGGCGTAAATTTGAAATAAAAAAAGTTGTTTTCAGGAGTAGACTAAATAATAAAAAAATTAAAAGTAGTAGGTGAAGCATATTTTTCTTTTTTTAATTATTGTGAATCCTGATTAAAAAAATCTTAATGAATTTTTCAGGATATTGATGCCATTTTCGTTTCTGTTCAGATGCTTGGTTAATTTTGTTTAGCTAAATTTTAAAAATTGTTAGAAACGATTTTGAAAATTTTTTAAATTAACAAAAAAATGTGGACAAATTGTTTTTTTGAGAAATGTCCCAAGTTACGCGCAAACCATACTTTTTGCCAGAAACATTTAGTAAATTTCATAGTAGATAAGGTAATGCGTTGATTAATGAAATAAAAACACTTTTGTATGTTCCACAACTTTTTTTTTTAGTCTCGTCTGATAATTGATAAGGGACAATACTCTAACAAGTGAAACCTTGATTGGCAAGACCCCAAGTAAAAAGTTGAGGAAATATACAAGTTGTTTTTATTTCATTTATGCATTTTTGAATACATGCACTTTAGAAACTGGGTTAGTTTTGTTTGAATTTTCCGTCGTCAAATCACAGTAATAACTCTTAGTTATAGTATTAATTATTGCAATGCAGCTATAACAGTGCCATCTATGGCCTGCCTTGAATACTATTTTATCGATTAGTCATTAACGTAGTACATATTTACTACTTACATAGTTATTATTTGTACGAATATCATCCGATTATTTATTGTTTCGATTTAACATAACCTCAACATCCTTAATTGGCATTCATTTTTTCCTACATTTTCTTACATGTTTTTAAATAATTGTCATAATAATTGTTTTTAATAACTGTCATAATTTACAGTAAGTGAATAAATTTTTAAATAATTAAACGATAATTAAATGATAAAGTTTTATTTTATATCATAGCACGACTGTATAGCCAGTAAAATGGAATACAAAGCAAAGTTTAAGATTAAATTAGAATATTGAAAAAAATTAATGATGAATTTTTGGTAAAACATTCATTAAAACATTCATGGTAAAAACATTCTGTAAAGTTATACAGATCTAATAACTGTATTGGAACAAGGAATTCGAAAAACAAATGTTATATTGAAAACACGCCTCAGTGAGTGCTAAGGCGTACTTCAACAAAAACTCCAACTCCCACTTCTCAGGAAAGTTTTGTTAAGAAAAGTAACTTTAGAATTATTTGACCGCAATCACGTTTCGAATAAAATGAAAGTTTTTTGTTAACACAATACAAAAAAGGGTTAGTATAATTTTTTGACTGCAATTGAAACAATTTTTTTTGAATAAAAAGTTAAAAACACAAACATAGGTAGGCTTATTTTCAGTTCCGAAAAGAGACCAGATTTTTGCTGGATTAAAATTTCATGCTTTATAGTCATAATTTAATTTTCTTTTAATGTATGATTAAGGTTAAATTTTTGGATCAAAATATACCAACGTAAATTTTTGTTCGTTATCTACTTTGATATTTTCTTCAGAAAATGAGGAACTGAAGCGGCCATAATGGTACGTCCCACACCCGGGATGTTATAATGAGCGCTAATCCTCACCTTTAGAATATATATATATATATATATATATATATATGAGTGGTTATATCTCATGTTCGCAATTTTATTCCCACTTGATACAAACGACAAAAAAAATCGGTTTTGGTAATTGGTAATAACTTGGTTAATTTTGTTAACAAGCAAAATTAATTCAACAGTTTCAAAATGGCGACAAGTTCAAATCTTAGAAATTTCTTAAAGTTTTTATTTTAAACGGTTTTTTAAATGTGATTTCACAATTTTAATCAGTGCATAAAGTGTTCATAAATTGCCTTGTAAATACAAACATTACTATTACGGCAGTTGGAGTTAATGTTCAATGTATTTGAATAATTAAAACTCAAATGTACGCACATTTTAAATACAGTTTACGCAAGTACAGTCAGATTTTCAAAAAAATTGATAACGAAATATTATTAAGTTGTTACTCTGTGATAATTCGTGTCCATAACGTTAACGACGGAATTGCTTGATGCAAATATATTGTAAAAATGTCTATTTTTGAACCAAAAATAAAAATCACTTATCATGTTTTCTCTTCCTTGTTGTATTTTAATTACGATAATTTGCTCGAAAACACGACAAATTAACATAGCTAGTTTTTAACAACGTAACCTGAAACGTATTATAGCTTGTCAGCTGTTCAATGAAACCAGCTGATCTTTACTAATTAATATAAAACAACTGATCTTTTAACATAACTACCAAAATTAAATTAACGGTTCATTTCATATACTTAAACCGGTCAAACGTTTTCGTAGTTTCCGTAGTGTAGTGGTTATCGAGTCTGTCTCTCACACGCGCAAGGTCTCCGGTTCAATCCCGGCGGAACCACAGAAATTTTGAATTATAATTAATTTAATACGAGACTTTTGACGCGCAAAATATACTGTTACACAATATAAACATGTCAGTTGCATCACTCGTCCCACAAAATCCATCAAAAACCAGTCCTGAAACATGATACACGGTAAAAATCTAAGTGATTTAAATGCAAAGAGCACTGTGAAGTGTTATATAAATACAAGAATCAAACCACCTTTGCTACAAAATGAAAAAAAAAACAATTTGGTGCTAACACAATAAATATCAGACTAGTCGACTACGTCCTTGTTGTACGTTTCGTTAACAATACCATCTTCAGAGGAATAACAAGCAGAAGTACTAGCCTCCGAAGATGACTAGTTGCCGAAATCTACACCAGGATAAAGTAAGTCGACTAGTTTTGTATTCTTTTCCCATCAAAGTAGCTTCTTTTCATTTTGTGTAAATAAAAGTTACTTTTTTATTGTTTATTTTATTATTATTAGCAGTTATTAATTTAAAGTAACTATAACTGTTTGTTTCCGTACCTGCAGTTCCACTTTCAGTTATATTGCCGCAGTAAATGTCTTGTTGAAATATCGGAGCGTTGTCGTTTATGTCTTTCAGGTTCACTTGGATATCGGCGTATCCTACCAGACCCTCTCCACCTTCGTCTTGCGCGAACACGGTGAACCGCCATTGTGGTTTGCCGTTAGGGTGGTCTCTGTCGAGAGGCTGCAACAGGAAGTCTATTATACAAAACCTTTCTTCTGCATGAGAAGAGAGAGGTACTTACATTCCTCTTTATGTCTGTAATTGTGTTGTGTGTGTGTGCTCGCGCGCGTGTGTGTGAGAGCGCGCTCTGTACTTTGCCAATGTCTCCGAAAAATTGTTATTGAAACTAATTTTTGGCAAAAAATTGTTTAACAATTATAAATTTCTCACAAACGATTTTAATCAAATTCAAATGCAGTGTAATTATGTTCAAACGAAACGCATGGGCCGAGAAAAGAACAAAATATCGACATTATTTCTGGAAACTGGTTTTCCACACTTTGCTCAAGTACTGGTTACACAATAAGATTAATTTTAATTTTGTATTAAAAGTAATTTTCGGCTTGTAGCTTACTGTTGGTATTGTTGAATGGGAGAAAGTTTGTGTAATGCTTTGCACCATTTATTTATAACTTTCAAATTGATTGCGTTGCAGTCAAAATAATTTACGATTTATGATTTACTACCAGACTAATAACTTGCATTCTTTCAAGGAGCTCACATTGTGAGTACGGGTTTGGTCTAATATACCCTAACTGGATCTAATTTTTGAACTGTGCGCATGCGCGTGCTCCCCACTCGGGCGCACTGACTCGCTACTATTACGCATCACTGTCCGTTCAACTCAGAAAGCACGTCTTGATTCAACTCCTGGGTGACCGCCATCTTGTTTGTTCTGCGTTAATTTGTGAAGCATGCACGTCTGTTTCGGTCTCGAGGGATGCTGACCTGGTCTTGGGCCGAAAATAGGGGCCAAAAGGCGTCGTGGGGCTAGCGGAAGTCCGGTTCCGTTTATTATGAGGGTTGTTACCCTTCTAAAACTTAACTGAAAACAGTAATACATATTACGCGAGAAAATATTATTGGAAGTACAGTACAGGAAAAACATCGTGTTTGTAAAATAATTCACATAATTATTTATATAAAAAAAAGTAAATAAATAAAAATTTATGAAGAAAATATTTCTGTAGTTTTTTTATTTAATAAAAACGTGAAATTTGTACAATAGATAAAAGCTAAAGTAAATTACAGAAACTAAAGATGTTAACAGGCAGAAAGAAAACCGTGCATTAAGGAAATTAATTTATGATATTCAAAGCAAAATATTGTAAAATATCAGTATGTTAAAATAACATAAATAACGACATGAATAGTTTAACTTTTATATGTTGCGCGAAATATGGATCAGATCAGAGATAGAATCAATTTTCGAAGCAAAAAACAACAGAAATGTACAGATTAAATGGCGTTAGTTCTTACATATCTGATATTATCGATCACTATCTTGAAAACACCATTTTCGAATATACAATCATTTTTAATATGATATAAAACTTTTCCCCCTAATACGTAGACAATATTTGTACCGAAACCAATTTACAAAAAGTGTAATTTGTTCGTGAGGTTTTTCAGTACGCTAAATGTTAAAATACTACAGATAGCGTCAAAACGATAGAACGTTTAGAATAATCGCGGCACGCAGCTGTTTCGCTGACGATAGAAACGAATTTCCAAACAAAAACGCTATTAAAATCTGCGTGAATTAATATCCTAAACTTTCAAATTGCATTCTAAATACAAAAATCAACAATGAGCGTAATCAAATTGATTTTTTTAAGTTCAACGGATCTTAAAAATTCAAAATACTGTTATGCATTTGACGGTAATTACGTCAGTGACAAACAGATTTACAAAATAATTAAAAAAAAGATACGAATTTTTAAAGATTTGAAATCACCGCAATTTTAATTCTGTTTAGTGACTTTTTTTCGGTTCAAGTATTATCAAAATCAATATTTGTGCTAAGTTTGAACACAATCGGATAACATTACGATTGTGAGACGCTGTGACAGTTTAAATGCAAATTAATGTAGCTTTTAATGCTGCTTATTATGGTGAAATCGGAGTTTCAAAATGAGTGAAAAGAAATTTGCTTCCATCACAGCTGCGTGCCGCGATTATTGATATAAACGAAGCAATAAATGACCTCGAGGCGTCATGTATGTATCCTTGTAAATAAATTAGTATCGACCGTTAAAATGTAGGTTGGTTGTCATTCTATACAAAACAAGCATATATTTGATACAATACGTACAATGCTCGCAATGCCTTACGTAAATCAAGTACAAACTATTTAAAAGAATGAATCAGCTGATTTCAGTGCCCTCTGCACTGCCGCGACGCGGACTAGACCGCACCAGTCACTCGAAACACATCGAGAGACAAAAAACTACTAAATAAATAAAAACAAAAACAGGTAAACTACCGAAAATTTTTTGAAAAACTGTTCGATGTTTTCATTCAAACAAGTTATTTAGATATCTTTCTGTTCTAACATGTCTAAATGGCAGAAAAACACAAAAACTTGAACTTTTGGAGTAGTTTGACGATTCTATGTTAACACCTTATGCGCAAAAACTGTAAATATATTCGGAATCAATTTCACATCAATGACACATCATACTAGATAAATAACTTTAAAAGCTGCCGTTAACCTTTATATTTTACCTGGATTCAGCCCCTACAAAGACCATTTTTACCAAATCTCGGTGAAATTTAAGAGTACGAAGTGCGTTACGGGTAGATAGACGGACGTGCGCTTACTGACTAAAAATTATTTACGATGCCTAAACAAACAGCTTAGAAGCAAGGTTAAGGTAAACACAGTCATTATTGTTTGTTAAAATACCTTTAACACAAATATTTCTCCGGAAGTTCTGTTGATTTTAAATTTACTGTTTGCAGGATCGTCAGGATCAACTCCAGGTCCTGTCAGGAAGTATACGATGTCCTGAGGCCTGTCCTTATCTCCGTCCACCGCGGTCACCTAAGACAATACAAAACAACTGTTTTAATCATAACTGAAATCTTTTTTACTGAAATAAATTTCTGAATTTAAATTTTAGGGGAAGTTGTTTAAGGAGAAATTGTTTTAAAGGGAAGTTGTTTTAAAGGGAAGTTGTTGTAAGGGGAAGTTGTTGTAAGGGGAAGTTGTTGTAAGGGGAAGTTGTTTTAAGGGAATTTTTTTAAGGGAAGCTGTTTTAAGGGGAAGTTATTTTAAGGGAAGTTGTTTTAAGGGAAAGTTATTAAAGGAGCCGGAACATTAAGCAATAGTTCGGGAAATGACAAAATTACGTTTGACAAGTAAATGTTTGAGCCTAGAAAAATCTAAATAATCACAGCAGTTCGTGATAGAAGCAAATTTACAAAAGTAATTTTTATTTTAACCTCTTTTTGAAATTATTATTTCACCACATAGTTAGCATTAAATTCTGACTGCATTAACACTTTAAACTTTTCAATTAAATTTAAACTACAAAAATGAACCCGGACCGCTGTCACATTTATGTTTTTAATCATGCTAATTACAATAGTGAAAACAGATTTCCATAAAAAAAATAAAAGATAAACGTTATGACTTTTTAAATATTTGAAATGGCCACCAATTTAAAATGGTTAAACGAATTGTTCTGGTTAACGAACGTTTGCAAAATCGATTTTTGCGCCAAATTTGAATCAAATTGGACTACAATTTGGACTACAAAGTTCAATGTGTGTGCTAAACACTCACATGTACAAAAATTTCAACATAAGATTAAAAATGATCTATATGTCACAATAGATGCTCATTTCAATGGCTTTTCAGATAGCTCATTTTCCAAAGGAAAAATATTAATCGAGTTAAGAATTAATTAAAGGAGGCCATAGACCAGGGGTCTCCAAACTACGGCCCGAGGGCCACATCCGGCCCGCGGACTGATTTTGTTCGGCCCGCGGAGAGCTAGCATACTTGAAAACTTCTTTTAAAGAACATATTTTTTATAGCAAATTAAATTTAGTTTACTGAAGTATTCTAATTTTATGTTGAATAATTATTAATATGACATCTATATTGATATGGTCATGGGCTAACTACTCATAACATTGTTGTAGGCTTATTGTTATTGTTATAATGATAATATGGTTTTGGCCCTCGGAACTTACTGGAGTAATCAGTATGGCCCTAAGGCTGGAAAGTTTGGAGACCCCTGCCCTAGACGATCAAGCGGTTTCAGTCCTGTCAATCACGTACGCTTAAGTCAACCTTGTACACCTTCAATCAACCCTTCAATCTTTTGATCGAAACTCATCTCAGTTGAGTTTCCGACTCGGAAAGAATGTCCCGAATGAAATCCGCTGACGTCCAGACTTTTCCTCTCGATCGTCTTGTGTACTCGGTTGAAATTCTTTCTTAGAACATTTATTTTTTTTAATTCATTAACTGTAAAGTCCGGTTTCAACGCCTTTAAAGCCCCGTTATATTTTCTCTTTCCACGTTTTGAAGGAGCGGTGTGGCATCCACGAGTGACTGATACAGTGCTTGACGAAAATTGGCCTAGACGGTCAAGCATCCTCGTCAACCGCTTGAGTCATTCAAACTTTCTATCAATCTTCGTCAACTCTTCGTTCAAACGTCAAACGGTTTCCTAGACGATCAATCATGCTTGATTCAAATGATTGACCGTCTAGGTTCTATTCAAGACAAACGTGTGGTTTCAAACTATTGATCCACAATAAAAGGTGACATAACCTAACCTAACAAAACACAGATTACAATTTAAACCGTTATGTAGAATTAGTTTGACATCTATGTTGTTGAATAGCAACTGTATAAATGAATGTATTGGTAGTCGTTGAATTAATAGTAAAATTATTGGAAGACATTAAGGTTGGATGCGGCACATAACATAGACGAGAGAAAATTGGCAAGGCAGACATTGAGTCATTCCACACACATGTTGAGCGGTGGGCAGAGCTGTCGTTGATCTGGCATATTTACATAAATGCCAGAACTCTGTGCAATGCAGTGGGCCAAAGCTGTTCAAGTGTTTAAGCACAGATACGTGTGTTTTCACGTGTTCCTTTCATTTCTACCGACGGGGGGGCCCTAGTAGCTCGGTCGGCAAGATAGCGGACAGTTCAACTCGTGGCAGGTTGGAGTGTAATAATTGCCGCTGGACATTTCCTTGTTACGTCGATACTTCATTAGTATAACTGGGAAAATGTGAAGGTGTAAAAACATTACTTTCACGGTTATTAACTAATACCATTGGAAAATGAGCACTGGAGCGGCCATCATGGTAAGACCCAGACCCGGGACCTTGAAATGAGCCCGACTCTGAGTTGTAAATCAATTTTTGAGGGGACGTTAATATTTATACACTGTGTGTGTTCTCGCTTACTTTCGAAATTTTAGTCCGAATTGAATTGAAGCACAAACGTCGATTTTGGTAATAACTTGGACAAGTTCGTTCAACAATTTCAAAATGGTGGAAGCCGTTTTAAGTTTTTAAAAATGTAAACATTTTTTGTCATAATTTTATTTTAAAGCTGATTTTACCGTAGTAATCAACTTAAAAACTGCATAAATCGGTGTTTTGAATTTTCAAAGCACGTTGAAATCAATAAATCTGATTTTTACGGCGATCAAGGTTTATTTTTATATTTTAAATGCAATTCGAAATTTTAAAATGCTAATATATGCAGATTGCAATGCAATTTATGGTACTAAAATCAGAGTTTCAAAAAGAACGGTAAGGCACAAAAAATATTTTTGTAAATTCCATTACGTCAGAGGCTTCGTTTATTTTACCGTGAATCCGCAAATATAATATTGTTGAAATGTGAAACGTTCTAGAAATGTTAGTGTTAACCACAAAAATGTTTTTAAAAACGTACAAACGGTTTACAAAGGAACTAATATTTACCTGTAAAACCTTCTTGGGCAGATTCCGATCGTCTTCTTCAGTGATCTGTGTCCTGTAAGTAGCCCTCTCGAACACCGGAGGGTTGTCATTCACGTCTCTTACATTGATCACCACCGTTGTAAAGTTCTCTCTCACGTTGTCCGTCACCGTCAAGTTCAGTTCGTACTGTAATCGTTAACACAAAGCTGATAAATAGGTTAGCTGATAAGTCAGTCGGGTAATTGATAAATTAAATATAGCCTAATATGTATGGTCTGAAAGTCGTAGAGAAGCAAAAATAGCCGAACGTATATGGTCCGTAAATAGTAAATTTAATTGGGAAGTGGCAAAGAGCTGAGCATATATGGT
This sequence comes from Callitettix versicolor, assembly GCA_022606455.1. Taxonomy (NCBI): domain Eukaryota; kingdom Metazoa; phylum Arthropoda; class Insecta; order Hemiptera; family Cercopidae; genus Callitettix; species Callitettix versicolor. The sequence goes on from CM040190.1 coordinate 81,424,957, forward strand.
CCAAAAATAGTAAATTTAATTGGGAAGTGGCAAAAGAGCTGAGCATATATGGTCCGTAAATAGTAAATTTAATTGGGAAGTGGCAAAAGAGCTGAGCATATATGGTCCAAAAATCGTAAATTTAATTGGGAAGAAGCAAAAATAGCCGAACATATATGGTCCGTAAATAGTAAATTTAACTGGAAAGTGGCAAAAGAGCTGAGCATATATGGTCCAAAAATCGTAAATTTAATTGGGAAGAAGCAAAAATAGCCGAACATATATGGTCCGTAAATAGTAAATTTAACTGGAAAGTGGCAAAAGAGCTGAGCATATATGGTCCAAAAATCGTAAATTTAATTGGGAAGAAGCAAAAATAGCCGAACATATATGGTCCGTAAATAGTAAATTTAACTGGAAAGTGGCAAAAGAGCTGAGCATATATGGTCCAAAAATCGTAAATTTAATTGGGAAGAAGCAAAAATAGCCGAACATATATGGTCCGTAAATAGTAAATTTAATTGGGAAGTGGCAAAAGAGCTGAGCATATATGGTCCAAAATCGTAAATTTAATTGGGAAGAAGCAAAAATAGCCGAACATATATGGTCCGTAAATAGTAAATTTAACTGGAAAGTGGCAAAAGAGCTGAGCATATATGGTCCAAAAATCGTAAATTTAATTGGGAAGAAGCAAAAATAGCCGAACATATATGGTCCGTAAATAGTAAATTTAATTGGGAAGTGGCAAAAGAGCTGAGCATATATGGTCCAAAAATCGTAAATTTAATTGGGAAGAAGCAAAAATAGCCGAACATATATGGTCCGTAAATAGTAAATTTAATTGAGAAGTGGCAAAAGAGCTGAGCATATATGGTCCAAAAATAGTAAATTTAATTGGGAAGAAGCAAAAATAGCCGAACACATATGGTCCGTAAATAGTAAATTTAATTGGGAAGTGGTAAAAGAGCTGAGCATATATGGTCCAAAAATCGTAAATTTAATTGGGAAGAAGCAAAAATAGCCGAACATATATGGTCCGTAAATAGTAAATTTAATTGGGAAGTGGCAAAAGAGCTGAGCATATATGGTCCAAAAATAGTAAATTTAATTGGGAAGAAGCAAAAATAGCCGAACATATATGGTCCGTAAATAGTAAATTTAATTGGGAAGTGGCAAAAGAGCTGAGCATATATGGTCCAAAAATCGTAAATTTAATTGGGAAGAAGCAAAAATAGCCGAACATATATGGTCCGTAAATAGTAAATTTAATTGGGAAGTGGCAAAAGAGCTGAGCATATATGGTCCAAAAATCGTAAATTTAATTGGGAAGAAGCAAAAATAGCCGAAAATATGTCGTTTGAAAATTGTAAATTAAATTGGGAAGGTCCGAAAATCGTAAATTAAATTGGGAAAGCAAAAATAGCCTGACATAAATAGTCCGAAAATGTTCATGTACCGGGACAACCCGAGGACCTCCAGCAGAACGAACTAGTCAGGGGACCTCTAAAACGTACTGAACTAGAATCCAAGAAGTTTAGTTGAACATTAAGCATTAACTCGCTTAGATGCTAAAAAATCAATCAGTATGATTAATCTACTCTATATTTGACACAACTTACATATTTTCGTGTCTCATAGTCCAAGATGGCCGCCACATATATCTCGCCTGTGTTCTCGTCCACTTCAAACGCGTCGCCTTGGTTGCCGCTAGCTATCTGATACCGAACTTGTGACGCTGTTGGGTACAAAAAATTAAATATATTACCATCACCGTATTAATATTTATATTATCAATATTCACTAGGCTGCACTTTAAGTCCAATGTGTCTGTAGATGTATATATTTTTTTAATTTCACCACTTTAATAACTAAACTTCAGCCTAAAGTGTTTTTAAAACTTTACAGTTAATTTAAATGTTTAATAATGAGTGTTTCTAAATTTTTTTAAAAATTTTTTTATTATAAGGTAATTTTACGTTTCATTTCCAAACGTATACGTATTGTAATAGTCACTGACATGATAAAACATACAACCTCAAGCAAAAGTCACTCCAGCGTGTAATTTAACACACATATTAACCTGATAGTGGACGTCACTTAAAAATCTCAAAAAGTTGTATTTCCTTTATTTTCAACCCTTAAAAATTTCAAAAAAATAATAAAATTTCGAAATTTGTCCGAATTTAATGGAACTTTGTACGTACAGTTTTTTTAGTGTTGTTTACAAATACGACAAAATTTTGCCAATTTTTGTAAGTGATCTAAATCCTTAAAAAATCTGTAATTATTTTAGAAATAATTCCTGATTAGTTAAACATGTTTTATATAAACTGATTCAAGAAAAAAAATAACAAGAGAAACATATTTTTCAAAAAGTAGTCTTAATGAATTAAGAAAGGGTTATACAGATAATGTTTAACTAAAATAAGGAAAATTAAAAATTAAATATTTGTGTACGTACGTAAATAAAAAAATTCTAAAGGGAATTTTTTCATTTACAACCCTTAAAAAATAGTATGTTTAGAGTAAAATTTAGAAAAATATTAGCATTTGTCAGAGTTTAATGTAACTTGAATTACAATTACAGTAATATAGTTTTTTATAGTATTGGTCATGAAATAAGAAGATCAAGGGGTTGGCCAACGGAGCGGGCAGGGTTGTCCCTGTGCCTACAAAGACGAATACTGTCAGCACTTAGATTCAACTTACAGGCTCTAACTTGGAAATTCACGTGTTAATTAATGACTACAGGATTCGATAATGGCGAATAGTGATAACTGTATTAATGAAATTAGTAACCGAATAAGGAAGGATGACGAACGCCGTATTTCAAATTACAACAGCGACCGCCTGGTCAATCAGCGGTCCTGGGAAATGTGATAACATTATAAACTCGATACGTTGTCTCGGAACATCTGTAAATCCTAATCCCAACTTGAATGGGAAAAGTTTCGTTGCAAAGGTTGGACGCCCGGCTTTAAGTTATGAAACTAAACTGCTTTCAGCGACAACAAGTCAAGCTGTTTTACAACGGAACAACTTTTAATCAATTTAAAAGCTTTCTTTTCCAACGTGAATTGATGGGCGTTCGCTATATACAAGCTAAACAAATTAAAGTATTCCTTGTTACAAACGAAGAAATACTATTTCTTTTTCTAAAAAATATATTTATAAATTCCTTTAGGTTTAAGTATCTAAAGCCTGCGAACTGTTTAGAGTCTGTCTTTTCATCAATAATACCACAATATCTATAGGTATGTAACTGTCTACACGTCTATAGGCATGTAACTGTAGGTAAGCACTGTCTACACGTCATCAGTTTGTATAAGTAGTAAGATCAGTCTTTGTATAGATCTTCCTGAAATGCATGCCAAATGTGCATATAAATATAAAAGTAAACGTTATACGGTTTGGCAAAATGTGTCTGTTTGTCAATAAACAATTAATAATGGACTAGCTTTCCTGTAAATAAATCTGTCGATTTTTGTTGTTGTTGTTGAGGCTATTATCGCCTCCCTAAATGTAAGTGTGAGTGTAAAGTGTTATAGTAGAAAGTGTAGTGTTGTAAGTGTAGGTGTGTGTTAGACTCGGGTATCGCGAGGAACGTCTAAATCCTCTCAATAGGTGCAGCTAGTCTGCATCCCCTGCGTAAATCTGTCGAAAGTCAACGAATAGCGACTATATATCTACAAATATTTTTCTATATAAGTTATTAGATGAGGTCTGACTATAGATCTGACTATAGATCTGACTATAGTGACTTTATTTACATTTTATTAAGTCAACCGATAAGATCTGTCTCCTTATAGATTCGACTAGAGTGTCTCTATGTTTGTGAACAGTGTATACATACACCCACACACCCACCCACCCAACCACACACACAGACACACAGACACAGACACACACACACAGTGTAAAATCTATTACAATTTATATAAGTGAATCTACAAGATCTATAAATCTAAAGTAGCTTTACGTCAGTCATTATGCATAAGTCAATAAAGATGTTTCTCTTTATAGATATGACTAGTGACTCTATGTTTGTGAACAGTGTATACATACACCCACACACCCACCCACCCAACCACACACACAGACACACACACACACACAGTGTAAAATCTATTGCAATTTATATAAGTGAATCTACAAGATCTATAAATCTAAAGTAGCTTTACGTCAGTCATTATGTATAAGTCAATAAAGATGTTTCTCTTTATAGATATGACTAGTGTCTCTATGTTTGTGAACAGTGTATACATACACACACACACCCACCAACCCAACCACACACACAGACACACAGACACACACACACACACACAGTGTAAAATATATTACAATTTATATAAGTGAATCTACAAGATCTATAAATCTAAAGTAGCTTTACGTCAGTCATACACCCACACACCCACCCACCCAACCACACACACACACACACACACAGTGTAAAATCTATTACAATTTATATAAGTGAATCTACAAGATCTATAAATCTAAAGTAGCTTTACGTCAGTCATTATGCATAAGTCAATAAAGATGTTTCTCTTTATAGATATGACTAGTGTCTCTATGTTTGTGAACAGTGTATACATACACCCACACACCCACCCACCCAACCACACACACAGACACACACACACACACACAGTGTAAAATCTATTGCAATTTATATAAGTGAATCTACAAGATCTATAAATCTAAAGTAGCTTTACGTCAGTCATTATGTATAAGTCAATAAAGATGTTTCTCTTTATAGATATGACTAGTGTCTCTATGTTTGTGAACAGTGTATACATACACACACACACCCACCAACCCAACCACACACACAGACACACAGACACACACACACACACACAGTGTAAAATATATTACAATTTATATAAGTGAATCTACAAGATCTATAAATCTAAAGTAGCTTTACGTCAGTCATACACCCACACACCCACCCACCCAACCACACACACACACACACACACACACAGTGTAAAATCTATTACAATTTATATAAGTGAATCTACAAGATCTATAAATCTAAAGTAGCTTTACGTCAGTCATTATGCATAAGTCAATAAAGATGTTTCTCTTTATAGATATGACTAGTGTCTCTATGTTTGTGAACAGTGTATACATACACCCACACACCCACCCACCCAACCACACACACAGACACACACAGTGTAAAATATATTACAATTTATACAAGTGAATCTACAAGATCTACAAATCTAAAGTAGCTTTACGTCAGTCATTATGCATAAGTCAATAAAGATGTTTCTCCTTATAGATATGACTAGTGTCTCTATGTTTATGAACAGTGTTTACATGACTGCCAAAAATGTATGTATATCTATGTAAATTATTCGGCAGAACCTGTCTACTTGTATATCTGACTACAGCATACGCATAGACAGCCTATTAAGGATGTATATAGGCCAAACAATAGTATTTGCATATTTTAACAAAATCTATTTCTTTATAGACATTTACTTAGGGTATTTATGTGTATGAACAGTTTATATGTGATTGCCTAAAGTGTTTAAGTCTACGTAAGTTATTCTACAAAACCTGTCCACTTATACGTCTGACTACAGGCGTCTCTATGCCTATTAAGGATGTCTATAGCTCAAGTAACAGTGTCTATATGTCATGTTGACAAGATCTGCCTCCTTATAGATTTACCTAAGGTGTTCATGTCTATAAACAGTGTTTAAAAGTCAGCCAAAGTGTCTAGAAGTCTATATAAATTATTCTACAGAATCTGTCTAGTTATATAACTAACTACAGGAGTGTCTATGCTTATTAAAAATGTCTACATGTCAACTAACAAATGTCTATTTATAATTTTATAAAGATCCGATCAGGATGTATGTATCTGCCAGTGTGTATAAATCTATCAACAGACACTGAAATCTACAAAAAAATGTTTATCGAAAAATATGTCTATATAAATCAGTAGAACAGTGATTTTATATCTACGAATAGAATGTACAGGTCTGCCAACAGTGCCAACAGTCTATCAAAAGTTTATTTTCTACTGACAATATATGTTTTTATGTAGATCTGTTTGCATTTTTTATGTCTTCGTATTATCTTCATAAGTCTGTCAAAAGTTACAATAAAGTTTTATCCCAGCTTTTAAAGTTCTATTCACAAATTATGTACAAGATATGTTTATTAAGAAGAGTTTATAGCTATAGATCTATCTTGTAGTCTGTCATAGAACTGTTTGTCTTGTTGATCTGTTAAAAATACTGATCTTGTAGATTCATTTAAACAAATTTTAATAGATATGTAAACAACGTACAAGCCTTTAAGTAGAGTAGTAGATAGCATGATTTAAATTGACATATAGATTCTATAGACACTGTTTACAAACATAGAGACAGTCTAGTCAAGTCTATAAGGAGACAAATATTATCGGTTTACTTATACAAAATGTAAATATTATCACTGCAGTCAGATCTATAGTCAGACATCGTCTAATGACTTATACAGAAAATCTTGTCATATATAACTGTTTCTATAGGTCTTTTGGTGCTGCATTGTTGATAGTTTTGTACATAGAGATGAACCTTAAAGAGCAGGGAACTGCAGAAGCTGTAACTCTGTAGTTATATTTATTGATTTAATGCACACTACCTGATGCTCATATAACTCCTGCAGCTACACGACTCATATAACTCCTGCAGCAACTTTATTGCTTTTGTTACATGACTGCTGCGCATAGTAACACAGGTACTAAATAAATGCATCGCCAACAGGAATGAGATGTTGAAGCATTTAATTAAAAACTGTCCGATGATTACATAGCAAACTGCAGTGCTTCAGCGAATCCAATTATAAAAGTAAAATAACGAATAACAAATATGCAAGTTTCTTTGTATTTACTTCATTCCAGTAAAATGAACAAAACGTGTCCAAACATACGGAAATTGTTAGTCATTCTAAAATATTATGTACACTTGGAAATTTAAAATTAAATCGATTTTATATTCAGTTAAACATTCGTTTCAACTTGTCATCGCCTAAGCAACATTGCAACTGAGTTACACAACCTAGTTATGCTTACTGACACCAAAACAACCACCCTATAAATCCTCCAACTTCTCTTCCGGCTTGGAACCAGCTGAAGCGTGCGAAACCTAGTTCACTTCCGTCAACCAATACTCACTTTCGATTGGTCCGCAGTGCACACGTATCTCGGGTCTATACAGTACTACAATAGACACTAGTACACTTCTGCCCACGCACTCCTGCCGGAGCATCACCTCGCCTCGCCTCTCCCGTATTAAAAAGTTTCATTCTGACTGGTGCGTTCTTTCTCCAGTTTTAACAATAGGATTTTGAGAAATTATGGTTGCAGCCATAATTTCCAGTATAAATACAGATCGAAAATCGTTATTTGGAACATCGAGGAGGACCACCCACTACATGCAGCCTACCAACTGTACAAGGCACCACAACTTGCTCGGGAGGAAACAGGAAGGATCCGGCCAACTCTCAACCAGAATTTCTTTCACCATTCCTCGCCAGGCTGCGACCGAACGGACTTCTACTTCTTCCGCAGACTACAACAATGTAGTTTTTCTCAATGTATATATTTAGTTATACAAATTGTACGCATAATATTTTGAAAATACCTCTTTTTTAACGCCTCAAAAATACATTACTTCAGTAAACATACATTTGTGTGTAAATTCCGCCAGTTTACTTTTGTCAGTGCCATAGACTTATATCGTGTCGATACAGTTTCAGTCGCAATATAGCTTAACTTCTCACATAAACTTGCGCGTTCCCATTATCGAAGGACATTTCGCGATGTCCTTTCCTTTTATTACGTCACATTACTTGCTCCCATACGCTACTGTATTGTAAGACGTTTATTGCAAGCTAAGTAAGAAGTAGTGAGGAGATCCTAAATTGTAATGTTTGGGAAATATGAAAAAATATGTCTGCTCAAACATGGTAGCTTTAAAACATAGACAAAAGTGTAAATTAAATTATATAGCTTAATTTTTGTCACGTTATTGCAGTAATAAAAATAACGGTAATACTTAGAAAAGTTTGTTGGTTTTAGAAAATACAAAAGAACGTATCTCACAATTTGTTGACGCCATGTTGATCTGTTTTTAAATCAAAAGTACTCCTTTTTGTCACGTTATAGCAGTATATGGTACAATATACAATAGGAGTAACGTATATTACAATACTTAGAAAAGTTTGCTGGTTTACGCCTTCGTTATCAGCAATTTTTTACACACAGAACACGTCATTTTTGTGAAATTTCATTTTAAAACTATTTTTTACTTCACAATTTTTCAAAAAAAGTTTCTAGCCATTAAAAGTGTTTTGGTACCGGATGATCAACAAACACGTCAGTTCAATTCTGCCGTATTGTATGGCTGCTAAATTTGGAAAATTACTAAGTCTATCATAAATTAATTACTTGTCCATTAATGGATTCTCATTGGGCAAACACTGTAACAAATGCCGAATTATGGCGAATATATAACCAGGTGCACATTGGGGAAACGATAAAATGAAGCAAGTATGCGTGGATTGGTAACACATTCAGGAGGCCCAACAACAGCATTTGCCATGAGGCTTATATATCGGAACAGGTATTTTTACTAGGTATCTTTCAGCCCTGGTATATACCTAGTAGGAAAACTAGGTGCTATGCGCATGCGTCCTAATGATAATGTTTTGTTTGCTACGTAACGATATTTCGTACTTAATATCTCCCCACCTTTTCTGCCTAATATTCTGAGAATACTAAGAAGAAGTGTTCTGACTTTTTTTTATCTGGTTAAAATAGGCTAGACAATATTTGCATTAATTCAGACTGGCATATCTTCTTTTAATTTAATTTTTTATGAACGTATAATAATATGATGTCATTTAAGACTATTATTATTTTGAAAAATAATATAAAGGTACACATATTTCATATCTTTTTATTATTGAACTGTCCGTGAATCCTAAACTATATTAATGAAGTATAATTAAAAATTCAAATAATATATCTTACCAAAAACTTAATTTCAATAATTAAAATTAAACGAGCCGTGTATTATTTTTTCATTGTTATACTAAATAACTGAAAATCAAACCAATACTCAAAATGAAATGTGTAGTTTAGATTCTTCAGTGCAATTAGTACAGAGTTAGATCTATATATTATTTAATACTTTCAACAACTCTGACTACGTAACGTAAATACTAGGTGGTATCTGTGGAACAGGTATGTCTACGTACTTGGAACTGGTACATTTAGTAACGAAAACACCTAGTATGATCCATGACTGTCTGGAATGGATCCGCAAGGAAGGAGAAGGAATAGAGAGGACGAAGGACGTTTGAGAGGGAAATTAAGGAAAAGGGAAAGACCTGGAGAGAGATGAAGTGTGTGACGCAGAACCGAGTGCGGTGGAAGTCCTTTGTCCTCTGCGGGATTAAAGGAAATAATAATAAATAATAACAACGTTAGTTATATAACTTTCAAATAACTTATCGTTATAAATGATTTAGTATCAACAGTAACAAGCACATATTTTTGAGGTCAGTTCGAATTACACGTACAAAACGGCGCATTCATCAGTCAACAATCGATTATTCCAGAATTTATACACAAGAGAAATAATCGACCTAGCAGCTCTCCCTGTCACATCATTCATCCATTTTAAAATATCTCCGCGTCAAAATGTCCAAACACAAAGCTGCAGAACATTGCTTTAAAATAAACGGCTAAAATAATTTAGCATGAATAAAAACGATATCATCAAGGAAAGAGTAGATTTACTTTTGCAAATAAGCTTTTAAAAAAATTAAACGGTATTAGAGAAGCTAATCAGGTGGTTAAGGGTGTGAAATTGAGTCAAGCATAAATAATTGTTTGCAACGTCGATGTTACGCGTGAATTGTTTAAAACCATTTAAGCAGTAAAAATGCCCAGAGTGGTAGTAAATGTATTGCAACAATTAAACGGGATAAATCAAAATTTAGTTACTAAAGTATTTTATTTTTTGCTCTTTTGAAACTATTGTACCAGTATCAGAAGTGAACAAATTAGTGATAAAGATAGTTTTTGTACAATTTAAATTTCTTAAAATCATATTTTAGTTATTAGGCCTACTGATTAATTTATTCTGTAGAAGTTATTGGTTTAGTGGACTCTAGCAACGCGATGAAAGGACCTATTGTGAAACTAAGCCTCTTGCATTATAGTTCAGTAGAGTGGTGCCCTTCAGTGTGTTTTAGCAGTCCACTGACTCGCTCTCTACTGGAGATCCTGGAAGCTAACTACCATTATCCTCCTGCTGAAGAGCCTCACAATCATAGATTATGTGACTAGCAGTTTCCTCTTCCTTCCTGCATAACCTACACACGATTTCTCCGTACTAAATTCGTTGGCTGCTTATATCGTGTAATTTTAAATAGTTAATGTGAAAACATTAACAATTATGTTTTAATGTTCTTATGCACTCTCAGACCGTAGTGTCCTGTAATAAGTCCCACGGTATTCCTGAGTTGTCCTCTACCCAGAGGAACCTTTCTTAAAAGACGCTTACTAAGATTATCATGTCTGTTTTGGCGTTCCTTGTAAATCCACCTATTGATAGCCAACCCCAGCTAGATACAGAGAAACCCCTGCCGGTTCCGGTAGACTTAGAAGCGGATCCCAGTCTAGCCAGTCCTCCTCATTATCCTCAACTCCCTTTGTGTCCTTTAATCTAGTAACCTAGTTTTCTAGGGACAGAACATTAAAGTTCTTTATGTATTATATTAATTCGAGCCTGCAAATGAACATGTACACAATAATAACGTGTTAATTCGAATGTTAACACACAGAATGAGGATAATGCTAAACAGAAACATGCATGTGTTTGACAATATGACAGAACTGCTCTATCGATTCGGAGCAAATTTAAACAAGTTAATTATTACAATGAAACTTGGCTGGCTTCATGGCTTTAACTAATTTGTAATTTATAAGTGTGCACTACCATTGCAGTGTAATAGCTTTGCTTACAAATTCTACAGGGTGGTTTTTAAGTCCTTTCCCCATATTTTTTTCTACACGGTGTTTCAAATGTTTTCTCCTATGTAATTCGTTATGCATATCGAAACATTAACTTTTGTGGTATTGAAAATATTTGGATGTCACCTGACGTACGAGATGCGAGAGTCAACTTCAAATTCTTAATGAGAATTTCCACTGATTGGCCACATATCGTTAATACTGTGTTTTTCTTGGAAGATAATGTTGGACTCAAAACTCAAAAGTATTGTACCGTTTTAAAGTAGCTTTAAGAATTAGGGGAGTTGACTTAAAAGGAACGACTGTGTTTAGGGTAAGAGAAGAATTTACATCTCGTGTAGTAATTAAACCTGTAAGACCGGACGGTTTATTAATGAAATGTATAAAAACCAAACACTTTGAGAACTAAACTTGCAAAAACATAATATTTACTACTTAGAAAAGTAAGCACAAAAAATAGTAATCAAACAGTGAAGTCCAATATTTAATAATTAATCAAATTAGAAGAAAACAAAATAATAACTAATTTTGTAAAAAACAATAACTTACTAATTATACTGTTAAAACATAATTATTTAGTAATTAATACTGTAAAAACATAATAATTTAGTAATTAATACTGTAAAAACATAATAATTTAGTAATTAATACTGTAAAACATAATAATTTAGTAATTAATACTGTAAAAACATAATAATTTAGTAATTAATAGTGTGAAAAACATAACAATTTAGTAATTAATACTATAAAAAACGTAACAAATTAGTAATAAATACTGTAAAAAAACATAATAATTTGGTAAATAATTAATCTAAGCATACCAATTTAGTTTCTAACCGTGCAAGAAAAATATAATTTAGTATATAACATTTAACAACAGATGAAATTAGTTATTAAAACTGTAAAAACCGAACGATTTTGTAACAAAATTTGTTAGAACAAAAACTAAATAACTAAATGCCATTAACATAAATACAATAATAAGTAAACTTGTTAGGACAAAACAATTAGTCTAAACTTACAAGAACAAAATAATTTATTAAGAGTTCGCTTCATTCACGTCTGCGAGACAGTTGAGTGCCGCGATTATTTTATGACTTACCTTCGTCGTAATCTAGCGCAGTCACTGTAAGCACAGTGTGGCGTATGTCTGCATTCTCATCTACTTTGGCCTCGTACAGTCCCTTCTCGAAGTACAGAGGGTGGTCGTTCTTCTCGGCGATTCCGATACGAATAAATTTTGTAACTGAAACAAAACATTGCTATATTGTAAAGCATAGTAACAGTTAAAAGTATTTCCCATAAAAAAAATAATTCGTAAAAAAATTCAATGAAAATATTACATTTTGCGAAAAAATAAAAAGGTTAAATATTAAAAAAAAAAATTAAAAATCTAAGTTAAAATTAAAGGGGAAGTATACAATAAAGGAAGAAATAGATTCACGGGCAGACGTTACTTTTTGAAATTTGAAAATGTTTAGAAATAATTTTTTTTTAAATTGTAAGGCGAAAAGCACATTGAGGCTATTATCGCCTCCCTAAATGTAAGTGTGAGTGTAATGTGTTAAAGTCGCAAGTGTAGTGTTGTAAGTGTAAGTGTGTGTTAGACTCGGGTACCGCGAGAGACGTCTAAATCCTCTAAAAGCTAGTCTGCACCCCCTGCGGGGTAGAAATAAGGACGGTTAAATCGACTGATAAGGGAAGTCGGGAAGGTAACAATCAGGTGGAGGAGTACGCGGGATAGAGTTACTGGGGGGGGTGAGGATTAAGTAGTATAAAAGAACGAACCCATGTTTAGGGTAGCATCAAGTTTTGATAATGGACATAATCCCAAACGCGAGAATAAATAAAAAAATGACAAAAATAAAAAAGACAAATGGTCATAATTAACAATATATTAATATTCCGGGAAATAAAGAAAATTACGTTAAGAATTTAAGTTTGTATTAACTCTCAATTTTTTAATAATTAAAAAAAAATGGCAACGTGGAATTTCGAGTATTACTGCGCACACCGTTGGAGACAAAACGAATTGGTTGATTTTGATGAAATGTGGTTGAATGAAGTACGGGTAGTTTACCCACATTTACAGAAATAAAAATCTTTTCTGAAAAAGCAAAATAGCTATCTACCGAACACGACCTGAAATATGTTCATTTAAAATTCTTTTATCTAAACCATTAAATCTTCTCGCAGAACATTTAAAACAACAAATCTTATTTTACTACTTTATTTTTAATTTAAATATTAATTTAGTAATCGTATAAGATACACACCTAGTTTCCGTTTGATCCTGAATTAATTAGCTATTGTTTTAATTCATTCTTTGAATGCTTTCCAGATATGCACAACAATAAAGTACTGTATATAAATTAAGTAAGTTATTTCAAAGGCCACTAATTGTTACAGACTTATTTAAAGTCAAGCAAAATATATGCAATCAGATACACCTAATGTTGTTATATTTACAAATTATCCATGTACCTTAAAAAGTAAAATTATAATTACCTTAAAAAGTAATTATAAAACACGGAAGATGTAAAAGGTTAACATTTTAAATACTCAATTTTTTAATTAAAAATGTTACGTTTTACATCGTCTGTGTTTTAAATACTCTAGGTGACTCGGTGCTCGATGTGGCTAAAGCACCGGTCAGTCTGCTGCGTCTCTGAACTGCGCACGTTAAGGTTCTTAGTACTAGCCGCAGTTACTCCCGTTGCTTCTCTTTTATCGTTAACGCTGACCTCTTTAGTCTAAGTGGCACATATAATGGGCGTTAAAAAAATATTAGACAGAGAAAAAACTGAATAAAGGTGCCAAAAAACCAGCGAAGGAGGTTGTCCTCAAATAATTGTAAATGAAAGCTTGAATCTATTTATTACAAATGTCGACAAATTATAAAATTAATAATTCGTTTTGGCTATAAAATAGTTGATAAAATTCCAAACAATGTGCCATTGGCATTAAGTATAAACATTAAGAAAAAAGTGTCATTTTGAAACAAGCGTATTTTTTTAAATATTTTTCAAATTTTAGTAACAGTATAAGCGTATTATTTTAAGGATTAGATACTTAGTAATACTGGCCACAAAACAAATTATCGAATCCAAAATAATAATTGTTTCCACAATTTTATGTTTAAAACTAGTTTTTTAGCATAAAACCACAAACGATGAAAATTTATTTACCACTGTCTCCTTTAAAAAAACTAGTTCGTAATCTCTAGTAAAGAAAATAAATAAAAATTCGCTGCACGCAGCTGTCTCGCTGACCTGAAAGAAGTGTGTTTCCAACAGTAATTTTCTTCTTACTTTTTGAAACTCTTTCAAAAGTTAAACCATCATAACTCTTTCAAACCATCATAAGCACCGTTAAAAGCGGTAAAAAAGAGGTAAGGAAAATACAACATTTTTGAAAATCAGCTTCCATCACGGCAGCGAGACAGCTGCGTGCTGCGATTATTTACACATGTTATAGTGACGAAACAAAAAAGCCGAACAAACTGCAGTTTCATGTAGTCTGCACAAAAGCTTTTCTTTCAACAAAGCCTGTGACTTCACGATTCGCATCAATCCAACCCAGTTCCGCGCTTGAATAACATTTCGCAATCCGCAGCGTAAAGAAACATTATATTTCCAGAATTTATGTGAAGTTCAGTTCACAGATAATGCAGCTGTCTAATAGGATATAAAATATATCGGCGAAAATACATTATTCCTAGTGCACAAAGTTCTTGCGTCTTCCAAGGTTTGATATAAAAAATATATCAATTAATTAATAAGTGAAATTATTAACGAGAAATTTTCACGCAAAAAAAAAGAAATGTAGTAATACTGTATAACATGGGGAAAATCGATTTCGTATTAACTAATAGGTGTTAGAACCCTTTATTGTGAATACGGGTTTGACAATCCCGAAATGCCCTAGCTGGATGTAACCCTTCTTTATCTACATGTTCTTGGATTAGTTCCCTTCATCCCAAACGAAGCTGAGACAGAGTGTTGTAGTCTCCGGGAGAAACAGAAGTCAGGGAATTTACCAGGTCGGTCGCGGGCTGGTGAGGCACTTTTTCCGTTATGAATGGTGGAACTAATTTTTGTTTATAGTTGGCAGGATTCCTCCTGTTTCCTCCCGAGCAATGTGGTGTCTTGTGTAGTTGTTCCGGATGTCGGTAGGCTGCGTGTGGAACAACGATTTTCGACCTGTATTTATACTCGAAATTACGGCGTCCATCATAATTTCTCAGAGTTCCATTTTTAAAACTAGAGAAAGAACGCGTCAGTCAGAAAGAAGCTATTGTGCACGGTAGATGAGTGATGGTGCGCCGGCAGTAATGCCTAGGCAGAAATGTATTAGTCTAGCGTAGTTATAGACCCGAGATACGCGTGCACTGCGAACCAATCGGAAGTCAGTATTAGTTGACGGACGTGAAGTAGGTTTCGCAGGCTTTACAGTTCAAAGCCGAGAGAAAAGTACTGGGATTTTTAGCGTTATTGTTTAGGTGTCAGTAAATGGAACTAGTTTGTATAACTCATCTCCTATGTTGTTTAGACGATGACATACGTCGAAGCTTGTGTGGCTAAGGGGAAGCACAGCTTAATAACAAGGACTCAAGATACAAGGTCAGCTCTAATGTTAATCTAACATTTTTTATACATGCGGAGCTCTAAAAGGATGGATGTTTGTACTTCCCTAGCTACTTGTAAGATTTTAATGATTCGGAAAAAATCTTTCAAGTCCAGAAACCCAAAGGAGTTTCGATAGTGGGTATGGGTAGTAAAAATGACACCAAATTTACTGTTACTGACCCATATATCATGTTTTCTTCTCCTTTTTATTTTAATTACTATAATTTGTTAAAAAACACGACAAAACAAAGCTAGTTTTTTTATTTTAAAGCGAAAAGCCCATTGAGGCTATTATGTAAGCCTCCCTAAATGTAAGTCTGAGAGTAAAGTGTTAGTCATAAGTGTAGTGTTGTAAGTGTAAGTATGTGTTAGACTCGGGTACTGCGAAATCCTCTAAATAGGTGCAGCTAGTCTGCAACCCTGCGGAGTTTTTATATATTACAGCTTAACAACTGTTATATGAAATCAGCTGATCGTCACGAATTAATATAAAACAACTGATCTGTTATTATTACATGTTATTTATCAAAAATGTTATATATATATATATATATATATATATATATATATATATATATATATTTACATCGGTCAAACGTATTCGTAGTGTATTAGTCGTACTGAAAATAGAAGCTCGTTTCCGTAAAGATGGAAAGTCGCTTCCTTGATAATGGAAACTCGCTCCCATGATGATGGAAACTCGCTTCCATGAAAATGTAAACTCGCTCCCATGATGATGGAAACTCACTTTGATGTGAAAAAGTATAATTGCGTGATTGCGTCTCGGATGCTACAACGGTGCGTGGGCCTGGATAAATGTATCGTTTTGAGTGATGTGTCGGCTTAAGATTAATAGAAACACCACAAGAAGCCTGTAACTGATGAAGTCTTCTCGGCGTTCAAATGTCGAGAACAAATAACTTGGCTTTCCTTTCACTTACCCTCAACATTCCATTTGTTGTAGTGATTTACTGTTGAAAGGTTGGCACTGCTGACGCAGAATAGAATAAAATATAACCGCGGCACGCAGCTGTATCGCTCGCATTATAGAAAACATTTTATAAAAATTAACAATACCGCATCGTATAATAATAATTCTCTTACCTTACAAAACAAAAACAAACCCTGACCACCTTCGGGTTTTTGAACTTTTGGCTGAAATAACCGCTCGTATCTAAGGGTTATTTTTTTAACTTTATCAAAAAGCTATTAAAAACAGGATTTTCACAAATAGTTTTCTCTAAATTTTGCTCAAATATTTGCCAATCAAATTTCTTTATGAATTTCGCTCAAGCTTTTGGTCAGATATGTTTATACCTGAAATTTATACCTGAAATCAGTGTAGCAAACGATTGCGACACGCAGCTGACGTGATGGAAGCAAATTAATAAAAGAGTTTTGTGTTTTCTCCACCCTTTTTCGACATTCTGATTTCACCATTATAAACAGCATTAAAATCTGCGTATATTAGAGTTTTAAACGAAAATTAACCCTGACCGCCGTATTTTGAAAATGCAAAATTCTAATTTATACAGTTTACAAAAGTTATTAAGATGGTGAAATCAGATCTGCAAAAAAATATTTTGAACAATAAAGTTATCAATTTTTGAAACAATTAAAGTTGCCGCCATTTTGAAACTGTTGTACGAATTTCGCTGGTTAATTAAGTTGTTGAAGCTATTAACAAAATCGATTTTTCTGCCAATCGTGTGCGTGTTAACACATAATAAATAAATTGAAAGAAAAAAACAATTATAACCCGCATCACTAGTCCACCCTGTTAAGGGATGCGGGCTTAATCGCACTGTGACCTTGAACCAACCAATCGTAGAAGAGCAGTGTTGCCATTTCTTATTAGCTATAAACTGAATATGTTTGAATGGAAATACTGAAGTGCCTGTTCAAGGCTACTGAAGTGCCAAGGCAATGTGGTAACATCGCGTTCTTCCGCTATTGGTTGACAGTCAAAGGACTAGACTTGCGATTCTAACTGTAGTCGTTCATTTATATCACACAACTTACAAATTGTATTCGGATGTTAAAGTGAACTTAGTGGAAAATAAGTAAATGGTGAGATGGCTTTATACAAGAAAGTTTATGGGAGAAGCTTGTTCCAAACATATTGAAGTTATGTGTTGAGGGAGGTGGTGAAGACGCCCTTCATTTAAGTAAAGAAAGATTAAAGGGATTTGCTGAGAGACCCTCTCTCCTTTATCTGACTAGATGTAAGTGTATTTATACACAACCAATCTATAAATAACACTGCTGAAAATTTAACTAATTAAATTACAATAGTACGTTTTACTTAGAACGTATTTCCCACTTAATCTAAAAAAAAAAGAAATAAAGCCCGCACTTTGTCATGTGGTTCCTCCCCGATTCTGTAGTTTATGACGAAATATTTTTAAAAACGATTCATAAGATTTTGCTCATACATAATAAGAAGTCAATTCTTTTAATATTTCCTTTCCGTAAACATAAAACATTATTATTTAATGTCTTTTAATATTTCCTACATAAAACATTATTAGGCACTACTGTACTGTACAACAAGTATCATTATGTTCGGACAAATTTTACCCTTAACTATTTTTTAGAGTGTTTTTAAGAGTTGCAAATGAATAAGTTTATTTAATTACACCATATGAAGTGCTTAATTTTTAATTTCACTTTTATTAAATTAGCTTGTTAAAAATTACCTGTTAATTCATTACCAATAGTTTTAAAAAATTTGTATATATTTCAAGAAAACTAACAGACAAAAGTGTTTATATATTTGTATATATTTCAAGAAAACTAACTACAAAAGTGTTTATATATTTGTATACATTTCAAGAAAAAATAACAGACAAAAGTGTTTATATATTTGTATATATTTCAAGAAACATAACAAACAAAATTGTTTATATATTTGTATATATTTCAAGAAAAATAACAGACAAAAATGTTTATATATTTGTATATATTTCAAGAAAACTAACAGACAAGTGTTTATATATTTGTATATATTTCAAGAAAAATAATAGACAAAAGTGTTTATATATTTGTATTTTTTTCAGGAAAACTAACAAACAAAAGTGTTTATATATTTGTAAATATTTCAAGAAAACTAACAGACAAACGTGTTTATATATTTGTATATATTTCAAGAAAACTAACAAAACAAAAGTGTTTATATATTTGTATATACTTTAAGAAAACTAACAGACAAAAGTGTTTATATATTTGTATATATTTCAAGAAAAATAACAGACAAAAATGTTTATATATTTGTATATATTTCAAGAAAACTAACAAACAAAATTGTTTATATATTTGTATATATTTCAAGAAAACTAACAAACAAAATTGTTTATATATTTGTATATATTTCAAGAAAACTAACAAACAAAATTGTTTATATATTTGTATATATTTCAAGAAAACTAACAAACAAAAGTGTTTATATATTTGTATATATTTCAATAAAACTAACAAACAAAATTGTTTATATATTTGTATATATTTCAAGAAAACTAACAAACAAAAATGTTTATATATTTGTATATATTTCAAGAAAACTAACAAACAAAAATGTTTATATATTTGTATATATTTCAAGAAAACTAACAAACAAAAGTGTTTATATATTTGTATATATTTCAAGAAAACTAACAAACAAAAGTGTTTATATATTTGTATATATTTCAAGAAAACTAACAAACAAATGATGAAGCATAAGCATCATGTAAGAGCACTGTATACATCACGCCACAACAATTGAGTTCTCATTCTAAAAATTCTATTAAAACTATAACGCGTTACAGTATACACGTCTAAAAGATGCTGAGCCGCCTCGGTGGCCTAGTTGATAGCGTACTATATCAAGAATCCGGGTTCGATTCCCAGCCAGGGCTTGGCATTTTCATACGCTATAAATCATCCCATCGTCTTCATTAGCCCAAGTGTGCACAATAGTCGGACGTTAAACACAAAAAAAAAAAAAAATCTAAAAGATGCTTACAAATTTCAATACATCTCGAAGACTAGTAGGCATATAATCATGTTTCTGAAATGAGGTTATAATGCGCCTTCATAGCAATAAAACCTCATAACAATAAACCTTCACTTGGAAAATTTTGTTTCACCACAGTTGTATTTAAGCTACAGCTGAATATGACCATATGTTTAGCCGAGCAACAGCTGATCATATTGGGATAACAAACTAAGAAAAGAAACACTAAATATATCTCGGCGTATGATTCCGATCAATAAGTAAAGAGAAGGCAAAGTGTGGCTTACGGTTGGGCAAAGTTTTATCAAAATCGTAATTTCCATTAACAGTCGAGGAACTAACCAACCTAAAAAATAAAACTAACCAGTTTAATTACCGTACAGATCTTATAGCTAAATTTAAACTATGTATAACTGATATTAAAGAAAATGAACGTGTATTTATCTTATACAAATGTAAAATATCAATCTTGTACAATATATCCAACTGTTAATGCTGTAATAATTGTAATAACTGGAATGAACATGTAATATAAGGATGTTTGTAATTAATTTAAATATTTATTAATGAATTTACACATCCCTTACGTAGCATAAGCAAAAATCATAGCACTAAGCCACGAATGCACTACAAACAGCTCACTGGTAGACTTAAATTCACTTAAAGAAATTACTAGTAATTATAGTAAAAGTCAAGCTTGAAACGTTTTTATATATTAAATGCCTAGGCCTGCCTAAATAAGTTTATACAAACAATTTTTAACAATTTCGGGTAATCCGAAGCTACGACAACTGTCAAATTTCACAAAAAACAACCAATTCTTCTAGTCTCCAGCAAAGTACACAGACAGACGCACAGATCAATGCAAGTAAACACTATTTTTTTAAATTATTCTCTTAATATTATTTAATAAAACTCCAAATAACACTATACAACAATTATTGCCACTTGAATTTCATAGAAAATAAATCAAAAACTGTTACAATATAACAAAAGTAAAACACTGTCATTTTAATAAGTACTTATTCAATGACAAATCATTTATAAGAATGTATTTTTCTAAAACAACGTTAACAACAATTGTTAACGGAAAAAATATTCTGAATATGTCTGATACAAAACCAGTGTTTATAAAAAACGCGCCCTCCTTAATTAGCAAGCATTACTACAGTGTTGTTAATTAAATTCAAACGGCAAAATTATGTTAATTTATTGCCGTACATTCGTTCAGCGCTTTCAGAAATTTCCCGAAAAATATTACGCGAAAGTCGTGCCTCACAACTTTGGAACTTTCTTTAACTTTGAAAACTTTGTATATTGGTTTAGAGACAGGTCATTTATAACTGCTTAGGTACAAGTTGTTTTTACAATATGCGCACTTTGTATAAGTTTGAAAAACGTTGCGCTTATACGTGTGAATATATATTGTTCCAAATATTTTTTTCAAATAAATAAAACAATTTTCTCTTGCATTTCTTTTATTAAGAAGTGTGTTTTGTGTGTGTGTTGTTTGTGTGTGTGTGTGTGTGTGTGTGTGTGTGTGTGTGTGTGTGTGTGTGTGTGTGTGTGTGTGTGTGTGTGTGTGTGCGTGCGTGCGCGCGCGCGCGCGTGCATACCGATAAAGGTGAAAATAATTAATACATTTTATGAAATTTGGCTTATACTGTAGTAGGTTGCTTAAAATTACAGAGAATTTTAAACTTTAAAAAAAAGTTTTATATTTTTCCCCTTTTTTTGGTAAAAAAAACAACAATTTTAAAAATAATTTTTTTAAATGATTTAGATCAAAGTTGAATAATTCGTATGCTCACTCATATCTCAAGAGGATGTACTAAATTAGAAAACAAATTACTGTTTGGGCATGAATGAAACATCGCGGCACGCAGCTGTCTCGCTGACGAGATGAAAAAACTTTTCCAAAAGTATTTATCAATATCTTAATGATTTTCTAAATTCTTACTTCACCTGCACATATTAGCATTTTAAACTATAACATTACACTGAAAATACAAAAAAACGAACAATGACAGCATTTAAATTACATTTTTTTAATTTCACTGGATTTTCGAAATTCAAAATGCTAATTTATGCAGTTTTTAACGCTGATTACTGTGTTGAAATCGAATTTTCAAAAGATCTTCTACACGACATATTGTAGCCTATATCCCGTATAAAAATAGTAAATTGGGAAAAAATAAATAAAAACTAATAGTTTTTTGTCGTCTTTGTTTTTTTATTGGAAAATACGTTATTAGAGAAGATATTATGGTAAAACCCATACCTGGTATCTTGATGTAATCAAGGTAATCTGGTAGCCGATTATGATAATCATTTACTTAAGCGACGTTAAAATTTATATTGTATACATATATACATATGTATATAATAATTTTTTTTTGGGGTTTAACGTCCGACTATTGTGCACACTTGGGCTATAAATGGGATGATTTATAGCGTATGAAAATGCCAAGCCCTGACCGGGAATCGAACCCGGGTCCTCGGGGTGAAAGCCCAGTACGCGATCAACTGATCGCCACCGAGGCGGCTCGTATATAATAAAATTATATATACATATATATATACGTACGTATGAGTGTATGTGTTTGCGTATACATATACGCAATATATGTTGTCCGCTCACTGATGTTAACAATTTTAGAGAACTATTAATTGAAATCTGGCACAAAAATCGATTTTGGTAATAATTTCGTTAACCAGCAAAATTCGCTCAACAATTTCAAAAAGAAGGCAATTGAAATTGAAAAAAAATTATAACTTTTATGTCTTAATTGGTTTTTTAAATCTAATTTCACCATATAGCGTTAAAAAATACATAAATCAGTTTTTTGAAATATGAAAATCCGTATTGAATATTGTTCACAATTCTATTTTAATCTGTTCAGTTTCGTCTTAACGTATAAAGCGGATCGACCGCATGTTTGGATGTGAGAATTGCTTAGCAACTTACAGTTATTGAACACCCATGAACCATACACCCAAAGAAATCGTCTCGGTGAGCTGGTTTCAAAACAAAACTGATCGTCTGGATTTGGATACCGTCCCGTTTTTTTATCAACACCAATTGCGATCTATGTTTTGAAGGAAAGCCGTTAATCGGAAATTAAATTTTCTTTATAACTAAACACTTTCTTTTAAAGTTTACTTTTTACATATCCAAAACGTTTAACATCGTAGTAGCGAAACACAGGTATTCAGCTAGTTATTATAATAAATAAGTATCACTAATTCCAAATGTTTGGCTTATTTTATAATTTTCTTTTTTCATAAACTATATTTAATCGATGAAACTTGTCATTAGTTAACTTTACTAGGAAAATGAAAATTACCCATACGTTTATGAATGTATTTAGTACATTGGATGGAACGTTAAAAAATGTAATTTAATTAAATTTCACATTATTTAAAAAATCTAAGTTTAATTATATTAAAATCTTCTAACTTACCCAAATAAGTACTGTTAGTTAACACCCATAGGACTTTGAGTGGGTCGAGCATTGTGTTTTGAGTTATAAAACTTTCGTAAAAGTTAAAAAATACTTTTATACTTGACGTTTACGAAGTACCTAAAGAAATACAGTATATTTAGTCACACTACCGGCAAATGAAGTTATTAATTTTATAAAAAAGTTACGATCTCCCGTCGAGTATCGAAGTACAGTTGGTGGAGTTCGATACACTGTTCGCACGCAACTGAACGAATTAAAGCAGTTCTATGTTGTGACGGTGCTGCTCTCTATCCCCTCCACTTCCAACTTTCCTTACTTTGGGTACGTACAGAAACATTGACCCCTACATGTCTGTCTCAGCAGTTATATATTAAACAGTATATCGGATAAAACTAAGTTATGTACTCGTATGTTGAAAAATAAAAAAAAAAAATCTGAAAAAATGTCTTGTATCTTTGTTAGGTCGGAAACTTTTCAGACTACCCTCGTATATGTCTATTTTATGGAAGTAAAGTAGGATCTTTTAAATTTAAAATTTTTATTTTTTGTTTCGGGAGGGGCGATCACCTTTCTGCCCTCTTTAATCCGTCCTTGTGTACACCCAATGTTTTTGTCTCCAGTTAATCTTAAAAGCCGGAGAAAAGATGTTATTTTATTTGACGAAATAAATATACGCGCAGAATGTCTCGAATAACAAAATATACGTTTCAAATTGAGTACGCGAGTGTTTATTGAATAAAATATATTGTTCTGAAATTTGACGCTTTATATATGTGGCAGTAAAAAAATATGCACTTAAGTAAACTTACTTACAAACGTAATGCACGCATTTTTTAATCGTTATATTACTTACTGTCTGTTTCGACATTTACAAGTGATACAGTCAAAACCAGCAGTAAATAACAGTGTTATGTATTTACGTATTGTGGTTTTTAAAACATATTAAAACGGAACTATTAACCTTAAAATGTATCTTTGTAAAGGATGTATGTTGTTAATGAGCAGAGTTGTAAAACGCACAGTGGAAAACTCCACTATAAAATTAAATTGGAATCAAAGAAATTTATTTATTTATTTTCTGTGGATGACAGTTTATTTTCTTTAATTTTCAAAACTGATAATGATCAAGTTTCTTTTAACAAACTTCTCTTTAATTTAAATGTCTTTTCAATATTATCTTTAAAAAGCGGAATAGAATACGAAAACGGTTTAGACCTACAGGGTAATTCATATAACATTTATTTACATCCAATATATACATGAATATGTATATATATATATATATATATATATATATATATATATATATATATAAATGGATTTCGGGTAACAAACATGTTAAAGAAATTACTGCAATATTTTTTTATTAATTTAAATCGAATGGAAATTGCGAAGGGTTTTACTAATACAAACTGCAAACACACACACACACACACACACACACACACTCACTCTCTCTCTCTCTCTCTCCAAACACACACTCACTCAAAAAACATACACTCTCTCTCCCATGTCTCTCTCTCTCTCACACACACACACACACACACACACATATATATATATATATATATATAT
>CM040190.1:81454649-81497149 GCA_022606455.1 Callitettix versicolor
ATTTATTTTGTGGCAGGTTTGTATTTCGTGGCAATATTATATTTTGTGGCAAAATTTATTTTGTGACAAGATTTATTTTCTGGCAAGTTTGTGTTTTATGGTAATATCATACTTATGGCAAGTTTCTATTGTGTGGCAAGTTTTTATTTAATGGCAAGATTGTATTTTGTGGCAAGATTTATTTTGTATCAATTTTGAGTTTTATCACAAGATTATATTTACGACAATTTTTTATTGTGTAGCAAGTTTTTATTTTAAGGTAAGATTGTATTTTGTGGCAAGTTTTTATTTAATGGCAAGATTTATTTTATGGCAAGTTTGATTTTTTTGTACATGTTTGTTGACTGGGGACTGGCCGACGAGTTGAAACTTAAAAAAAAAGTAAACCGTACTCATTACTGGTTTGTAATGGTCCAATTATATCACTGATCTTATTGTTAAATTGAAATTATACACAACTGTTATTAAACAAAACATACACTTATGTACAATCGCAAACAAATATAAAACATCAGTTGTTTTACAATATATCCAACTGTTAATGCTGTTACAATTTGCCATGGTTGGACAAGGGCGTACATTAATCATAATTTAAATATTTCTAAATGAACTGTAAACGCTATATGAATCTGTGTTAGATGGATTAAGTATTATTTATATAAATAATTTTAAACAAATTAATTTTAAATGTGAAAAATATAACTTTAGTAACGGGTTTTTGAAATCACACCCTCAGACTAATAATAATCAAAAATCACTGCATTGATCCACAAATGTTCCAAAAACTATCAGCTCACTGGTAAACTTAAATTCACTGTTTTAACGACAAGCGTGACACATTTGTAAACGTTATTAGTAATAACGCGAGTTTTTGTTAGCATTACTCATCATCCAATAGAAATTTTTGCTCATGCTTGCCTACAGAAATTTTCACATAGAAGTTATCACGTTAAACATCAACAAATCGTAGTGTTCAGCACCTCGTCTTTCAGTAGTAAGTCGTGTAAGTTGTTCATGTGAAATAATTCATTAAGTATTTATTTATTACAGAAAAGTAGATTAAGAATTATAAATTAATAACGCCAAAGAACAAAATCACTGCGAATAAATACAAATTGTAACACACCAAGCGCGTATTAATATTTAACAGACACGCTGAACGTTTCACAAGCAAAAACCTCTCGCATACAAATTTAATCTCTTTGTCCAGTATTGCCAACCTTCGGAAAATCTCACAAAAAACCCAATATCGTTGGGAAAATAGAACACCGCAACACGCGGTCCCAACATGTGTTGTTGCTGCGCAGCCTTTCTGTAAAAACTTGTTTTTATTTCCTTCTTAACCTTGTTTATTAGCTGTACAACCACCCGTCGGACTTGCTGCAAACGTTATGCGATTATTAAGAGTCGGTTCGAAAACAAAAGCTAATGAATTGTTTAAAACCAGTGAAAGTAATATATTTCGTTTGTTTAATGCCAGTTACGCCAATGAGGCAAGGGATTGACGTTAACGGCAAGGAAAAAGTTTACGGCAGTAAAACCTCGTAGTGCGCACATTCGAAAAAACAGACTGACTTATGTTTTTTAGCACCGCTAACACACTGTCCCGAAAGTAATAATTTAACAGAAATTGGGATTAAATGTTCACAGTGGTTCAAATATATTAGTAATTCATGGTAAAACAGACTATGAAATGTCCATCGATTCTGATCTCTAGAACACGGTTCCATTCACACACTCACTGACGGGAGTTAAGGTCCTTATAGAACTAGCATCTATCTCCAGTCCTCTCTGTGCAGTCTCTACTACTTTCGAACTATTGTAGTCTCCGGGAGAAATAGAATACGTCCGGGCGTTTGCCAGGTCCTGGCTAGGCAATTTTCCGCTGGCTAGGAATTTTGAAATAAATTCGCTTCGTATTTAGAGTTAGCCGGATCCCTCCCATTTCCTCCCGAGCGAGTTGCGGTGTCTAGTTGGTCCTAGTGTTGGTAGGCTACGTGTAGTTCTGCAGTGTGTGGTCCTCCTCGATGTTCTGCCAAACAACGATTTTCGACTTGTATTTATGCTCGAAATTATAGCGGCAACCATAATTTCTCGAAATTCCATTGTTAAAACTAAAAAACGAAAGTAACAATCAGAATGAAGCTATTGTGCGCGGAAGATGCGAGGTTGCACCGGCAGTAATACCTGGGCAGAAAAGTATTAATCTAGAGCAGTGTAGACCCGAGACACGCCTGCAATACGAACCAATCGGAAGTGAGTATTGGTTGACGGGAGTGAAGTAAGTTTCGCAGGATTAAGATGTTTCCAAGCCGGGAGAGAAATACTGGGATTTTTAGGTGTTTGTTTAGGTGTCAGTAAGCGGAACTACATGGTGTTACTCAGTTCCTATGTTGTTTAGGCGATGACAGACCGTCTTAAGGCAGCAGTTCTCACTTCCATGGTTCTCCCAGATGTTTATATCTGCCTAAACAGTCTCCCCATAGCTATATCTTCTTTTATTTATAATTCTACTCAGGCTTATAATATTTACGGACCCCCACCCCCATATTCGAATTACAGTCCAAAGCACAAGTCTAGTCCGTTAACGATCAACCAATAGCGGGAAAACGTGGTGTTGCCACATGGCCCTGGAACATCAGTAGCTTTTTAATACGTAGCTTTCGATCAGGCACTTTTTAATACGTACACATTTCCTTATTCGCATAAATTCAGTTTATAGCAATCTGGCAACACCGCGCTTCTCGGATTGGTTAGCTCAAGGTCACAGTGCGAATAGATCCAACCATCAGCAGTCTAGGCTTGTTATACGGGCTACAGTGCAATGACAATATTTTTCTAGCTCCATTCATCAGCTTGATTCAAGGTATCATAAGTGGACATGTTTTTTTTATTATTTTCTCAGTGTAAATCACCACCAGCAAGCCGTCAATCCTTGTTGCCAAGCTACGCAGCTGGGACACTAGATTTTATGGGAGTATATCACGTGAACGTAGCATAAAAATTGTTTTTCTGACAGCTTTGGCAAGATCGTTACCCAACGCAATCAAACGGGATGTGTTTTGTAACGAAGCATATAGAACAAATATATAACTGATAAAGAAAACACGAAATATTATTTATTCACATCCCTGGAAAAATAATTAAAGCACGTGACTTTATCTGTGCACTTCTCCACACAGTAGTGTGATTGTGTGTGTGTGTGCTCGCGCGCGCGTGTGTGTGTGTGAAAGAGCATTCTTACGTTCGAAGTTTTCATTCAAACTTGGCATTAAAATCGACTTTGGTAATATTTCGGATAAGTCCGTTGTTCGTCACCCAACAAAAAGTTTAAAAAAGTGGCGGAATTACTATTACGGTTAGCGTTAATATTTGCATTTCACAATAAATTAAAAATTTATATGTCCAACTCGTCTATAAAATATCTTCTTATTCTTCTTCCAGGTAAGTTAGTGATGAGGCACGTTGGATTATGCACTGATTCTCCTTAGAATTCTTGCTTTTATTACTGAATATTGTGGCGTTGAGGCATCCCGCCAGGATACTGTGCTTACCTCTTCCTTAATAACCCCAACACTATTAATTTTGATGCCCAGATAATCGAGCTCTATAGCCACAACAGTTATTTATGTGTTTGGCACTAGATTTTACGGGAAAAACACGTAAACATAGCATACAAATTGTTTTCTAACAGTTTGGACACGTTGGTTAACCAACGCAATCAAACGGGATGTGTTTTGTAACGAAGCATATAAAACAAATATACACTGACAAAGAGTACACGAAATATTACGTATTCACATCCCTGGAGAAATAATTAAAGCACGTGACTTTATCTGTGCACTTCTCCTGGTTACGGTCTACTTCCAGCGAGCTGTATTTGCATTGAGTACAGTGTATTCCGTAATTTTGTATAATAAAAATTGTCTCCTGAGGAAAGATATTCTAGTTAAGTCGCTTGTATTCTTTATCTCTAATGTAAAGGCTGAATAGTTTTAACCTAATTACATTTAATAGTGCACGCAGATGTAAAGCTGACGTGACAGAAGCGATCGTAGCTTTTACACTTTTTAAAAATCTGATTTCATCGTCGCAATCAACGTTCAAACCTGCATACATTTTAAGTAATTATTTTTTTTAAACGAATTTCATTCAAAATACAAAAATTAACTCATGTTGTTTAAAAAAAGTATGAAACAATTTATGGATTTTTTAAAACTTTTAATTGACGCCATTTTAGAAACTAACATACACAATTGTTAAAGACAACTAAAAAATTGTTCTAGTGGCCAATCAGCACTCATTGGTCATCATGGCCCCTTCAATAGCTAATTTTCTACTGAATATTTGTTAAAAATCAAAATCAAAGTTAGGGAAAATATTTGGATCTTGTACCATTTAAACGTAAAGTTATATGATTTTTGTGGAACAAAACTATTCAAGTGATTGTGAGTAGTCATTTTAAAAGCGGTTTCTTTATCTCCTCTATTGTTATCTCTGTTTACACGAAAAGCGAACCTTCGCCGAAACGCGCCGCCAGTGGTAGTCCGTAACCTGTTCGAATCGGGGTCCATTATTTTGTATTACCCTTCATTCGACTGGACGATATTTATAGAAGCGAAGAAGATGCTATAAAATGTTTTCACTAGAATTCAATTTTGCATCCGTGGACACGATATGGTTTTAAACCTCAATTCGTCGAAGTGGGTTTGTTCGAAACGTGAGTGAAGTGAGTACAAATCAATTCGGGTTGACACCGGTTCAAAACTACCGTCAACAATGGTTCTGCTTTTCATTTGTTGTTGGTCCAGGAAACTAACAAGAATAGCATTTTGTAAGCACGAACTAGAAACGAACCATAGAGTTTTAAATACAAAAGTAGAACAAAGTAAGGCCTATTGTATTAAATAACCAAAATATATTGAACGACTCTGCTTTATAAACAGCTCAAACAATTATTATATATCGTCTATTTTAGCAGTTCATATCGAATAGATATA
Source organism: Callitettix versicolor (assembly GCA_022606455.1). Classification (NCBI taxonomy): domain Eukaryota; kingdom Metazoa; phylum Arthropoda; class Insecta; order Hemiptera; family Cercopidae; genus Callitettix; species Callitettix versicolor. The sequence continues at coordinate 81,459,650 of CM040190.1, forward strand.
GTAGGCAATGGTAGCACAATTTTCTGGTTGACGTATAACGGAAAAGATCCAAATATTTTGAAAACGGTTTACGAGTATAAATTTTAAAAAACATTCAACCGTTTTATAACAATCAGTTTCATTAAACTTGTGCTCACAAACAAGAATGTCTCACTAATGGAACTGTAGCAATGAACATCTTGTTATTCGAACACAATCGGATACCGACAACCACACTGAATTTGGTAATTAATGTACAAAGATCGTTCAATAATTGAAGACATAATTAATTAGCTTTAGCGTCGTGACAGCTGCTAAGAGAGTTACGCCAGTTTTGGAGCATTAATTTTATAACAGCTGTGACTGTTGATCAGCTGATTCAATATATATTTTATATTATTTACAATGGTGAATATTCTTGAAGTATACGAACTAACTGGACATTGTGTATAATTACTTTTGCATCAGTTTTTTCTTAAACAGTATGTACGCTGTCCCCTCAGAAAGGAGCCTCTAAACATAGTCGTAGTCTGTGATTCGTATTTAATAATACCATTGAATACAAACGGACTAGAAGTACAGCCTGCGTTATAAAAGCCATAATCGATATCAGCGTCTACATTCCAAGTAACTGGACTATCTGCCGCTACAAACGTTGTGAGCTGCAAGCACATCAGGTGGAGACGTTTGAGAAAATAGACAGTACTGTTATCAATTTAAATGTAGTTGAACACTGCCGCAAGATGCCACCAGCATTGAGTTTTCACAAAGCTCTCGTATGGGTTATCATTCTAGTACGTTTATATGCAATGGTAAAACCATTTTTTACTTTATATTCGTAAAACCATTAATATTTACTTCGTTGAAGTACAAGACCCAATAGTAGAATCTTAAACATATTTGGGTAAAATAGTAAGTCACTTTTAAAAAAGTTATCACACACACACACACACACACACACACACACACACACACATATATATATATATATATATATATATATATATATATATATATATATATATATATATATATATATATATATATATATATATATATATATATATATATATATATATATATATATATATATATATATATATATATACATACACACATATATATCATCACAGAGCCAGTATATATATATAAACCATACTGGCACAATACACCATTGTTTTCTTAGATTATCGTGTAAAATACATTCACTATAGAATTATGATAGCAAAGGGTTCTTTATTTAAACTCTCTAATTAAAGTTGACCACCGACAAGTTCATTTTCGTATTTTCAGTCGAATTTGAAAATTTAATGGCGCTAATTTAAGCGGATATTAATATCGAATACGACTGAAAAATGGAATTTTAAAAACGTATAACATGAAAACCGTTATGCGCTTTTAAAATGGACGCCATTTTGAAACTGTTAATCGTATTTTGTAGTGTAACAAACTTGACCGAGCTATTGTTAAAATCGATTTTTGTTCCGAAATTGAATCAGATAACATAAATATCTTTCTCTCTCTCTCTCTTACACACACGCGCGCGCGCGCACACACACACGCGCGCGCGCAAATCCGTATGTATATACACTACTTGATGTTTCCGGTTGCTGTAGCGGAGCACTGTAATAACCACTTCAAGTTAAATATTATGAGATACTCTCCTTAAGTCTTTTCTTTCCTTACCATACTAATCCAAATCTTTAAACATGCCAATTTGTTGTTTGTAAGCAAAAATAAAGGACAAGTCATCTCAAAATCACTGAAGAACGAACTAGGATCTCTAAAAAACTACTTTTTGTCATACGAGTTCATGTCATTTTCAAATTCCGGACATATTTTCGATTGCGATGGTGCAAGACATTTTGCAAAAGTTATCAGTTTTTTATTTCACGATTCCTACTGCTGTATTTGCAGTATGCTAAATCTAACCTGATTTTGAACGACAGACAAGATACTCTGCTTGTACGATATCGGTATCTTTTGTTTCCTTATCTTGCCAATTCGTAAGTTCCGAGAAAGCAGCTCCCGACTGCCAAATAACGAATCAGCCGCCATTTTAAACTTCGGAATTCATTTATTACTTGACAATGCTATCCAAAGTATTAACTAAAAAAATATTTTACAGATTTTGAATCCAATGGACCCGAAATTACAAACGCCAGAGCTGTCAACACTGTATAAAAATCCGAATTTTAACTACTTAAAAACGTGTAATAGAGGCTCATTTCATAGTGTCGCTTGTGTATATTCTTGCCGGACTTTTTAAACTGAAAGTTAATTAAACTGAATGTGTATTTTTTGCTGCACTAAAACTAACTGCAATCAGCCAAGAACCCTTTATAGTCTGAAGTTTCATTACAGCACAGAAAAAAACACAACTTGTAATTTGAAGTGTTAATCTTACACTCAACCTAATTGAAAAAGCACGGTGTATATTTTTACAACAGGAACTTGTTATTATTACTGTTTATTCCATCGTTTGTTTACATAAAAACAATTCACGACTTTTAAAAAGTAGATTGAATATACGTTTGAAGAGTGTAGCCTTTTAGTTTTCTTGATGACGTATAAGAGGATAAGTCAATAAGTAAAGTGAAATTGAAAAAATCTATATATTTATTGTATTTATGTAATACTAGCATTACTTTTCAACATAATCCCTTCCTACTTCTATGCACTTAGTCCATCTTTTAATCAGCGTTTGAATCCCTTCCTGGAAGAAGGTTTTCGACCTGGTGTTCATAAAATTTTGCCCCGCGTGTATGACCTCTTCGAGTGGTAATGATTCCCTCGTAACTGTTCTTTTAATGGGCCGAAAAGATGAAAATGGGGGAGCCAAGTCTGGATTATATGGAGAGTCATCCAGTACCTGAAAACCGACATTTTGAAGGCATTGGACTGTGTTTTTACCCATATAAGGGGGTTATACTGAAAAAAATCACGCGTTTTGAAAGGTTACCACGTCTTTTGGATTTTGATTTTGAATTCAATAAACGCAGTAGCTCACAGTAGCTGTCACTATTTATTGTTTGACCTTCATATTTGAAGTCAACGAAAATTGGACCTTCCATATCCCAGAATATCGTCATCATAACCTTTCCTGCAGACGGCTGAGTTTTGAACCTTTTTGCTAAGGAAGATGAAGAATGTTACCACACCAAAATTTTCGCTTACTCTCGATGGACCCATGTCTCATCGACGGTTATTATTCGCTTAGTAAATGAGTCTACTTCTTCTTCAAAACGTTCCAAATGTTTCTGAAATGATTGTCTTTGTGGATGCTGGTCAAATGACATGGAACCCAGCGAGCACAGACTTTTCAAAAATTTAAAGAATCGTGGATGATTGAACATGTCGAGCCATGGCTACATTCAACTCACTTGCAATTTTATCAACTGTAATTCGTCGATTATCGATAATAATTTGTTTAAACGCTTCAATATTGTCATTAGTCTTTGAAGACTACCAGGCCACTGACCATCACACAGAAAAATTCTATCACTTTTAAAGGTATCAATCCTCGTAGATCTTCAAACAACTCTCCACATTGTTGTTACGTTTGTCCAATAAACTCTGCGGTTTCACACCTTCTGCGTTGAAGAAACGTATCACTGCTCGCATTTGTTCCTCGGTGCAATCAGACAAAGGAGAACTCATTTTACACAAAATGATTATGTTTTAAACACAATCACAATTAGCTTACAATGAAACGACACTTTTATGAACACTTACATTAAAAACAATCAGTTAGATTGGGAACTAACTGCATAGTCCGTTTCGCTTAACACAGCTCCACTCCGCCTTTGGTAGCCATCCGGCCTAAATAATGGTGGAACGCAGCCATCTTGAGTACAACGTAATGGAATCAAATTTCTAATTTTTTCGTCATTAAAATATGTCTCAAAATCTACACACACACACACACACACACACATATATATATATATATATATATACACACACACACACACACACACACACACATATATAGTTTGTTGTTTTTTTTTGTTATTTTAAGGTGAAAAACACAATGAAGCTATTATCGCCTCCTTAAATGTAAGTGTGAGTGTAAAGTGTTAAAGTCGTAAGTGTACTGTTGTAAGTGTAAGTGTGTGTTAGACTCGGATACCGCGAGAGACGTCTAAATTCGCACAATAAGTGCAGCTAGTCAACACCACCTGCGGGGCACACACACACACACACACACACACATATATATATATATATATATATATATATATATATATATATATGTAAACACACACAAACACATTTTAAACTACTACTGAAACTACGGATTTTGAAATTTCAAAACGCTATTTAGAATTACGATATTGAAAATCAGATTTTCAAATAATTATAAAGAAAAGATTATGCGTTTTAAATGGCTGCTATTTTGGAAATATTAAACGAACTTTGTTGTTAACGAACTTACCCAAGCAGTTACAAAAACCGAATCGTATTTTAAATTATCCTTCGCCAACTTTCATTATGAGCAAAGTTCGCAATTTCGGTGAGTATTGTTTTCAAGTACCATTATACCAAGCTAAATACCTTTGTATCAGGTCATAAATTAGTATTAAAACGTGAAACGCAACGATTAAAGTAAGTTTTCCAATTTACTTTGTTTTATAGTTTCCAGTTTTTGTTTGTATTGTTGCTTAATGTCTGACTCGCTGTAAAGTCACTGCTGACCCAGTCTTAATATTCAATTTATTTTCTCGTTCCAAGCAGACGTCTCGTGCAATCAAACATCCGTTTTGAAGACAATTCTCTTGTTTTAAGAGTTTCGAGATTATTAAAAAAGCGTTTTAGATTACAGTTAAAGATTACGTTACTTCTCTCTATAGTCACGAAGAGCTTAAAAAGTTCCGAACGAAAAATTTTCTGTTTTGAATATGTGGGAAGAAATTAGTACGTTCTTAAATGAATTTAATTAATGAAAAAATGCATAATACTTATTTTCTTATAAATAATTATTTCTTGTTGTTAAATTCAATGAAATTTTTCATTACACAATAAAAGACATTTTTAAACGATAAAAACAATTTAGACGATAAAAACTATTTAAACAATAAAAACAATTTAAACGATAAAAACAATTTAAATAATAAAAACAATTTAAACGATAAAAACAATTCGAACAATAAAACAATTTAAACGATAAAAAACAATGCAATATATGAAAACAATTTAAACGATAAAAATAATTTAGGCTAATTGATGAAAACAATTTAAAAGATGAACAAAATTTGAACAATTAAACAATTTAAACAATAGAACAGTTTAAACCATACGGAAATTTAAACAATAAAAACAATTTGAACAATAAAATCAATTGAGTTTGTCATAAAAATTCGTTTGAGTCATAAAAATCCGACTGTTTATGAGCTATAATTGTTATTTTGTTTTGAAACTCAATTGTTTCTCCAAACGATAGTTCAGTTCTTGCAATTCTCAGGTCAGTCAATAAGGATCATAATCGTGATTTTGTAACTGAAATTTTATTTTTTCAAAACTTATTTATTTAATCAGTCGGGGATTCTCCCTCAGCGCCTGTTTTAGGACCTCTTCAACGACGTTCGTCATGGTGTCATTCCTTGTCACGGAAAATCCAAAAGGACATCAACGACCACTTTGTCCAGAGAGTGACTGGTGCGAAGCGGCGCGGACCGTGTTGTGTTCAGATTTCTTAGGCAGTTGTTTATATCGTAAAAAGGGAATAGAAATCAAGGTGCTTAAATAGTTCCAAGTCTCCCAGCTTTGTTCGGTGGAAATTTTCTGTTTTTAGTATTCGTGAAGAAATACTAAGTTTGTGAAATGAATTTAATAAATATTTATAGTTATAAATATAAATAGTTATTTCTTGTTGGCATGTTTAATGGAAAACAATAAGAAACATTGTTTTTAAACAATAAAAAACAATTTAAACAAAAAAAAACAAAATTATCCCTACTTGCTTGTTCACGAACATTCTAACAATGTATTATTTTAAAATCTTTTATTTATATCAGTCATATAAAATAAATAAACAAACAATCACCTTTAATAATACGTTGTCAAAACAAAATTTTTATTGTTGTTTAGAATTATTATTCTTTTGAAACACGATCGGAACGATTCATTATTATCATTAGAAATATTTTCGTATATGGGTTCGTGTTAAAGGCGTTATCCTATTTAAAACGAATTTTCCGAAAAAAAACGAACCAAACTAATCAGAAAAACTCCTTTTTCGAGAGAAAAAGACATACTTTCATAAAATTACACCGCCATTTCTTAAGGAAAAACTATGTGTATTTGTTATCTCACTTTAAAAGTCTTGAATGTGGGAATGTGGCCAGTGTTTTATGTTTTATATTTTACGTTTTTACTTTTATTGCTTTTAAATGTCCTCGGTGTATCGTCAAAAGAAAACTACGTATACAAAATATAAAAAAACACTGACCATATTCTCACTAAAAGACCTTCATGACGTAACAAACAATTCTTTTTATATTCTTCTTCTTTTCTGCTAGGATTATTGTCACTATGTTCAGTATAATAATCTGCATTCCCCAGCTACCAAACAATTTTTTCTTAACAAATTGGGGGGGGGTAATCAGTATCGTTGTTCAACATTTGTCTTACAGACATTATGTATTCAATATGACCGAATGGATCCACAGGCTATTAACTTTACAGATTTATTTAATTAGAAAAAATTTTGTGAAATTTTTTACCGTACAAATTTAACCAACATGCGTGTTGCCTGCCTACTTCAGTAAGTCACGGCTCACCATGGAACAGAGGAAAATTTAAAAGTCTGCATTACTTTAATGCACTTCGCCTAGCCTACTCAAGAGCATATTATTAAGTAAAAACAGAAGTAAATTTATCGGAAATTTTAATGAATAAATCATTTATTCAATTTCCCTATTCGATATATATTTAAATTTTCCCCAGAACAGTGTAGTTTTCATTTCAAGGCATAAGTAATATTATAAAAATATTCTCTCAATTTTTAATTTCCTCCCTTCAACCAGAACGTTCAACAAAGTACGTAATTTACAAACAGTTGGTTATAGTTTATAATCCTGTCAATAAAAAACTGTATATCATTAATTACGTAACTTCCGTTTCCTCTTGCAGTAAGTTTTCTCCCTTATGTGTATTTCTTTCACAGCGGATAACCTAACTTAACTGAAATCCGACCTGTTTGATTTTATTGCTATAAGATTGCCAATAACACTATTGGCGGCACCAGAAAAACAGACTACTGGGTTTGAGTGTTACTAATTACCACGCTAGAGCGTCAGCAGTTACAAATGTTTTTTTGAACTTATTTCAATTGGAGGGCTTTTTTGTAATTTTCTAATAAGTTGAAAGTACGATTCGGATTCGTTTAGTGTTTGAGATCTTTGAGTCTAAAACCAATTTATTCATGTATTTATTCATGTCTGCTTATCTGCATGTCTGCTTATTCATAAAACGGCTTTATCTGTTTTGATAATTTTACAGACGTGCAGTTTAGAACGTGCAAAACAATAGCGGAGTAACTTTTGTAAGTTATATAATAACAGTAGGCCCTGCAACCTTCCGCAGTTAATGGGAAAAAGAATCAATATGTAACAGTGTCGTTGAACAATAACTCCTCAAATAATACCATTGGCTTATTTAATTACTATAATACAATAATCTTCAATACTTGCATTTTAAGATTACTGTTCATATCGCCCTGAGTAAAACCGTTGCAAAACCATGCGGACCAATTAATTCCTTTAAAATTTTGCTAAAACAGACATTATAGTTTAATATTTAATACTTATATTAATATTATATTATATTAATACTTACTGTACATTATATTTAATACTTGTACGACCTGTTAATAGAACAATGTTAAATGCAATTGCCTTACTTTGTTCTACTTTCGTATATATAATATTAATAACTGAATTCTAACATTGCACCTTATTGAAATATTTACAAATGAAACCTACTATAACCGGATTTTACATTACACACCTAGAGTAGGCTACAACATTTACTGTTTACTAAAAGCAGAGCCCTTTATTAAATAATACATATTAAAACTGGTATAGATTGCCTTAAAGATTCTACTTTCAAAATTGATTCGATCAATAATTATTTGTCTTGTATACAGAAATAATTTAAATATTACTTCCAACAATGCTTTTTACCCAGAAATCAGCTGTTTCGTTACAAATGGCATTGTGCTGCACTCTAACGGGGACACTTTATAATGCTTCTGGAATTTCGTATACAGACCTGTTATCGGTTTTAAGTCGGTTTTATTTTATTTTAAAGCATTAAAATGAAAAACGTACGGGACGTGAGAGTTTCCTAGTGTTCTTACGTACCTTTAGGTATCTTGTACAGGTAGTTTCAAGCATAGAGTAATAATATATGAAAGATATTTAGAAGTACATTAATCAAGAAAATATAAAAATACATTAAAAGAGAAAAGTTTAATGATAGGAGAAAATTTAAAGTTTGTAAATTATCCAAAAGTAAATAACACATGCTATAAACTAAACGATATGCAATATTTTCTACATTTTGAAAGTAAACTGTAATATTTGAAAGTGATTTTACTAAAAAATAAAGCTTATATATTTTTTGAGCGAGCAGACAATTAGACGACAAAAACTAATTAAACTTTAGTTATTTCTTAATCCAGCTTGGAACGTTCCAAACAATTTATCAACATTTGTTAGACAAGGCAGAGGAAACTTTGTTAGTTTTATAAAGTACGTCTTTCATTTTGAATTTGTGTATACGAAGTTTCGCTTCGACAATAGTACTTAAAAAATATTTTAATTTCTAATAGTATATTTACGTTACTTAAACATAGTTGAAAATCTCTTGCATTAACTTTTAAACCTGTAAGTGGTTGCGTCTTACTTTGAGTTAATACTTATTTTCTTGCTTTTTAAAAGGTTTTTTTCGAACTCATTTTCTAGAATAACTTCCAAGAATACGCGAGTCGCATATTAACTATTAAAATACACACACACACACACACACACATATATATATATATATATATATATATATATATATATATATATATATATACATATATATATATATATATATATATATATATATATATATATATATATATATATAATGTTATTTTAAGGCAAAAAGCACATTGAAGCTATTATCGACTCCCTAAATGTAAAGTGTTAAAATCGTAAGTTTGTTAAGGCTCGGGTACCGCGAGGGACGTCTAAATCCTCTCAATAGGTGCAGCTAGTCTGCACACCCTGCGGGGTTTAAAATTATAAGCATAATAGTATTAATATTTACTGTACATAAACTTGTAAATGTTGTAGAGAACAGAACAACTGAGTAACTGTCAACCGACAAAACAATGGTAACAATGGCTTTTAATAATTAAAAAAGTAAAATGTTTTTAAAAATAAATAAAAAAATAAAATGAAACATAATTTTTGTAAATAATAATAGTATTTACAAATAAGGAAAACGTATAACAATAATTGAAAAAGCAGATCCGTGCGCACTTTATGTGTTAGTGTTAGGTAATTATATAAAAGTATTGTGTTAGCGTAATGTATGCAATGTTCGACGATCTCTCGGAATGACTGAAGATGAAGCTACTTCTCCGAAACTTATCGCTGTATCATAAAGTCATCATGAAGTCACGTGACGCACCAAATAAGATACGGTAAGTTTAATCGAAATTGGGATGAATAATCGCAAAAACCTGACGCGATAGAATCGAATTTCCGAAAATAGGCCTATATTTCTTGAACTTAACCATTTTTGAAGTTCTGTTTTCACCATCAACATCAGTATTAAAATCTGCATGCATTAGCATTTTAAACTTCCAAATTTCATTGAAAATACAAAATGAACCCTGACAGTCGTCAAAAAATGTTTTTAATTTCAACTGATTTTGATAATTCACCTACACAGTTTTTAAATTCCGATTTACGCAGTTTTTAAATTCCGGCTTACGCAGTTTTTAAATTCCGACTTACGCAGTTTTTAAATTCCGACTTACACAGTTTTTAAATTCCGACTTACACAGTTTTTAAATTCCGACTTACGCAGTTTTTAAATTCCGACTTACGCAGTTTTTAAATTCCGACTTACACAGTTTTTAAATTCCGACTTACACAGTTTTTAAATTCCGACTTACGCAGTTTTTAAATTCCGACTTACACAGTTTTTAAATTCCGACTTACGCAGTTTTTAAATTCCGACTTACACAGTTTTTAAATTCCGACTTACACAGTTTTTAAATTCCGACTTACGCAGTTTTTAAATTCCGACTTACACAGTTTTTAAATTCCGACTTACACAGTTTTTAAATTCCGACTTACACAGTTTTTAAATTCCGACTTACACAGTTTTTAAATTCCGACTTACGCAGTTTTTAAATTCCGACTTACACAGTTTTTAAATTCCGACTTACACAGTTTTTAAATTCCGACTTACACAGTTTTTAAATTCCGACTTACACAGTTTTTAAATTCCGACTTACGCAGTTTTTAAATTCCGACTTACGCAGTTTTTAAATTCCGACTTACACAGTTTTTAAATTCCGACTTACACAGTTTTTAAATTCCGACTTACGCAGTTTTAAATTCCGACTTACACAGTTTTTAAATTCCGACTTACGCAGTTTTAAATTCCGACTTACACAGTTTTTAAATTCCGACTTACACAGTTTTTAAATTCCGACTTACACAGTTTTTAAATTCCGACTTACACAGTTTTTAAATTCCGACTTACACAGTTTTTAAATTCCGACTTACACAGTTTTTAAATTCCGACTTACGCAGTTTTTAAATTACGACTTACACAGTTTTTAAATTCCGACTTACGCAGTTTTTAAATTCCGACTTACGCAGTTTTTAAATTCCGACTTACGCAGTTTTTAAATTCCGAATTACACAGTTTTTAAATTCCGACTTACACAGTTTTTAAATTCCGACTTACACAGTTTTTAAATTCCGACTTACACAGTTTTTAAATTCCGACTTACGCAGTTTTTAAATTCCGACTTACACAGTTTTTAAATTCCGACTTACGCAGTTTTTAAATTCCGACTTACACAGTTTTTAAATTCCGACTTAGACAGTTTTTAAATTCCGACTTACGCAGTTTTTAAATTCCGACTTACACAGTTTTTAAATTCCGACTTACACAGTTTTTAAATTCCGACTTACGCAGTTTTTAAATTCCGACTTACACAGTTTTTAAATTCCGACTTACGCAGTTTTAAATTCCGACTTACACAGTTTTTAAATTCCGACTTACACAGTTTTTAAATTCCGACTTACACAGTTTTTAAATTCCGACTTACACAGTTTTAAATTCCGACTTACACAGTTTTAAATTCCGACTTACACAGTTTTTAAATTCCGACTTACGCAGTTTTTAAATTTCGACTTACACAGTTTTTAAATTCCGACTTACGCAGTTTTTAAATTCCGACTTACGCAGTTTTTAAATTCCGACTTACACAGTTTTTAAATTCCGACTTACACAGTTTTTAAATTCCGACTTACACAGCTTTAAATTCCGACTTACACAGTTTTTAAATTCCGACTTACACAGTTTTTAAATTCCGACTTACACAGTTTTTAAATTCCGACTTACGCAGTTTTTAAATTCCGACTTACACAGTTTTTAAATTCCGACTTACGCAGTTTTTAAATTCCGACTTACGCAGTTTTTAAATTCCGACTTACACAGTTTTTAACGTTGGTTACAGCCGTAAAATCGGATTTTCAGAAACATTTAAGACAAAACAGTTTTTAAAAAAATTACCGCCATTTTGAAGCTGTTGAAAAAATTTTCCTGCTCGACGAACTTATCCTAGCTATTACCACAATCGATTATTTTTATGACACACACACACACACACCTACTTGTTCCGTTTCAGGCTAGAAACAGACTAGGCTTGTCCCGCTCTGTCTTCCAGCAGTGGAGGAAGATGCGGAGCATGTGTTTTTCCGGTGTCGGAGATTCGACGAGGAAAGGATGAAACTGCGAACTTATCTGTGAGGCAGCATTACACCGGAAAGTCTGGTTGCGACAATGATGGCTTCAGAGGCTATTGAGGGATTCGCTGCAGTGGTCATGAAGAGGTTGAGGGCTGAGGATCCAACGCTGAAAGGAGAGCCAACGCTGTACACGAGTAGGCGGTCAGCCAGTCCACCTTCCCACGAATGCATGGCGGCGGTTCCGTGGGAGGGGGTTTACAGAAGAGGAATGCTTTTGGTGGTATTTTTAGTGGGTAACAATATACCTTAACTTCAGTATGAACTTAACTTGAGTCCCACACTCTGGGGTAGTGATGGTATCCTACCCCAGGTCGTCTATAAAAATTTTTCCCACCTTTTTTGGCATCGAAACACACACACACACACACACACACACACACACACACACACTAAGGTCCCGGGTCTGGGTTTTATTATGATTACCGTTTCCATAGTTCATCTCCAAAATAAATCCGTTAAAAATCCAAATCAAAATATATGCGAGTATTTTTAATTCTACTGCTGTTTATAAAACAATTAAAAAAGTTATGTACTACGGAAGTAGTTCTCTAATTTTCTTTATTTTACTTTACGATTTTAAAAATATAAAACTGTTCTTTTAAAAATAAATTACATTCACAATGGACCGACATTCATCAGCAGTAAATACGGTGGTTAGAGAAGGACTGCGTTAACATATTTCAAAGATAACTGCTACTATCAGGATAAACTGTCACTGAACTCTGTGCTGGGCAATAATATACTTAAATTTAAAGTTACTACAAAGAACTCCCTAAAGCCTGACCAAGTAATCTCGGAAGGTTTCTTATCTTTGTTGACAAGGACGAAGATTAGGCTATACTGTTTTTACTAACTCGAAATTCTAAGAGTTGAAAATTCTTCAACATAAAATTTTCTGCATATAAAAATAAATAAACGATTTCTGTTATTGATCCAAAAATAAAAATCACGTATCATGTTTTATTTTTCTTTTAATTACGATAATTTGTTCGAAAACACGACAAATTAACATTGCTAGTTTTTACCAACATAACCTGAATCTTATAACCTATCAGCTGTTCAGTGAAATCAGCTGATCTTTACGAATTAAAACAACTGATTACTATTACATATTTATCAAAATTAAATTAAGTCTTTATTTCATACTTTTACATCGGTCAAACTTCTTCGAAGTTTCTGTAGTGTAGTGGTTATCACGTGCGCAAGGTCCCCGGTTCAAACCCGTACGGAAACAAAGGAAATTTTAATTTTAATTCTTTAATATGGGACTTGCAACGCTCAAAATATACTGTATATATATATATATATATATATATATATATATATATATATATATATATATAGAGAGAGAGAGAGAGAGAGAGAGAGAGACTCCCAACAACGAGACTTGCCAACAGAATCCTTAAGTATATACAAGTAGTCAAATTAACAACGTCGTGGATCGCACAAGTCAGAATAGACCTACATGACGCAGAAATAGACTCAACAGACGTTGAAGACAGGCACGCATACAGGAGAAAGATGTTCGGTTGGAAGGTCCCAGAGAATGAAATCCCAAAGAAAGCAGGGGTAAAATGGACGGAGGAGCGGAAGGGGATCCATGGGGACAGGATGAGGAAGATTCTTGGCCAGAGATTAACAGAAAATGGATACAGGTTGCACTCCTGGAAGACCACAGAGAAGATATGGAACCTGGCAGCAGATATCAGAAGAAGGAGGCTTCGGTTGTATGGACACATCAGTAGACTCCCTACAACGAGACTTGCCAACAGAATCCTTAAATATATACAAGTAGTCAAATCAACAACGTCGTGGATCGCACAAGTCAGAATAGACCTACATGACGCAGAAATAGACTCAACAGACGTTGAAAACAGGCACGCATACAGGAGAAAGATGTTCGGTTGGAAGGTCTCAGAGAATGAAATCCCAAAGAGAGCAGGGTTAAAATGGACGGAGGAGCGGAAGAGGATCCATGGGGACAGGATGAGGAAGATTCTTGGCCAGAGATAAACAGAAGATGGATACAGGTTGCACTCCTGGAAGACCACAGAGAAGATATCGAACCTGGCAGCAGATATCAGAAGAAGGAGACTTCGGTTCTATGGACACATCAGTAGACTCCCAACAACGAGACTTGCCAACAGAATCCTTAAGTATATACAAGGATTCAAATCAACAACGTCGTGGATCGCACAAGTCAGAATAGACCTACATGACGCAGAAATAGACTCAACAGACGTTGAAGACAGGCACGCATACAGGAGAAAGATGCTCGGTTGGAAGGTCCCAGAGATTGAAATCCCAAAGAGAGCAGGGGTAAAATGGACGGAGGAGTGGAAAAGGATCCATGGGGACAGGATGAGGGAGGTGTGGAGGATTAGAAGGAACAAGACATGAGTCGGAGTGCTTTTCATGATCCAACGCAAATAATAATAATAATAATAATAATAATAATAATAATATATATATCAATATAAATTGTGCACTCGCATCACGCAAAATCTATCATTACAACCAGCCCTAAAACGTGATACATATTGAAAGATCGATTTCCAAACAACTTTCAAAATTTTATCTGTCTGTGTGTTACGAACATAATAACAAAAGAAACGAATTGATAGATTGGATTGAAATTTATAACTCCGAACCGAAATTGCTTGGATCATTGTTTCCCAGCATTGTATTCTACAGAATACAGAGTCAAGTACAGTGTTTTATTACATTAAATTTTTCAATATTACAAACTATTTTTAAAATTAAGAAATGCTAAAACGTACGTAATATCCGGCTGTGTTACCTTCGCTACTAATCGTACCAAAAACATAGCTGAGTTCACTTTCAGACTGGTAATGTTTTCAGGAAAGAGACCCCTCTTCCCCGCCCGCCTAGCAGCGCATGCGCGCTACTGAACAGCCTTACTGTAACTTACAATTTGCCCAACATTAACAACAATATTTCAACAATTAAAATCGTAAACGACCGACACTCTCCGTCAAGGATATTTACGCGCTGCATAACAATGAACATGTTGCCAACACAACAATAATTATTTAAACTAGCACCGCGCAGATTTAATATTGATGACTGTGACCGCCACCGTTGTTGTCTGAAATGAAGTTAAGTTCGCGCTAAATGAAACACAAAAAGCGTCCCACTTCGGGGTGAATGAAATAATTTATTTGTAGAGCAACACTTGTAGAGTCAGTACGTACGAGTTGTGTTGACGAGTTGTTTTGCATAACAAACGCATAACTTGTGCAACACTGCTTCCAGCGCCGGTAATAAAACTGCAATTATATCCCGGGCCAACTGCGGGTTAATGTAGCAATAACGTCCCGGAAATGTGTTTTATTTTCTTATGCGAAAATTAGTTATAGCTTCTGTGCAAATGTGAAGTAAACACTTGGGGACTCGTGCAGTGCGGTTTTGTAACTCGGATCGCAGTACGAATATTCAATTATCGGTACCTGACGTGATAGAAGCAATTAAAAAAAAAAAACTAATTTCCAATTATTTCATTTCATAGTATGGTTTCACCATTATAATAGGACATTAAAACGTGTACATATTATTTTAAATTTCAAATTACGTTGCAAATTTAAAACGATGATTAACGAATATTGTTTAAAGACGCTTGTGGGATTTTGCCGACGAAGTGCAAGTCCGGGCAGCCACGGGGTCAGCCATTTTAAAAAACGAGTTCGTATCTTTTAAATCAAAATATTTAGGCTAACTGTATTTTGTTGTTATTTTAAGGCGAAAAGCGCATTAAGGCTATTATCGCCTCTCTAAATGTAAATGTAAGTGTAAAGTGTTAAAGTCGTAAGTGCAGTGTTGTGTGTGTTTAGACTCGGTTACGCGAGGGACGTCTAAATCCTCTCAATAGGTGCAGCTAGTCTGAACCCCCCCCAAAACGGGGACAGGCCTACAGTAACGGATTCGAGGAATTACTATGTTTAAAAACCGTAACCTAGGTAACGAGAAATGATGTTTGGAGGCGTGACCAACGTAGAAGCGGAGTCAGCTTCAAAACCTAGACATAGTCGAAGCTACGCTTTACTCCACTCAGCATCGCGGTTTCAATGATCGCACTTACATTAAAAACGATTGGTTAGGTTTTGAATGCGTAGTCCGCTCCGCTCAGCACAACTCCGCATCGCATTTGATGGCCAACTGGATTAAAGGAAAAAGTTATGATTTATTTTGAAATCTGAATTGACCGCTATTTTGAAAAAGTTAAATGGAAATGCTGGGTAACAAGTTGCTACCAAAAATTCAAATCAGACTAAAATTTCGACCGTGGTAACACACCTGCGCTCGCAAAACCACAAATAACATAAAAAATAAATCAGTAAAACATTGGTTTTCTCACAATATAATCGATGTATAATGGAATTTATAAAAAGAAATTATTAAAATCGAAATTTTTAATTTAATGTGCATTATTTTTTTCAAAGCACTAAAGACGACATTAATAAAAGCTCGTAAAACTACTTTTGGTAAACTTTTTCCCACCCTCGAACAGGTTTTACTCACGTTTTCGTACGCGGAAAACTAAAACATCACGTGACAAGTTATACGATCTGGAAACAATATGTCTCTTTCATATAATCATGTTTTCATAGATCGTCTGCATTAGCCCAAGTGTGCACAATAGTCGGACATTAAACACCAAAAAAAAAAATTTTCATAGAAACATCACGAACTCAGCACAGTTCGTTAACAGTATGTTAAGAATGGATTTGTACTAAAGCAGGTTCAACCGTAGATGAACTGATACCAATATACCGGAAATATTGGAAAATAATTAAAACGATACAAATGCTTTATTTAAACTAACTGAAATCTATTTCTGGTCGTCGTTCACAGTCATTCAGCTCCGCTTGACTCAGCTCAGTACAGCTCCGCTCCGTATTTGGTGAAGCCCAGCCCTAAGCGTTTCCCCGTTCTCTAAGGGTCTAACAGACGTCAGAGTTACTGTCAGTATCTAGTTTTCTCGTTGCTCCAGTAGAAACTGTTCAGTATCTCTTCCTAATAGTAAGTCTGGTCTGATGTATATCCTGAAAGTTTCGTTCAACAGACCCAATGTTCTCCCTTTCATGCCTGCCTTGTTCATTATTATCAACCACATCAAAATGTTAAAAAAGGGCAGTACATGACTTCCGACAGAAGTTATGCGATTTATCATAAAAGATACTTCTTATCACGGGTTATGGCTATATATTTTACACCACAAAATAAAATTTATAGTCGATTTTCAAAATCATGAGTACGTTCATTTCAGTGTAATATGTTTCTAAATACAATATTATATGATTTTATGGTTTTTTTGCCAAGACATAGATTTTTGCTACTCGACACTAGAATAGGCTATAACTGACCATGGGAGAAGCACTGAGTCCCAAATGTATTCCTGCTACTCTTAATATCTGATCCTGTCACTTATTAATTGTCATTGTAAATGCCAACTTCAATGGAAACTGCAATATTTTAATTTGGAAAGACAGGTTGTTTGGAATTATAAGATTTTTTCAATTGAAATCATTGCAAATGTAAGCTTATAAACAAAAATTTTATAATAAATAATAACAGCGATTCAGATTTTTAAAACGGGAATACATCTAATACATCTCAGGTACCTAAACCATGTTCAATTTAAATTTTATCTCAATCGGTCCAGCAGTTAATGTGTGACTGAATAACAAACAAAAAACACATATAAACTTTCAAATTTAAAATATTATATTAAGAATATTATTAAAACGCTACTGTTATAGCCTGCAGTTAACACATTCCACAAAACTGAATACTAAATAATTCAGTTGCACTTGGTAAGTAGTATAATGGCATTTAAATATTTATTATTCACACCTACCAATATATAATAACCGTATAAAACGTCAATGTTACACAATTAACACGACACAAAACTAAATAATTAAGTTGGACTGAGTAAGTAATATAATGGCGCGAACATACAAGTTTTCACTACAAAAATACATTTTAAAACAAAAAAAAATATATAAGAGGTGATGCATGACGGCAAACTGAATTTTTTTCCCGGCAAAACATACATCCATACCCCGCCATAAAAAGTAGTATATAAGTATATGCTATACATATAAGAGCGTGAAGCGTGACGGCAAACTGGATTTTTTTTCCCGGCAAAACATACATCCATACCCCGCCATAAGAAGTAGTATATAAGTATATGCTATACATATAAGAGCGTGAAGCGTGACGGCAAACTGGATTTTTTTTCCCGGCAAAACATACATCCATACCCCGCCATAAGAAGTAGTATATAAGTATATGCTATACATATAAGAGCGTGAAGCGTGACGGCAAACTGGATTTTTTTTCCCGGCAAAACATACATCCATACCCCGCTATAAAAAGTATTTACTTCAAAAAATAATAAATTTTATTTGTTACGCCGAGACTTAATGAATTACTTGCTAGCAAAAGAAGAAAGAATTTGTCCTACTTTATACAACGAGACGTTCGTTTATTTAAATTTAAAAATCTTGCAAATAAAGTCACAAATCTGGAACGTTGCCATTAAACAGCTGAATTAGTAAATCAGGAGCTTCTTCAGTTTCCTTTTACTGAAATGGATTAGAAAGAAATAGTTGCAGGACCGTTATGCATCACTTCTACTGAAAAACTGGCGGTATTTCGATTGTAAATAACTTTAACCATTTCTGTTTTGATAAATCTACTCGTTAACGTTATTTATTTTAATTTCTTGTACTACTGCGCAAGGAGTAAGTCATCTGGTGAACCGAAAATTCGGTATTACGTATCTTTAACTAGCATCGCCCGTCGAGTGCTTCACCAGAAAATGAGTTTTAAAAAATTATCTCACTTTAACCCTAGGCGTGGAATTAGGGAAAATACTTTTTTGTGCATTTACCAAGAGTATTAATTAAGAATTCAGGACAATTATATAAAAAAATGCCTGGCTTTTCACTCTATGTATAAATTATTACTGGTTTGTCAGGTGAGAAATGATGCCCACAAAATTGAAAAATTACAACACCGATTTTTGTTCTTTTCCTTTAATTAACGTCCATACTTTATATCAGGGGATGAGGGATCAGCGTTAACGTTAAAAGTAAAGCAAGTAACTGCGCAGACTAATCGATGCCTTAACCACATCGACCACGTAAAGGGGGACAGATTTAACTGTTTCAGCTGTCATGCATTGAAAGATAATATCATAAAAGCGTTTGTGCTTTTGTAAATTTTAACTGCTATTAGAATAATTTTAAACCTTCTCTTAGCAACCATTTAGGAATCAAAGGAAACGCCTACGCCAACTTCAAAGTCCCTTAAATTAGAGATATTGTGTTTCGGTTTACCCGTAGGTGTACACTTTTTGGAAATGATTTCTTATTGGACACTTAATACTGAAGAATAAACTTCAAAAAAAATACTCCAACCTTCCACGGTTTAAATGATAACGTGATTTTTTGAGTCTCGCGCTTATATGCTTTAACCATTATTTCAAACTCTTTGTTTTGATTTTTTTAAAAAGATTTCTTTGCAATCACTCAGACTGAGATAATCGTTTACAGAAAATTTTAACACCGATTAAAAACGATGAAAAAATAATCAGGTTTTAATCATTTGGAGTGAAATTTCAGAAAAATCTTTCTTTGACATAACGGGTAAGTACAACGGCGTTCGTTAATAATTTAAATATATATTAATACACATATTTATAGTCTATACAATGTCCAAGATATATTTAATACTCTAAAACAGTTTTAAGCTAGTTAGTACGTAATTTATTAGCGTTAATTAATTATAATTTAAATATTTATTAATGAATAAAAGTAAATTATTTTTATAAAAAATAAAAATAAAAATTAATAAAAGAAAGTTGAAGTCAACAAAAAAAGTTTTGAACTAATTTCCCTTCGTTTCATTAAACAAAAATCATAGCAATGAGTCAAAAATGCAAGAAAAAACAATCAGCTCACTGGTAGATTTAAATGCAATTTAACAATACTAATAATGTGTACACGGCATGCGTAACGCTTATCATACAAAAAGCTCGACTAAAGATGTTTTCACTTCAAAAACAGACTAATCTATGACTTAATTTTTAGGCGCCAGGTGGGCGTTTATAGATAAACGCATAAGCGACAACATTAAAACCTTAAAACGAATTTATACTAACGATAATGTTTATAAAAGCAAAGCAAGTGATTAGGGTGTGTTTATAAGGAGCGATAAGTTTAACTTGAATATTGTGTAATACAGGGTAAAGCTTGATACTAAACTGCATGTTGGTGGATATTTAAATTTAATAGGGTGACATAAACTTGTAGATACTGGCCGCGTGCCAAGCACGGGTTTTACAGGTTTCTTTGTCTACAGATTTATGCGCCATCCTTAGTTAGTCTGTGTAATATATAATTATATTATAATAAAAATTTTTAGTCAGGGCTATCAATTAGCAAATATCTATTAGAAATTAACGGCGAGGCGCAGCAGTTCACTGACGTGATGGAAGCAAATTTCGTAAATTATTTTTTTTTTACCATAACTTTTCTTTGAAATTTTGATAACACAATCACAATCAGCATTATAATCCGTGTATACTAGCGTTTTGATTTCAACCAATTTTGTAGGTACGACGTGTTAATTTACGCAATTTTCTTCGCTCGTTGCGATGACAAAACCAACCGTGTAAGGAAAACCGTGGTCCAAGCTGTCATCAAAAATCGATTTTGTGCCAAATTTGTATCAAATCAAATAAAAACTAATTGGAAACGTGAGCGTGCTAGCCACACACACGCGCGCGCACACGCACGCACGCAAGCACGCACGCACGCAAACACGCACTCGTTCGCACACATACACACTCCCCCCTACACACACACACACACACCCACCCACCCACAGACACACAAAACACACGGACGCACTCGCGCGCGCACACAAAAAAAACACACACACACACATGCACGCACGCACGCAACAAGTACTCGCGCGCGCACACACATACACAAACACACATTCACGCACGCACGCAAGCAAACACGCACTCGCGCACGCACATATATACCCCCACACACACACCCACTCACACACGCACGCAATCGCGCACACACATAAATACACCCCCCCCACACACAAGCAAACACGTACACACACACACACACACACGCGCGCACATACACACACCCCCCACATATATATATATATATATATATATATATATATATATATATATATATATATATATATATATACATACACGCACACGCGCACACACACACACACACACACACACGCACGCACGCAAGCAAACACGCACATACACACTCCCCCTACACACATACACACCCACCCACCCACAGACACACAAAACACACGGACGCACTCGCGCGCGCACAAAAACACACACACACACACACACATGCACGCACGCACGCAACACGTACTCGCTCGCGCACACACATACACAAACACACATTCACGCACGCACGCAAGCAAACACGCACTCGCGCACGCACATATATACCCCCCACACAGCCACCACTCACACGCACCCAATCGCGCTCACACACATAAATACACCCCCACACACACATATAAGCAAAACGCACGCACACACACGCGCGCACATAAACACTCCCCCCACATATATATATATATATACACACGCGCGCGCGCGCGCACACACACACACACACACACACACACACACACACACACACACACACACACACACACACACGCAAACACGCACTCGCGCGCACACATACACACTCCTACATACACGTACACACACACACACACACACATATATATATATATATATATATATATATATATATATATATGATGCCCACTCTAATATCTCATTTTTCTAATGGAAAGTCCCTAAGAACAATATTATAAAACCGTTTTATTATAATTGCATCACAAAATTAATAATACTGCATTTGATCATTGCAGATTTCCCGAGTGCTATAGGCCTACATACAACGTTGTGTTGCTTCAGCATTAGCGCTCCAGCTGTTACTGTATGCGCTGTTCTTTCAGTCTGGCTTATTGTTTCCTTTAAGAGTTGCCTACGTCAGCAGTGAGGGAGAAAATTTATTTATTTTCCTTGTGAAATAGATTTCTCTTTCAAGTAGTTTCAACACAATTTCATTTTAAAAATTAAAATCAAATTTCATATCGTGATGTGCTTTGGTCATGCTGTGCTTGCTGTGTACAGGTGACCTGCAAAAACTGCAGAGAACCGTCCTGAAGTTAAGTGTGGCCCAAACGGCGGCTCACGAGACTTAACGAGTCTAAGTCCACCAATATTAGCTTTACTTATATAGAAGACAAAGAAGTGTCATTCCTAAAGCCTCGTCCACACCGGGCGAACAATGTACGTCAAACAAGTTTTTCAAACAATAATATGTTTGAATACAAACATTTGATGTTTGTCTGGTGTGGACGCGTCTCCGAACAAAACAATGTGATCCGGTTTCGTTTTGGGGATGGGGAACCTCCGCCATGTTTGTTCGAGGGATTTGTTCGCTCTTACAGCGAACAAAGCACAAACAATTGCAGTAGTTTTGAGGAATCTATCGATGAGACAATCGAGGAATCTATCCGTATTGCCAGTTATTTTTAAGTGTTGTATGCTTATAGAGTATATTGTGAGATTATTTTAAGTGACAGTTATGTCTTTGAGGTACAGTAAAGATGAGTAACAAATTTTGGACCCAAAAACGACTTGTGCAGTTGACTCAGGCATACGAACTACGTCCGTTACTATGGGATACAAGTAACAAACTTTATAAAGACAAATATAAACGAAGAGATGCATATTCAGAAATTACTAAAGAGTTCGACATTAATAATGTTGAAGAAGTGAAGAAAAAAATTGAATCTCTACTTTCCCAATACCGCAGAGAGAAAAAGATTATTATAACAAAATCAGGAATGGGTACTAGTGAAGTGAAAAAACCTTTGTGGGGTTTGAAATATTTAGGTTTTTTGGTTGACAAAAATACACCCAGGGAAACGTTTTGTTGTGTGTCTGGACAGAATGATAGCCATAGTAACGGGGAAGACAGCACCATAGTCGAAACTAGAAACGACACTTCCGAACCATCGACTTCTGGTAGATGTTTGTCTCTTGGTAAACCTTCATCATTTTGAATTATTTCCTAAAGGCTACTGTTTTTGAACACCCCGCCATCCGATATGCGTTCCTGACATCCGATATCTACATAATTAAAACAATAATTAGAGTCAACAAGTGCTAGTAACACTATACTGTGTTATTTTTACAGTTAAACCACTCGGAAGCACTTTGGGCAGGTGCTAAAATTACAATATGTTTTCCGTCGAGTGCTCCAATACACTGATCGAACTGCCATGTATATTTATAACCAACAGCAACTGATCTTCATTGTTCTGGAGTGGATGGTGTTTTCGTGTACTCTGACAACTGATTCACTAAGGCTGTGCAAACTTCAAGCCCGATTTCTGAAATAATCTGCTTATAAACTTGAAATAAGTACATTAAAGAATGGTATGAGTCACCTGTAGCTAAAAATCTTAGGGTAATTGCCAGCCGATCGCTCACACTCATTGCTTCACGATAGTTACTTTTTCCTAGCTATGCTTGATCCTATTTTATTCACTAAAAACTCAAAATCTGCATCGGAAATTCGAAAAAAATTTGAGAAAATCAGCTAGCCGTCAAGTCACAGCGCAAATCTTCATCACTATATGAAAAATTCCGTTGAAATAACTGTCTTTGCCACCATCTACATCGATGTGTTTTGTTCATCACAACGAAAGCAGCTACAATACACATAGTTGTAACCGCACTTCTCTATCCATTACTTAATAATACACTTAACCTTCCACAAAAATATACCTCACGTGGAAGTACTGAAAGAGACTGTTCAAATGCCGAACAAAAAGTTTGTCCAACTATGTTTGCCCCAACATTTTTTTGGGGACAAATTGGAAATGTTCGTAGTTATTTATCTGCGCGAACGTGTTTGGCCAACATGTTTGACGGATGCTTGCTTGGTGTGGACGCAGCTTTATAAATAGTAAAATTATTCCATACAGAAATGAAGTTAAATATTTAGGAATGAATTTGAATTCAAAGCTGAACTGGAAGTCACACATTACAAAAAAAAAAAACTTAAGGAACTTGAGATTAAGTACATGGATATGTATTGGCT
The DNA here is from genome assembly GCA_022606455.1 of Callitettix versicolor. Taxonomy (NCBI): domain Eukaryota; kingdom Metazoa; phylum Arthropoda; class Insecta; order Hemiptera; family Cercopidae; genus Callitettix; species Callitettix versicolor. The sequence goes on from CM040190.1 coordinate 81,483,903, forward strand.
ATTTAGATATAATGCAAAATTAAGTATAAGTAATAAATTACTTTTAAGCAATCAAATTCTTAAACCGGTATGGAGATATCGGGTGCAAATTTGGGGATGTGCCAAGGGAAGTTACATAAAGAAAATTAAAATTATTCAAAACAAAATACTTCAAATAACAGTAAATGCGCCGTGGTACATACACAATGAAAATATTCACAGACCTTAAAGTGAACACGATGAAATCAAGGTAGCAGCAACGAAGCATGAAAAATGTTTTCAAAACCCATACTAATACTAACACATAGGAATTGGTGCATTAAAAGCATGTTAAGTTAAGGGGCTGCAGCTGACAACCGGGACCATTCAGCGGAATGCACATCTGGTTCTATTTTAACTTATACCTACTAAATAAGTTTGTAATCCTCAATAAAATTCGAAAAAACTTCATATACTAGCATTTTAAAAATTTTAAATTACATTAAATACATTAAAATGAACCCTCACCGCCGACTAATTAAATTTCTTAATTTTAACGGATTTTTTAATTTAGAAGTGATAGTAAATGGTTTTTTAATGTTTATTAAAATAATGAAATAAGATTTACAAAAACATTAAAGTATAAATACCTTTTCAACTATTCGCAATGGTCGCCATTTTGGAACTATTGAACGAATTTTGCTTGCTGGCTAACGAATGTGTCCAAAGTGTTACCAAAATTTTTAACGTCCTTTTCGTTCAATAACGCTTATGAGAAAAAATAGTAATTTTTTTAGAACATTTTATAAATGTCAGTAAGTTACGCAGAGATACGAAAATTAACAAAAAATAAAAGAAATTATTTTGTATTTCACTGTATTTACGTATGTCATACAAAATATTTAAATTCAGTTGCCAGGTTCATCGCTGTTTGAAATGTATTGCGTCAATGCAACAAACAATATAATAAATCAACGAAATTATTCCATACAACAATATATATTAGTCAGTCATGCGCAAATAATCACTTTTTCTGTATTCAAATTGTTCCGCCAGTCGGAGTAAAATGAAAGTTATTTATTTGCGGCCCATTGTAGCGCGCACAATCACAATATTTCCGTTCGTTGATACGTCAGTGAAATTTTTGAAAATAACTAGTGTTGGGTGGTGTGTTCAAATATAACTTTAAATTAATTTATGAATATTGAAGAAATAAACGTGAGGAACGCTAATTTCCAAAAGTATTTATTTTCTTACCGTTCCATTTTTTATATTATCATTTCACCAACACAAACAGCTTTAAAATCTGCATACATTAGCAATTTTAAATTTTCAAATTGTATTGAAAATACGAAAGAAGGAAGGCAGCCTCGGATAGAATGAAGCAGTATTGGATATAGCGGAGGGCAGCTAACGCACATCAAAGTAATTGATTTGGCGTACCCCAAAGTGGGTGATCCGGATGAAAGAAGAAGAAAATACGAAAATAAACCCTGACCGTCGTATTTCATAATTTCAACGGATTTTTAATTTACAAAATGATAATATATGTTGTTTCCGACGCTGATTACAACGGTGATCATTTTCCCACGTCAGCTGTCTGAAAGTCGTTAGATCAGGATTATTAGATAGGGTTTAAAAACAGAGAAATATGAACTAAGTATGATGGGTGACGCATGTGGCTTATTTGTTTTTTGCAGGAGTGTACCCATTTGTACTGATTTCAATTGTTAATGTCACTGGAACCAAATAGCCAGGCTAATGTTTGTGGCGGGCTGACCTACGTCAGCTCAAGCCAACCAACTTTATTTTTGCGTCATACGTATAACTGTGTGCATGTATAAAAATGTATATGCACTTTTTTTTACTTATTTGGTAGTGTTGTTATATTTGTGTGCCTTTTTGGAGATATAATAAAAATAATTGAATCACTAACAATTAATATTGGCCTAAATATTTCTTAAGGTTAGGTTTGTAAATCCACCCACGTTCTCTACCAACTCATTGATCTCGGGATAAAATCCCCGTCGGACAGTTCAAATTAATGAACGACTTATTTACACAGATGCATACATTTAATCAAGAAAGCCGTGAGTTATGTGTCCCTTTTGACGTTTCCATTACCTGTATCTCTTTGCAGAATCTGCTGTTACAAGTAAACGCTTTAAAATTCACATGTAATTAGGCAGCCAAGCTTCCAGCCAACTGAAATAAAACCAGATAAACTGAGATCAAATGTTTCAACATTTCCTTTTAATTAAGAAATATATTCAAGTTTAATTAAGTTTCCCGGCCAGGTATTTTATACTTTTTGTTTCTGATCCTGAAACGAATTATGCTTTAATTTGTTGAAGAAACTTGGAAAATATTCAAAAAAGTACTAATGAAATTTATTTTTATTAAGTAATTATTTTCTCCTTGCTAACCAATTTCCATTTGAGCTTCTATCGTGGTAAGACCCCGTTACGGGTAGATTACATTAGAACATTTATTTATTTATTTATTACAACTGATAATATATCATGTAGTAATATTTTTTATAACAATAGTCTAAGTAATATAGCGTTTGACAATAATAATTAATTGTTACCTCCATAAAAATAAATCACAATAAAATATTATACGATCAATCAACAGGCTTCGTTCTATGTAACCGCCTTATTGATTTTGAGTCTTCCAACAATCTGCTTGCTTCGTGGTTGAAGGCGTTGGATATGCTTCGCTGCGTTGTGCTTTGCAACTTCTCTGATGTTGCAACCACCTTCAAGTCCTTGTGTAAGTCGTCGTTTCTTATGTACCACGGAGCGTTTACTATGTTTAGGAGTACTTTATTTTGGAATCTTTAAACAATGTCTGAATTAGTCGTCTTATTACAGCTCCAGAATTCTATACCATACGTCCAAACAACTCCGCTACACCGGTCCCAAGCCCGGGGCCCGTCTTTTGATGGGAAGGAGGAGGGGGAGGAGTAACAACCTCGTTAAAAAACCAGGACTCAGCTGGCCCGGCTGACAGTACCCTGTAAGGGCTCCTGCCTAGGACTACAAGGTGAAAAATGGTCAACGGCTGTGATGGCGGAAGAGGATTTATCCGAATGGCAAGATGAGGCGGAAGAACTACGGTCAACGGCTCTGAAGACAGAAGAGGATGAATCTCAACGACTGAATAGGCGGAAGAACCCAAACCAATAATTTTGGATTAAAATGAGCAATGGAGAAAACAAACGGATGTTTTACCCCAGGTGGCAGTCCAGGTAAACTGGGAAATCCACCCTCTTCGGAGGCTGGCTCCAAGGATTCTGGGGGGAGCCAACTATTGCTTACAGAAGATCCTAATAATCCCTTTAGGAAAAGTTTAATGTTGGGAAGAACACCACCCAAAAATAACGCCCCTTTGAAACAGAAGGAAGCAAAAATGAACACTCACTAGAAAGGAGTAAAGATGCCGAAAAAACTGACAAACTAGAAGAAGAAAATAAAGTACTCAGAAAAAGGCTAGGTGAAGTAGAGGTGCTAATAAATCAATTAAAAGAAGAAGTTTTAAATCTGAAAACAGAAAATAGTACTCTAAAGAACTTGCAGGTGGCAGGTAAAAATAAAGAAAACAAAACCCCACTGACGACTAGAGTTGATGAGTACTATACTGATGAAGAGGACCTCGCTAAGGAAACTGAATGGATAAGAAATAAAAAAACTTCAAGAAAAATGAAAAAAGGAAAGCTGAAAGTTCTCCAGAAGGTGAAAACCCTGATGATATACCAAACACTAGGAAAATAGTGCAGAAGCAAGCTTTGGTGCAAAAAAAGACAAGCCACCTCCACCAATAAATATTGTTGGTGTTAAGGATTTTGCATCAGTGAAAAAGTTACTAAATATGGATAAAGTAAGCAAATTAGTTTCCCTCAATAGTGATGTGTGGAAAATCAATACACTAGACTCTGATGCCTATAGAGCTCTGACAACAAAATTAAATGAAGAAGGCACTCAATGGTACACATATGAAGACAAAAAGACAGGCCCATCAAGGTAATGGCTAGGGGTTTACACCCTACTTGTACTAAAGATGAAATAATCGAGGAAATAACGCATTAGGCAGGGTTAAAAATATTAGATGCTGTCAACATTATCAAAAGAGAAAAAAAGTAGAAAAAGATGGACAAGAAACAATTTGTAAAAGAGGGCTTCCATTATACATGCTCACATTTGATAATAAAGAAGATGTGGGGAAAATATATAATATCAAATCTATCCTTCATATGAGTGTCAAGATTGAGCCACTAAGGAAAACAACGAACTTGATACCACAATGTAAAAATTGTCAAGGATTTAATCATACAATGAAGTACTGCCATAGAGAATCCAGATGTGTAAAATGTACAGGCAAACATGCAACTTACCAGTGCACAACAAATAAAAATGTTCCACCAAAATGTGTAAATTGTGGAGGGGAACATCCTGCTAATTATCGTGGGTGTGAAGTTGCAAAGAATTGCAAAAATCGGAATAAAACTAGTAATCCTCAGCAAAGATTTCAAAAAGAAGAGGAAAAAGTATGACTTTATCGCGGATGATTAAAAGACCTGAGGAAAATAATAAGGACGAAAACAGGAGATTATACTCACAAGTGGTTCAGACTAGGCCTATTGAGGTTAAAAACGCAGAGAAAAATAATGTATTAGAAAAAATACTAAGGAGGCTGGAGGATATAGAAAAACGATTGGAAGCTAATGATAAGAAATTTGAGGAAGTATCCACAAACCTAGCAGATATTAACAGCTATTTTAAATGAAATAAATAAAACCTTCAGGATAGCAACCTGGAACGCAAATGGATTGTTACAACATATTCAGGAACTAGAAGTATTTTTGAATTCTGAAAAAATTGATATATGCTTAATATCTGAAAGTCATTTTACGAAATATTCATATGTCAGAGTACGTGGCTATTGCTGCTATTCTGCTGTTCATCCAGCAGATAAGGCAAGAGGGGGATCAGTATTACTTGTGAAGGATAACTTGCAACATTTTGAGGTCTTAAAAATTGAAGAAGAATCTTTCCAGGTTATAGCCATCAGGATTCAAACTAATAAGTACAAAGAATATAACATTGGTGCTATATACTGTCCACCAAAATACAATTTAAAACAAGAGGATTTTGTGCAACTGTTTGAAAAACTGGGCAGCAATTATGTTGTTGGAGGCGACTTCAACGCTAAACATACATATTGGGGTCAAGATTAATTAATCCTAAAGGAAAAGAATTATTAGCAGCAGGAACAGCACTAGGATGTGACTTTCACTTTGGGGTAGACCTACTTACTGGCCGACAGATACTAATAAGATACCTGATATTATAGATTTCTTTGTAACAAAAGGAATTTCAGAAAATTACATTTACGTAGAAGACATTGAGAGTCTCTCCTCAGATCATACACCAGTTCTAATGACAATCAGTGAATTTATAATTACAAACAAGGCATCAGCACCGACATTGACAATTGCTCGAACTAACTGGCCCCGGTTTAGCAGCCTGGTGGAAGAAGATATAAATTTAAATGTACCAATTAAAAATCCAATTCAGCTGGAAGAAGAACTAGACAGATTTACTGAAATTATACAACGTGCTGCCTGGAGGAGTACTCCTGTAAAACACAAACAAAGTTGTAAAGAAATCAATTACCCAGTTGAGCTAAGAGACTTGATAAAAGAAAAAAAGAAGGACAAGAAAATATTGGCAAATGAATCGGTTTCCAGAGACAAAAACAATGCTAAATAAGTTGTGTAACAAAATTAAATCCTTTATAAGAGAACTTAAGAATGACACAATTAACAGATTCTTAGAAGAGTTATCCTCACAAAAGGACGGAGAGTATTCTCTTTGGAAGGCCACAAAGGGAATTAAAAGACCTAAAACACAAGATTATCCAATTAGAAATGAGGACGGTACTTGGGCTAGAAGTGCTCAGCAAAAAAGCTAATCTCTTCGCAAAATATTTAGAAGAAATATTTCTTCCACTGCCAAGGCAAACGTGCGAAGAAAGCATACCTCTGATAGAAAAACAGGATAATGTAAAAATAACTCCGGTGACACTTCAAGAATTAAAAAATGAAATTAATAAGTTAAAATCAAAGAAAGCTCCTGGATTTGATCTAGTTACTGGTATGATAGTTAAATCTCTACCAGAGAAAGGACTTAGGAAGTTACTTTACCTAATCAATGCAGCTTTAAGATTGAAGTATATTCCTCTTCAATGGAAGACAGCTGAAGTTATTATGATATTGAAACCAGGCAAACAACCAAATGATAAGACGTCATATAGGCCAATTTCGTTATTACCAACGATTTCCAAGTTATTTGAAAAGCTGTTGCTAAAAAGACTAAGGCCCATCATTGAAAACAGGAAACTTATCCCAGAACATCAATTTGGTTTCAGACGAAGGCATTCTACATTAGACCAAGTTCATAGGATCACAAATATTATAGAAAATTCTTTTGAGAAAAAGAAGTTTGTGCAAGTATATTTTGGATGTAGCGAAAGCCTTCGATAAGGTATGGCATGAGGGCCTAATTTGGAAGCTGCAGAGAGATCTACCAAAACAATATTATGAAATTCTAAAGTCATATTTAACTGGTAGACATTTTCGAGTGAAATACGAAGGAGAATACTCGGAATTGAAGAAAATATCAGCTGGGGTTCCACAGGGTAGCGTTTTGGGACCTGTGCTTTACTTGCTGTACACAAGTGACCTTCCTACTGCAGATGATACAACCACTGGTACGTTCGCAGATGATACTGCAATCTTAGCTACGGGTAAGAAAATTGAAGAAGCTGTGATGAAGCTTCAACGAGCTACAGATGAGGTGTGCAAATGGACCAAAAAATGGCGCATTAGCCTGAACGAAACCAAGTCAGTGAATGTAAATTTTACAAATCTTAAGATAGATCATTCCATCCCAATTACAATAAATTCTATACCAATTCCCCAAGCTAACTCTGCTAAATATCTGGGAATGACCTTGGATGTGAAACTAAAATGGAAGGAACACGTAAAAAAGAAAAAGCAAGAATTGAATTTTAAATTTAGAAAATTGTATTGGCTAATTGGAAGACAATCCAAACTGTCAATTCATAATAAGTTATTAATATATAAACAGGTTTTAAAGCCAGTGTGGAACTATGGAATACAGTTGTGGGGCTGTACAAATAAGACGAATATTAATACAATTCAAGTTTTTCAAAATAAGGTACTTCGAAGCATTGTTGACGCACCATGGTATATACGAAATGACAACATCATAGGGGTTTGAATGTAGAGTTTGTCAGTGAAGAAATCAAAAAGCAAGCATTGAAGCATGGACACCGCATCTCACATCATGAATGCTCCGAGGTTCGGGGACTGATGGTTACACCTACGTCAGCTAGAAGACTGCAAAGAACTAAGCCTTCTGATTTGATTAGTAGAGAATAACCATTGGGTTATAACTCTAGATAAACGTACTATATTTACCGATTGTGTTCATAGAAATGTAAATTACTAGATGGGTTTCTGACTCAGTTGTAATATTATTAATAATAAAAAAAAAAAAAAAAAAAAAAAATACGTCCAAACAGGCTTTATCACTTGTTGACGTGAGCTGTCCACCTCAATTTAGTATGAAGGGTCATTCCGAAGTACTTGGCTGTGTTAGCATAAGGAATCTTCTGAGAATCAATTACTACTGGTAAAGGATTAATTATTCTATTTGTAAAGTTAATATCAGTCGATTTTTCTCATTTATCTTTATTCTCCACCTTTTCATGCAGCTACTCACTGCATTGATGGAGCTTTGTAATTTATTCGTGGTTTCTTCTACAGAATTTCCGGCAGCGGTATCATCCGCAAACGTTGCAACATTAACGTTGTTAGGCACTGGAATATCTCTTGTAAAGATAAGATACAAAATTAGAACATGATGAATAATATTACAAGCAAAGTTTGAATTACTCTTTATATTTTTATGAAAATCGTTACTGAAATAAAAACATAATATTATTTTTCAACAATACAAAGTGTTTTACGTTTAATACATATAAACCTTTAATTGCATTTACGTTTAAAGTTCGAAATGACGTTATAAGGAAACCACAATGTTCCTATTTAATTAAACCCTGGTTAGACAAAACAATTGCAGTAATTGTGCAGTTTTCTGATTCTGAAACCCCTGATCACTGTTCTTTGGCATTAAACTCTCCCGGCGTGTTTAATTAAGCAAAGTCGTTTCACTGTTGCTTTGTGTTACCAGAAACACTGATTAAACGTTGCAAACAGATTAAACCGATTTGAAATTAATAACAGACGCACGCACAACAAATTAACAAATATTTTGGGAAAAAGCAAATTTTACAACATGGCTGGCGATAGAAATATTCGGAAAAAATGTAATAGTTTTTGAAAATATAATTTCAACATTACAATCGACGTTAGAATGAGCGGAATGACGTATTTTTAAATTTCAATTCCATTTACGAAATTATATCTTAAGCTTTGGAATTGACGCTATTTTTAAATGTTTTTTTTTATTCAGCTTCTGCGCCTCTTTGTTTTGTTTAGGAAACTGGAAATTATACGTCAAAATGTCGTGATTGCCTTCGAAGATGTTGCAATTGAGAACATCCTACAAACAAACCTGAACATCTAGAATGAAGGGGTAACCATTGGTCAGACGCACAATTATAATAACCAACGGGCTATTGGACGGATTTAAATACGTTGGAGACTTTTTTTGTTGATAATAAAGCAGACAACCCTTGTTCATGCAATCTGTTACAAAACTGTAATTACAAATTGAGCTAAGAACGCTTGGAAAATTTAATATATTTAATTCTTTTGAAAGTAAAGCAGTTCGAAATCTTAAAAACAATTTTTTTGAAGTAAAATTTTGAGGAAAAAATAAAAAACTTGTTATAGCACGCTTTCCACTTACACATTAATAGTTTTCTTGATGTGAATTTAAGTCTACCAGTGAGCTGATTATTTGTAATTGTATTATTAGGTCAGTGCTATGATTTCTGCTTATGAAATTAAGGGAAGTGAGTTCAAAGCCCTTTGCTCATTTTAACTATTTCTATATTTAAAACAATAAATACATAATATACAACATCTGACCCATAGAGCACAAAATTGTTTAGAACTTTTACAGTTGAATATATCGTGCACATTGTATTTATGTAAGTTCATTACTAAATATTTATGTTATTAAAGAACGCCATTGTACTACATACCCAGCCCAGCTAACACAATTAGAAAATTAAGAGTAATGTAGGTAAGTGTACATTTTCTTTATAATATCAGTTGTGTATAATTTCAATTCAGCATTAATATCAGTGATATAATTGGACAACGAATTAATTCATTTTTTTAAGTTTTCACTTGTCTCGGACACTTACCCCGACTGTCGCATTGTTTTCAATGCAAAACTTCATCAATCGTTTCACCTTACCCTGTGGCAAAATATTTATGCTAAGATGTTCTTACGTAGTCAAGAGGATACAGTGAAACTGGAACACTCTGTGTAACGTATTAAGGATGTAAAGTAAGTTTGTAAGAAGTTGTACGTTGTATTGATAAAATCCAGTGACCCAGTGACCCGTTGTACAATATGTGACGCGCTTGATGCATTGCTGATAACAAAGCAGACGACTCTTGGTCGGGCAATCTGTTACGAAACTGTAATTACAAAAGTAAAGCATTGTGACGGATAAGTTTTTATTTTACAAAAGAAAACAATAACTACAACGATCGCCATTGTTGGACGATATCGCTCCGTTATTATTTTCGTTTCTATGATCATAGTTCTTTAGTTTAAAACATATGCATTGTGCAGCACATTATAGTTTATTATAAAATCAATGATTTACTAACTAATTTGTATTAGAAAATGCGTTATTAGAGTAAGACTCAGACCCAGAACCTTGGATATAGCGCCGATGATAATCTCTTGATCCCTTTTTTAGGGATGAAAAATTGTTTCAAAAGCTATCACAAAAACTGAAAAATAGTTATAATTTATCAAAATTGGTTCAGCAATTTTGCACACATTTTGGTCATGTTATACCAGTATAAAGAAAATTAAATACTGTGTTTCAAAGTATGTTATAAAAACAAAAAATAAATGCCAACCTTTTCTTTGCGATTTTCATTCAAGTTTTCCTGTTATCAAAATCAATGTTTTCACCAAATTTGTAGCAAAATAAATAACATATAAACAATTTTAAAGTCTTAAATTTCGTTTCTACAGTTGACGATCGGGTACATTTCATACGTTATGTTTTACCATAATGAATAGTTTTTTTTTGTAAAAGAAGTTTTCTAACAGAAAATTTTTTCCAACAATTTCTATGTCGTTCTAATGTTTTTAGTTTGGTTGTTAAACATTTTCTTGTAAACTTACAACTAACATCGTAAGCTGTTGCTTCCATAACGTTACGGCGTGCGCTGCCGCCCTCTCACTGAGTGATAATAGATTAATCTTACCTCAGAGAACTTCGTGCCCCATTAATAAAGCATTTGTTGCCGAGGTGGATTAAGGAAGGGCTGACTAATGGAAGGTTTGAATCTTTAATGATACAAGGGCAGTTTTACATAACAAGTAACAATGGAAGCAGGCGTCGTTTGAAATGTTATCAGCCATTTTGTAGCCGAAATGAATTATTAAATGTATAATTTGTCTACATTCATAATAAACGGATTTAAGGTTTTATTTATAGTTATCTGAGGACAATTTGCTTCCCTGGATGCTTTTTGGCACATATATCCAGTTTGTTGTCTATGTCTTATATATATAACGTCTTGCCATCTTGCTTTTCGTCTTTTTCCTTTCGGGACTTTTATCTTCTTTCATTCGGCAATATTGTTTTGCATGGTATATATATATATATATATATAAAGTTGGACCATATATATACCATTTATATATATATATATATATATATATATATGTGTGTGTGTGTGTGTGTGTGTGTGTGTGTGCCAGTTAAACTGGTATTGAGGGTGAGGGATCGGCGTTAACGGTAAGGAGAAAGTGACGGGAGTAACTGCGGCTAGAACTAAAAACCTTAATTTGCACAGTTCAGAGAGGTAGGAGACTGACCGATGATTTAGCCACAAAAACGTTTTTAAGTAAAAGAAAACCCTCGACAAAAACAAAACCAAAAATGTCTGCGTATCCTTTCAATATACGTGATAAACCTAATGCACATATCTTTATCCTGGGCACAGCCAAGGAACCGACTGAAAACATCAGAGAAATGATCTTTAAGAAGGGAAATGCAGTAAAGGAAACAAATTGGGACTGATTACTACTACAAGTATTAGACCAAGAGTATTAGACCAAGTATTTGTTGTGCTCCATGCAAAACAATATTGCCGAATGAAAGAAGATGAAAGTCCCGAAAGGAAAAAGTAAAGGAAAAAGACGAAAATCAAGATGGCAAGACGTTATATGTCACCAAAAGTAGAAATGTTACTTGAGAAACAAATATGATTCGAATCTCTTCGTGCACAACATAAAAACACAGAAAACAGTAGAGAATAGTTTCCCGCTGTTTTTTTTTCTCGCGTTGATTTCTTCTTAAAGCAATATGATGAGTTCATGACGCCTTCAACTTATTTGAATCGGCCAACTTGTTTAGATTGAAATATTTTCTTCTAAATAATGCGTTTTATTTTGCATTTTCATTCCGTAAACGTTATGTAAAACCGTGCGTCTTCACATTTGAGTTGTTTAGCCCCTAGTCGGGTGGCCTTATGGTATTGTGCAAATGAAATCCTGTGCAAAACAACTCATTCAACTTGTCATTCTTCTTACTCGCTTTCCACCCTCTTTGGGATACGCGGATCAGTCACTTATTCATGCGTTGTCCCCTCCTCAACTCCCAGTATCGCTTCATTCTGTCGGATCTCCTCCTTCTCTCTTCCTCCGAGATGAGAGGTTTTGATTTTGGTGCAGATTTGTCTTGGAACTTTACACTGTCACCTCTGGTAATTTTCTTAGCCGTTCCATCAAGCAATTCTCGAAGCTTTTGCAATTCTCGATTCCATCAAGTCTTTCTCAACTTCCTTAAACCAGTTGGGTTTTGTTTTGCGGTTATAGAAGTAATCAAATATTGGTTAAAATTTTATCAGCCGTTTTGTAGCTGAAATTATTAATTGTATAATTTGTTTACATTCGTAATAAACAGATTTAAGGTTTTATTTATAGTTATCTGAGGACAATTTGCTTCCCTGGATGCTTTTTGGCACATTTATCCAGTTTGTTGTCTATGTCTTATATATAACGTCTTGCCATCTTGCTTTCCGTCTTTTTCCTTTCGGAACTTTCATCTTCTTTCATTCGGCAATATTGTTTTGCATGATGAAATCCTTTACTGCATTTCTTAAGGATCATTTCTCTGATGTTTTCAGTCGATTTCTTAGCTGTGCCCAGAATAAAGATATGTGCATTAGGTTTGTCACGTATATTGAAAGGATACGCAGACATTTTTCGTTTCATTCTGGACAGTGGAGTTCATTCTGAGAAGATGACCGTAAAAATTTATTCTCCTCTTTCGCATAGTATCCGAGAGCTTTTCAATTGTCCTGTAGAGAGTTTCTTTCTTCATGCATACCATATTATCCTGAAATTTCAGTCCCATGATTTTTCTTAAGATTTTTCTTAGCTTGTCATTCATTATATACGTTTTCGGAAATACAAAGTATTTAAAATATTTCTTGAGTTACGCGTTAATATTTCCAGTACATATATTTAATATAAATAATGATATTAAATATACAAAACTTAAACGATATATTCATAGTTAAAGTTATTTACCGAACGAGATACAATAGCGAAGGAAGAATTTACAGAATGTGCGCTCAGGAAAGCTCAGCTCAATTACGTCAAGTGGTTTGAGATAACTGTAACGTTGCCGTGCTCCTGATGTAATGAAAAGCCCGCAAAGAGGAAAACTAGCTTTGTGTTGGAGTTCAAAGTAAACAATCTAATGAAATGTTTTAACAAGCAACAGGAAGTAATTTTACAATAATAAGTAGAACTTGTTCTGTATATTTGTATATCTGCCTACTTACTAATCAAACCGAAGTCTCTGTTTCAATTCAACATTAAAACATTAGGTTTGTGTGTTTGTTTGCTATGCAGTATTGACTAAACGAGTTGACTAATTGTTTTGAAATTTAGCACAAAAGAACCTTGTATAAAGCCCAAACGGCGTATGTATAAGATTTTTCCCATTCACTTCCGTTTCAAGATGGT
>CM040190.1:81502149-81534649 GCA_022606455.1 Callitettix versicolor
CGTTATCGGAAAGGATAAAGGTTATAGCATTAACAGAGAGCAATCTTAAACCAACGATTTTAAAGTGAGCAATTTCAGAGTCGTAGCAAACTGGTCGGTCCTTAGTCATCTCAACTGGAAACAAACCTTCAACATCCAGAAAAACCTGAGGAACTGGCAAAAGCGAATCTAAGACTGAAATTAGCACGAAGGGTTAGGAAGCAGGGATATATCTAACACCATGGAGTTTACAAGTATAGAGTATACTAAAACAGACTGCAGGGGCATTAGGTAGATCTGCGGAACCTATGGTGTAAGAAGTGAGAGATAGAGGTAAGCATGTCAAATTATTAAGATACGACGTATATTAAATAAGGTAACATTAACGTTTCTACAAAAAGTTTATCGGAAGCGCGTAAGTGCAAATTGGTGAGAGGAGGTTGCAAAAGAATGAAACCTAGAAGCGGAAGATCTACCAGGGATCAAATCTGAATATAAGAAACACAACCTTTATAAAGCAGCAAAGGCTGACGTGAACTGTAGAGGGCTGTGATTCAAATAAATTAAGATCCTGGACAAAGGTTAACTAGGGAAATCCATGGGAATCATTACAGGACACTTTGGTCTGAGATTGCGAGTGTGTAGATAATGGAAAAAGGAGGAGGAAACTGCAGACCAGGAAGGTTTCACCAGCAGGAGGCAAAAGGGTGCTTGACTTCGTGGTCCCTGAAGTCCTCCAGCAGAATGAGCAAGTCTAGATTGCTAAACCTCATTGAGGTGTCCAGACTAATGAACTAAAATTCAAGAGGTTTAGTTACACTAGTCCTTGACCGTAATGCCAGACGCCACTAAACTCCAAAACTTCAAAAAATTGATATATATATATATATATATATATATATATATATATATATATATATGTCTTAATATATAAAAGAAGTCCTGACTGACTGATTAACGCATCAACGCAGAGCCAAAACTATTTTAGATAGCGACTTGAAATTTTCAGGCTACATTTATGTTACCATGTAGGCGTGCACTAAGAAAGAATTTTACAAAAATTTGATTTTGACGCCATTAAACTACTTACCCAGTAAACATTTAATAAATCAACGTACAGCCAATAAATACTGTTATAGCTAGAGACTTGAAATTTCCAAGGTATCTTCTTACAACAATGTCAAGGTGCACTAAGAAAGGATTTTAAAAAAAATTGAATTTGACGTCATTAAACTACTTACCCAGTCAAACTTTAATAATGAACGTATAGCCGATACTATAATAGCTAAAGATTTGAAATTTTAAGTGTTACCACCACATGTAGGGGTGAACTGATAAATTATTTTCCAATATTCAACCCCTAAAGAGGTAAAAATGAGGTACAACAATTTATATTGGAAAAATATGTTTTTCGTCTGACCTACTTAAAACGTAACATAGCCACTCTTAGATATAAGTAATAAAATATGTTTCTCACCATTTCCCAAAACTCATTCCCTAAAGAGATTGAAAGGGGATAGAAAATGTAAAAAGGGGTATATAATTTTGCATTGAAAAAATATTTGTTTTGGATCGTATATTCTAAAAATATGCTATGAAACACAAATAATGGAACACATATTTCAACATTTTTCAGAATTCATTTCATAGAAGTTTAAAAATGTAAAAAAGAGATATAATTGGAGAAAAAATGTTTTCATTGGAAAAAAAATATTTGTTATCGGTTTTTCTTAAAAGTAAACAAAATATTCTTCATATTCAGGTTATAATATTTTTTTATATTCACTGTAAAATAATCACGAGTTTAGATAACCACGCTTTTATTAATATATTTTTCTATATTTCTATTTTATTACATTACTGAAATAGTTTAAGTTTCGTGGGCAGAAGCCACAATGGTAATGCTAGTAATGCTATATATATATATATATATATATATATATATATATATATATATATATATATATATATATATATTTAGGAATGTGCAGAGAGGGTCGGTCTACAGATCTCGTTTAAAAAAACTGAATTCTTCTGTACAAAATTAAATATTCAAGAACTAAACACAAAATATGGTAAGGTAAACAGAGTCAAGCACTTCAAATATCTGGGAGAAATTCTTGAACCCACAGGTGGCGAGAAGGCTGCGCAAAAGGTTCGGCTACTCAGAATGAAGAGGGCTCTAGGTATAACGCGTGATATCTACAATAAGAGATGTATGTCGATGCACACAAAAATCAGATACTACAACACAGTCATAAAACCGAGACGCTAGCGCTCCACACAAAAGCTACCATGGAGGGTATTTTGAAGGAAGAACGCAAAATCTTGAGGAAGATCCTTGGTCCGAGATTAACAGAAGATGGATACAGCTTGCACTCCCGGAAGACCACAGAGAAGATATCGAACCTGGCAGCAGATATCAGAAGAAGGAGGCTTCGGTTCTATGGACACATCAGTAGACTCCCAACAACGAGACTTGCCAACAGAATCCTTAAGTATATACAAGGTGTTAAATCAACAACGTCGTGGATCGCACAAGTCAGAATAGACCTACATGACGCAGGAATAGACAACAGATTTTGAAGATAGACACGCATACAGAAGAAAGATGCTCGGTTGGAAGGTCCCAGAGAATGAAATCCCAAAGAGAGCAGGGGTAAAATGGACGGAGGAGTGGAAGAGGATCCATGGGGACAGGATGAGGGAGGTGTGGAGGATTAGAAGGAACAAGACATGAGTCGGAGTGCTTTGTTCCTCTAGGGTCTATGATCCAACAGGGTCTATGCGCAGATAATAATAATAATAATAATAATAATAATAATTATATATATATATATATATATATATATATATATATATATACACACACACACACACACACACACACACACACACACACACACACACACACACACACACACACACATACACACACACACAATAATGTGTCAGTTTGCAGCCGAAACTACCCAGTGCAGATCACTAGTACTTATGTGTGGCAGTAGCCTGGAGTCAGTCATCGTGCACTATGATGGTTACATGTAGGTAGCTGCAGTGGTGTGTGGGATATGGTGGTTCAAAATGGTTGACCTATAGCATTATAATATTTCACTTAAAGTGATCTAAGAAAAGTCTAGAATCTCCTACAATGTAAGAGGTATCTCCAGTTTCGTGTGTGTGTGTGTGTGTGTGTGTGTGTGTGTGTGTGTGTGTGTGTGTGTGTGTGTGTGTGTGTATGTCTGAAAATCAGCCAAAGCCGCCAAACTCCGTTTAGAAAGTTCTAAATAAGAATGTTCTCGAATATCTCTATATTGCTCTATCCAGTGTCGTACAAGCAAAAAATCTATTTGTGTATGCAGAAATAAAAAAATAGTAAAATAAAAAAAATAATAATAAAATTAAAAAATAAATGCATAGAAGAGTTTCCCTGCTCCTTTTGTTCTCGTACTGCTTTCTCCTTTTAAGGGACTCGGTGATCGATGTGCCTAAAGCACCGGTTAGTCTGCCGCGTTTCTGAACTGCGTACCTTAATGTTCTTATTTCTAGCCGCAGTTGTTCCCGTTGCTTTTCCCTTAACGTTAACGCTGATCCCTCGTTCTCATTATTCAAACTGGCACAAAGTATGGGACATACTGTTAAAAAAATATTAGACAAAAAACAAACTGGATAAATGTGCCAAAAAGCATCCCAGGAAGCAAATTGTCCTCAGATAACTATAAATAAAACCTTAAATCCGTTTATTATGAATGTAGACAAATTATACATTTAATAATTCATTTCGGCTACAAAATGGCTGATAACATTTCAAAACGCCGCCTGCTTCCATTGTTACTTGTTATGTAAAACTGCCCTTGTATCATTAAAGATTCAAACCTTCCATTAGTCAGCCCTTCCTTAATCCACCTCGGCAACAAATGCTTTATTAATGGGGCACGAAGTTCTCTGAGGTAAGATTAATCTATTATCACTCAGTGAGAGGGCGGCAGCGCACGCCGTAACGTTATGGAAGCAACAGCTTACGATGTTAGTTGTAAGTTTACAAGAAAATGTTTAACAACCAAACTGAAAACATTAGAGCGACATAGAAATTGTTGGAAAAAATCTACTGTTAGAAAACTTCTTTTACAAAAAAAACTATTCATTATGGTAAAACATGACATATGAAATGTACCCGATCGTCAACTGTAGAAACGAAATTTAAGACTTTAAAATTGTTTATATGTTTATTTATTTTGTTACAAATTTGGTGAAAACATTGATTTTGATAACAGGAAAACTAGAATGAAAATCGCAAAGAAAAGTTTGGCATTAATTTTTTGTTTTTATAACGTGCTTGGAAACACATTATTTAATTTTGTTTATACTGGTATAACATGACCAAAACGTGTGCAAAATTGCTGAACCAATTTTGATAAATTAGAACTATTTTTCAGTTTTTGTGATAGCTTTTGAAACAATTTTTCATCCCTACAAAAGGGATCAAGAGATTATCATCGGCGCTATATCCAAGGTTCTGGGTCTGAGTCTTACTCTAATAACGCATTTTCTAATACAAATTAGTTAGTAAATCATTGATTTTATAATAAACTATAAAGTGCTGCACAATGCATATGTTTGAAACTAAAGAACTATGAACATAGAAACGAAAATAATAACGGAGCGATATCGTCCAACAATGGCGATCGTTGTAGTTATTGTTTCCTTTTGTAAAATAAAAACTTATCCGTCACAATGCTTTACTTTTGTAATTACAGTTTCGTAACAGATTGCCCGACCAAGAGTCGTCTGCTTTGTTATCAGCAATGCATCAAGCGCGTCACATATTGTACAGCGGGTCACTGGGTCACTGGATTTTATCAATACAACGTACAACTTCTTACAGACTTACTTTACATTCTTAATACGTTACACAGTGTGTTCCAGTTTCACTGTATCCTCTTGACTACGTAAGAACGTCTTAGCATAAATATTTTGCCACAGGGTAAGGTGAAACGATTGATGAAATTTTTGCATTGAAAACAATGCGACAGTCGGGGTAAGTGTCCGAGAGAAGTGAAAACTTTAAAAAATGTAGTAATCAGTGTTCATTGTCCAATTATATCACTGCACTGTTATTAATGCTGAATTGAAATTATTCACAAATGATATTATAAAGATAATGTACACTTACCTACATTACTCTTAATTTTCTAATTGTGTTAGCTGGGCTGGGTATGTAGTACAATGGCGTTCGTTAATAACATAAATATTTAGTTAACAGTAAAAGCTCTAAACATTTTGTGTTATATGGGTCGGGTATGTTGTATATTATGTATTTATTGTTTTAAATATAGAAATAGTTAAAATGAGCAAAGGGCTTTGAACTCACTTCCCTTAATTTCATAAACAGAAATCATAGCGCTGAGCTAATAATACAATTAGAAATAATCAGCTCACTGGTAGACTTAAATTCACATCAAGAAAACTATTAATGTGTAAATGGCAAGCGTGCTATAACAAGTTTCTTTAATTTTTTTTCCAGGCACAAAAAAGTGTTAGATCCGCTAAAAACGTTTTTACTACAGAAAGTAATTTTTTTAAAGTAAATTTTCTTACCTCAATGCTATGATTTCTGCTTATTTAAAGGCAGTCAGTTCAAAAACACGTTGCTGATTTTAACTATTTATATATTTTAAACAATAATTACATAGTATATTACATAACCGACCCACATTATACAAAATTGTTTACAGCTTTTACAGTTAAAGAAATCGTGCACATTTAATATAAATAAGTTAATTAATAATTAATTATAAATAAACTCCGTTGTACTATATACCCACACCTCCCCCGAAGGGGGGTGCAGACTAGCTGCAACTATTGAGAGGATTTAGACATCCTTCGCTGTACCCGAGTCTAACACACACTTACACTTACAACACTACATTTACGACTTTAACACTTTACACTCACATTTACATTTAGGGAGGCGATCAATGTGCTTTTTGCCTTAAAAAAGAACTATATACCCCCCACAATTATTAGAACAGTTGGAGATATTGTACAAGATTGATTTCCATTTCATTTAATGTCAGTTGTGTATAATTTCAATTTATCGATAAGTTCACTATTATAATTAGATCAAAACAATCCAGAAATGAACACTAAGTACTTCTTTCAAAAAACGATGTACCACCTTTGCAAAAATTTTCCAAATTTCAATTTACCACCATAAGAAATAGGCATAAGTAACATTTCGAATACTGAAACTTGTTTACTAATACAAAAAATAACTTCGGCCTTGAGCGCGACTTCAGTTGCTTTGTGACTGCGTTTGGAATGAATTCACGGCTCCTGAATAAATGAACATCCAACAGAAGTTATATTAAATCACACGTCACAAAGGTGCTTTATTTACGATATCGAAACGCGCTCCGTATTTATTGTCAACGCTTCCGGCGTGGCTGGCTGTTTATGCGTTTGTCGCGCATCTCAAATAACTCAAACATGGCCGGCCCGATACGAGCTTCCGTCAGTTTCATCAGCTGATCGTTTTTAATTAAAACATTACCAGCTGAACCGTGTACATAAACCGTAGTTGAACGGATAAAGGCGAAACGTATTCATTTTAAATTATTTTGAGAGAAAGCGCACCGCTGTGTGCAATGAATGATTGAATGAATTTCTAGGATTTTTATTTCTCTGTGACCTTTGTACAATTATTGTGCAATTTATAGGTTTAAAATGCAAATATACGTAGATCTTAAAGCTGATTATGAAAGAGAAATGAGAATTTTACAAAAGGTAAGGTGAAGAAAAAAAGGGAAATTTGCTTCTATCACGTCAGCGAGACAGCCGCGATTATACAATATTTAATGGGTGCTCAGTTACTTCGCCTTCTCCACCCTTTTCACCTCATATAGGTCTAGGATTTGAAGAGGTTTTAAGATGAATTCTCCCCCTCCCGCGCTTCTAACCAGTTCATTGTCGATATGCTTCTAACAACTTTCGCGCTCAAATTATCTTTTATTTTTGTTGATTTGATTCAAAATCGGTGTAAAGATTGATTTAGTTAATAGGTTGAACACGCCCGTTAACTAGAAAAAATCGTTCATTAGTTTTAAAATGGCGGCTATTTAAAATTTATTAAAATTCATATTTTCTTTGTATTAAATAATTTTTGTAAATCTGATATCCCCATTGCGATCAGCGTTAAGAACTACGTAAATTAGCATTTTGAATTTTTAAAAATCTGTTCAAATAAGAAATTTAATTGGAAGACCGGTTTCATTTTCGTATTTTCAATGTTTTTAATTTTAGTATGTTGATGATAATGACGATGATATGATAAAAAAATGTTTTTAATATCACGCCAGTGACCCTTTCAAAATTTCCCTAAAAGTAATACATTTATGAACACATTTCATTCAGGAGCTAATAAATTATTTCAAAACAAAACGCGCGTTGCTGGGACAACGACGTAGTTGTGAACGATATTACAATATGACTGCGACGCACGGAACAATTGCACTCAGCACTGTTTCACAATGCGTCCACGCTTTGTTTGTTTCCTCAAATATTAAAAGTGCTACGTACTCAGTCAGGATGCATACACAACTACTATTTACTCTATACAGCATATACAATGCAAACACCGACTGACATTACAGTAAATTGCAATATTTATATATATAGTGTGTGTGTCAGACAGACAGACAGACAGACAGACAGACAGACAGACAGACAGACAGACAGACAGACAGACAGACAGACAGACAGACAGACAGACAGACAGACAGAGAGAGAGAGAGAGAGAGAGAGAGAGAGAGAGAGAGAGAGAGAGAGAGAGAGAGAGAGAGAGAGAGAGAGAAAAAGAGATTATGTGTGTATGATGTGTGTGTGTGTGTGTGTGTGTGTGTGTGTGTGTGTGTGTGTGTGTGTGTGTGTGTGTGTGTGTGTGTGTACTATAGGGTAGAGTGTTGTACCTTGAATCACTTTTCACTCTAATTTTTTTGTGGCCTTTAAAGAGTACGATTTTCTTGTAAATAATTCCTGTAAATATTGTTTTAACCCTTTTAATGTATCCTATGAATTTATAATTCTTATAAGCATTGTTTTTCGTTTAAAAAAAAAATAATTTCTCTGTACATGTTTACTGATCCAAGGTACAACATAGGCATGTACCTTGGAACGGGCTTGTTGTACCTTGAAACGCAATTTAATATTTAGGAATAATGCAGTTAAATCACGCAATTAATATATCAAAAGTTGTATTAAAAATCAGGACGTGTTGAAATACAAACAAGTAACATTTAAGCTCAAAATCTACATTCAAAAATACTGTGGCTCATGTTCAATTGTTATTTCTTATTTTACAAAAATCACGTACGTAATTCTTCCACCCTTGTTCAGCGTCTGCACACATCTCGTGAGCCCATCTCTGACACTGTATTACAGCGAATCCATTCTTCTTCACCCACATCATTTTTATATGGTTCATGGCATAATAGACACTCTTCATCATTGCTGTCGTCATCATCAGTGTCGATTAGGGGGGACAACATCATCCTCTTCATCAGAGGATGTTGCTGGGCTCTTCGGTTTAGGTTTTATTATTTTCTTACCCATTTTCGTAGGTTTATTCTTTTTGGTTATTTTCTTCAAGAACGTCTTTTTTGCTTTCAAATTTAGCTTTCGCTTCGTCCTCTCTTTTTTTATTTTTGTTAGTTTCAACTTCTCCTTTTCAGAGATATCTGTAATTATTCTTGTTTTCCCAGGCTTCCTGCCTTTTTTTGGCATTATTTACCCTTGGCTTAGCCTTGGGGAAAGATTGCATCTTCTCTGGAGACACCACTGTAGACATAGACGGCATAGAACTCGGACCAGGCACATCACTGCCAAACGTTTCAGAATTCAAAGGTTCAACATTCGGATTAGGTCTATCCGTCACGTAGGATGGCAGGTAGTCGTCATTAGAAAATATATATCGATCCAGTAGGAATATTCCTGGGACTGTAAACAGACCGATCTCGTCTAGATTCCAAATACGATCTGGAGTTATTGGCCCAAAACGTTAATGAACACTTTCAATGTTGTCAAAAAAAACCCCCAACGTTTGTTTTACTGAAACTGGTTGCTCTACTCTAACTTGTAGCTTGCAGTTTCCGAATAGATAGATCAGGATGCCTTTTCATAAAACACCTCATCCATTCTATTCCTGCCGTTGGTTCGTTATCCCAATGCTCTGAGTATTTTTTCCATTTGCCTGAGCAAACTTGTATGCAAGGTCAAGGGCCCCTTTTTTACTTAAGCAGTAATTCATCTTCGTAACTTTTTTTATGTAGTCTATCAAACACTTTTCTTCGTTAGAATTGAATATTTGTTTAGTATTAAATTTAGCGACATATTGATATTCTTGCTTCTCAGATTGACGAAACGCTGTAACATGTCTGGATAGTGTAGCTAATTTTACTCCATATACACTACACGCTTCCCTAATAGAAATTCTGCAGTCTGGGTGGGCTGTGACCGCTTCTACAGCTCTTTTCATAGCATTTAAGTTGATAGGAGGCCTCTTGTTGCCCGTTTTACTACGTGGCATCGTTACCTGGAACAAAAACTCAAAAACTAATAACCTGTTGTACCTTGGAACATGTTCCAAGGTACAACAAGTTTTGCGTTTCGTGGTACAACAGGTAGCCATTTTGAACATAAACTACCGCCTAACATAGAAAAACAGTCTAATAGTTTAAGTAAGTTATATGGATTTACTAACCAGAATGTGACGAATCTACTTAGCGAATATACAACATTCTACAGGAAACTCAGAGGGCGTACAAAGCCAAACAATATACAGCTGAATATTTACTTTTCAAGAGCAAAAAACAGTTTAGTGCATAACTCACGATAATTACTACCGAAATGAACGGGATTTTTGCTAGTGCTCCTTAGCGTCACTATCTACAATGTAGTTCATTTTCGGTCTGCTGGGTCGCATTACCTTGCAGATCGAGCTAGTGTTCCAAGGTACAACGTACTCAAGGTACAACACCCTACCCTATATATACTTTTTGAACTAGGTGTGTTCAAAAAGTAACGAGACTTTTTTAATTTCGCGGGCTTGGAGAGTCCGATTGTCAAACATTTTTTTTTTATTATGTTGGTACACATGCTCTTGAAGTATGATAAAACTTTCAGCTATTTTCATGGTTGACTTTGTCTGTGACTGGCACTAAGGTTAGACGTGTTTTTATGAGCTCGGCAATTTTCGTTGGTTAAAAGAAATGGATCAAAGAATTTGTATAAAATTTTGCGTAAAAAATGGAATAAAGTGTAACAAAGTGTGTGAAATGTTAACAAAGGCCTATGGTGAGTCTGCTATGAGTAAAGAAAGAGTTTACTATAAGCGTTTCCAAGAAGGCCGTGAAGACGTTGAAGATGGCAAACGCCCTGGACGCCCCAGCACATCAACAACCGATGAAAACGTGGAAAAAGTGAAAGAAATGGTTATGAACAATCGCCGAATCACAATTAGAGAGGTCGCTGATGATGTTAGCATATCTATTGGATCATGTCATGACATTGTTTCCAATGTTTTGTGTATGAAACGGTTGGCAGCAAAATTCGTTCCAAAATTGTTGAATTTTGAACAAAAACAGCGGCGAATGGAAGTTGCTCAGGAGTCGCTAAATGAAGTCAACGACAATGCAGAATTACTGAAACGTATTATAACAGGTGACGAATCATGGATTTACGGATACGTCGAAACTAAGGCTCAATCATCCCAGTGGAGGCATTCTGGCTCGCCAAGACCGAAAAAGGCTCGACAAGTGAGGTCGAACGTGACTGTTATGCTCACTGTGTTCTTCGATATTAATGGCATAGTGCATCATAGTGAATTCCTGCGACTAGGTGAAACGGTCAATAAGGGGTACTACCTTCAAGTTCAACGCCGTTTTGCGTGAAGCAATGCGAAAAAAACCTGGATCTGTGGAAAAACAATTCATGGCTTTTGCACCACGATAATGTACCAGCCACACGTCATTGCTTGTTCGTGAATTTTTGGCCAAAAACAGTACTGTAACAATGCCCCACCCTCCATATTCGTCAGACATGGTTCAGTGTGACTTTTTCCTATTTCCAAAAAACGAGAACCTTTAAGGGCCGTCGTTTTACAGCCGTAGATGACATTAAAAGCGCATCGCTGAAAGAACTAAAGGCTATATCAAAAATCGAGTTTGAGAAGTGTTTCGAGGATTAGAAGAAGAGCTGGCACAAGTGCATAATATCCAATGGGGACTATTTTGAAGGTGACAACATCAATGTAGAAGAATAAATAAATATTTTGTTTAAAAAATTCTCGTTACTTTCTAAACACACCACGTATATATCTCGTGTATATATATATATATATATATATATATATATATATATATATATATATATATATATATATATATATATATATATATATATATATATATATATATATATATATATATATATATATATATGTGTGTGTGTGTGTGTGTGTGTGTGTGTGTGTAAATTAAATATTAGAACAGTCATGTTAGCCATTTTAGTCTGTTTCGATTTACGTTTGGTAGAAAAGTCGGTTTTCGTAATAGCTTGAAGTTCGTTAAACAATTAAAATAGTTAAAGGGTTTAAAAATGGGCAGCCATTTTAAATACGTAAATTTTAATATTTGTTGTCTAAAATGTTTATTTATCATTTGATTTCACTTTAATGTTTGTTATTCACTGTATAATTTGAAAGTTACAATGCGTTATATGCACATTATAACTCCAATTACGATTTCAAATCGTTAAAAAGGCTGAAACAACCTGAATTTTTTTTTTAGTTTTACGTTTTTAGCCAAAAGGAGATAAAAAATTTTGAAAATACATATAGCCTAGATGTTTAAAATGTATGGAAACTGGTAAATTAGTTTAATGTTCAGTAATTTTTTTGTACATTTTTTGAAATCATTTGACTCGAAAACGAAGTGATTACATTAAGTTACATTCATTTAACAGAAAGTACTAATGTATTACTGAAATCTTTTTGTTTCGCTTAATTCTTTGCGTTCAATAAAACAGCACAGATAAACATTTATTTAAGTATGCAGAGTCTGCGTGGAGGTTTGCCAGAAAGGTCTTCAGGCTTTATGGTGGGGAGTGTATGGATAACAGTTCAGCCATGCTGTTTAATGAAATAGAATAAAATACACAGTTAGATTCCCGTAAGTCTCCATTAGCGTATAATATTAGGTGAACAACACTTCTTTGTGTGTGTTATTTTTTTCTCGAAAAAAATTTAAAAACATATTAGAAATTAATAAATAATCTAGAGATATGACCCGCGTGTAGAGATATGAACAGAACTGATCCGCATGCTACACAGCACCAAAAAATCGACAATTATTTAACCTAAGCCATGCACGGGATCATGCGCGCGCGCGTACGTGGACAGACATCCAAGTAAAACTAATTCCTGAAATCATGCCTAAAGAAATCCATTCAAATAATAACAATGATTATTTTACCATCACTATTAATAATAAATCACTATTAATAATAAGCAAATATTCTCACCAACTTAGTAAAATGTTGGAAAATACAATTTATCTTTCTCTATCTTTCTCATTTTCATACGCTATAAATCATCCCATCGTCTGCATTAGCCCAAGTGTGCACAATAGTTGGACGTTAAACACAAAAAAAATTACTGTCTGCGTCACTCTCTCTCTATCTCTCTCTCTCTCTCTCTCTCTCTCTCTCTCTCTCTCTCTCTCTCTCTCTCTCTCACACACACACACACACACACACAACCTCCTTCCCTCTCTTTTTCTTGCTCTCTCTCTCTCTCTCTCGCTCTCTCTCTCTCACACACACACACACACAACCTCCTTCCCTCTCTTTTTCTCGCTCTCTCTCTCTCTCTCTCTCTCTCTCTCTCTCTCTCTCTCTCTCTCTCTCTCTCTCACACACACACACACACACACAGATACATACACAATATATATATTTGCGTAATAAACAGTAATGTACAACAAAACACAATCAGCCCAAAATGTTTTGCACGACGTACGTGAGTTATTGATAAAAAGTACAAGTTTTTTCCGACATAGAATACCTTTAATGTGATATCAATTACAATTTTATCTTAACAAAGAGCTGAGTAATTTATATCGTTAGTACAAGGAATAGTTTACATATCGACGATAGTGTAAACAGAATCTTAAATAGTTAGTGCTTTATCGATTAGATAAACGAACACGAAAAACCAAACGTAAACTGGTTACTTTTTAATCTAATGTTTTGAAATAATTTTACAACTACTAAATAGATACACTCAATCATTATATTTTTGCAAAACTTGTATTTAATATATTTTAAGTAGCTAAAATTAAATGAACGGAATTTAATGTCACAGTAATAATATAATATTTATCTAAAAAATGCTGCATTATTTTACTTAACTTGAAGAGAGATTGTTGGCATGACTAAAGAAATTGAGTCAATGAGAATTATTGCATATTTGAATTATATACATTCGCCTGCACTCTGGTGGTTTCATTTTAAAGTAGAATCTAATTGCAACTAAACAAAGAACTTGTACTAAATTGTAATAATTCATGGAGGTCGATATACGTAGTGTTTGTGCTGCTACCTACAAGGATTTTACGGAACTACTTGTTATTCCTACCATACACTGTTGCTATCTTACGTTAGTAACTGCAACTACGACACATAATGAAGTACGATATGAAGTTGTAGTATTTTTAACGAACTAGGTCTGTATTTCAAAACCAGCGCTTGTTAACAGCGCGTTTGCAATTTTCAACAAATTACGTTCAACATGGTATAAATAACTTCCAATACAAAATATATATTTGTGTGTGTGTGTGTGTTTGTGTGTGTGTGTGTGTGTGTGTGTGTGTGTGTGTGTGTGTGTGTGTGTGTGTGTGTGTGTGTGTGTGTGTGTGTGCGCGCGCGCGCGTGTTCGTGTGTAGTTGTGTATTAACAAACTCACGTTCGCAATTTTAGTTTGTTTCGATTAAAATTTGGTACAAAAATCAATTTTGTTATAGCTTGGACAAGTTAGTTAATCAGCAAAATTAAAAAAAAATAAATTAGCATTTTGAATTTTTAAAATCCGTTGAAATTAAGAAATTTATTTTGACGGCGGTCAGTGACTATTTTCGTGTTTTCATAATAATGTTAAAGATTAAAATGCTAATACATGTAGATTTAATGCTGATTATTACTGTGAAATCGAGTGTAATAAAAAATAGAAGAAAATTCGCTTACATCACGTCAGCGAGACAGCTACTTGTCGTTATTATTTAAAAGTTTTTTTTCGTAATTTGTGAATACGATATTTTTGCATAGTGTATAAATTTCAAGTACTGTACTTAGCAAAACCGTTAGAGGTGATTTTGTGAAGATCAGATTTTTACTTGTTTTCTGATCCCAAAACGGCTTCAGTTTCAAAAGTTGAAGAAAATGGTTTAGAGCTGTGAACAAACCATTTAATCAAAACCGGCCAATCGGGTATTATCTAACGAAATATAAAAATTATTTTTTTAAAAATCACCTTTAATTTTTTAATATATTTTTCTGAAAAATTACACGCGTATAATGAAATACATTGTGCACCTGCAAATTCATACAGGCGTAAAACAGATTTTCATTAAAAACAAATACGGGACAGGAGATAAAGTACGAAATCAATAAGTTGTAGGGATTTGTGTGGACCCATTTCGTAGCAATATGTGAAGCGGAAAAGCCTAATCCAGCAGGAGAAAAATTTAATTGGAAAGAAGTAATTTATCGTGAACAAGTTCTCTATTGTTTTAATTGAGTGAGAACGATTTATCCCTAAGCAGATGTGCCGCGAGGTGTTGATCTCTCAACGGAAAAATTAAAAAAGTTAATTTAAAATAACCTCGACGCACAGTTGCCTTGCTTACGTAACGGAAGCAAATTACCCGGAATATTATTTTTACCTCCCTTTTTTAAAAATTATAATTTCACAATTACAAACATCATTAAGATCTGTATACGCTAGCAATTTACACTTTCACACTACATTGAAAATACGAAAATGAACACTGAACGCCGTCGAAATCAATTTTTTTACCGGACTTTTAATGTGCACGGTGTCAATTTATGCAGTTTTCAACGCTAATCACGATGGTGAAATCAAATTTTCAAAAGCGTTTACGAAAAAAGTTATGCATTTTTAAAGAACGACCTCCATTTTGAAACAGTTGAAACTGTTGTTCGGTAACGGATTTCGTTTAACCTATTATTAAAATAGGATGTCTGCGCCTAAAAATTCCGAAAATGATAGTGCTAATTTTTAAATTTTTAACAACTAATCACTTGGGTAGGTTAAGTTAGGAAATTACAATTAGCTAGTGATGAACACGTTCTGATGATCCATTAAAAAATTTCGGCATTTTGAAAATTGAAAGCAAACATTTCTCAAAAATAAAAAGCATTAGAAACACTAAAAATATTGTTTTGTGGTACGTTTCATTTCCTATCTAATGACGAAACTATCAAAACTATCAAACAAAATTTAAAAGTAAAACAGCATGTATTAGTGCGCATTGCTCCCAGCTTTAGGCTGTATCACAGCATCAGGATACATCACAGCGTTAGCCTATATCACAGCGCTAGGCTATAACACAGCGTTAGGCTATATCACAGCGCTAGGCTATATTACAGCGTTAGCCTATATCACAGCGCTAGTCTATGTCACAGCATTAAGCTATATCACATGTTAGGCTATACCACAGTGTTAGGCTATATCACAGCGTTAGGCTATATAACATAGGCTATATCACAGCGTTAGGCTATATCATAGTGTTAGGTTATATCACAGCGTTAGGCTGTATCACAGTATTAGGCTATACCACAGCGTTAGGCTATATCATAGTGTTAGGCTGTATCACAGCATTAGGCTATAACATAGTGTTAGGCTATATAATAGTGTTAGGCTATATTATAGTGTTAGGCTATAACATAGTGTTAGGCTATATAACAGCGTTAGGCTATATCACAGTATTAGGATATACCACAGCGTTAGGCTATATCATAGTGTTAGGCTATATCTCAGCGTTAGGCTATATCATAGTGTTAGGCTGTATCACAGCATTAGGCTATAACATAGTGTTAGGCTATATAATAGTGTTAGGCTATATTATAGTGTTAGGCTATAACATAGTGTTAGGCTATATCATAGTGTTAGGCTATATCACAGCGTTAGGCTATATCACAGCGTTAGGCTATATCATAGTGTTAGGCTATATCACAGCATCAGGCTTTATCGCAGTGTTAGGCTACATCACAGCGTTAGGCTATATTACAGCGTTAGGCTATATCATAGTGTTAGGCTATATCACAGCGTTAGGATATATAACAGTGTTAGGCTATATCACAGCGTTAGGGTATATCATAGTGTTAGGCTATATCACAGTGTTAGGCTATATCACAGTAATAGGCTGTATTTCAGCGTTTGTGTGTGTGTGTGTGTGTGTGTGTGTGTGTGTGTGTGTGTGTGTGTGTGTGTGTGTGTGTGTGTGTTTCAAATCACTGCATGCAAAATATGCTCTCCCACTTATAATGTTACAATATAGTTTCTCTTCAAAATATTTAAAAAAATCGTAACTTTTTTATCTGTGCTGAAATATAACCTAAGATTTTAATTTTTCAACCATTAAACATTGGATATTATGCGTACATCCAGTAAAATATAACAATTATACTTATATGTTTAATATATTTGTTCTATTTCAGAGTATCGGAAACATTTCAATATTATTTCTTCAATTATATAACATTAATTAATAACACAATGAAATTAATACATGCAAAGACCGACAAAGCAAATATAAATTGATTAAATTCAGTTTGAACATCGTAATTACATTTACATCAACAACAGTCAAAACAGAGTATACGTTTCATGATAAAGGTTTGATTGGAAAAAATTAACAAACTGCATACACTGTACTGTATTTAACCTTATTGACAATAAATCAATAACTATAAATTCTACTGGCAAAGATTTTTCTGTAGCCCTCCTAACAAATGGTATAACTTTCAATACTACTGAAGAAAGAACGAATGAATGAATCTGTAGGGTTACTGCGGCCTTTGTAGATCTATTGTGCCCCCTTTCTGTATTCCCGAGATGCTCAGTTACGTCGCCTTTGCCTGTTCCAGTCTCTTTATAAAGTCTAGGATTTGGAGAGGATTCAAGGTGGATAACACCTCCACTTCTGATTGGTGAATTCGCAAATCCTTATCGAGGTGCTTGCAGATAAGTGTTCTGCTAATTCCCTTTCAATTTGTTTTTCTTCGCCCTAATTAAGGAGGTTCAGCTCCATTTGTCCGACCTTCTTATTGTATTGTGAGATCCCGCTTATATTTTAAATTTTTACTTACGCAAACACCCACAAGTAGCTAAGGAAATGAGGTCCGCATGTACAGCGCCCAGCTTGCATGTGTAAGGCTATGTATAACTTGGAGGTCGCCAGGTCTCCCAGTACTCCGTTTGATACACCATTAGGCGGGTGTCATTCACTCCATCAGTACGGGTCGCTTCACACTTTAGAGTTAGCCAAGCTGTGTAGAGTAGTGAATGTGTGTGTGTGTGTGTGTGTGTGTGTGTGTGTGTGTGTGTGTGTGTGTGTGTGTGTGTGTGTGTGTGTGTGTGTGTGTGTGTGTGTGTGTGTGTGTGTGTGTGTGTGTGTGTGTGTGTGTGTGTGTGTGTTTTGTGAGTGTGTTGTATATATATATATGTATATCATAGTGTTAGGCTATATCACAGCCTAATATATATATCTGTCTTGAGTAGATGAGTGAGAGCAGTATGAGCTAGAGGTACGGTGGGATCCATCAGCTGCTCACTTCAGCTGCCTCCGCCGGATACTGTTGAGGAAGTAAAAGAGCAAAGCTGAGCAAATTTGTTCGTCGAGTCACGACATAACTGTAGAATATCGCAAGAAGCGTGTTTGAACATATCCTACATTTATGGACTTTTTGACATTTTTAAATACAGAATCAGCTGCTAAGAAATTGCCGTATAATTTTGAATCACCCTGTATATAAATTGATGATTGTGATAGGAACCCTTCATTACGTAGTCTCGCTATACCCAACTTAGCCTAAAACAAAGCAATCTGCCTAACAGTAAGTAGTGTTGAGCAAATTAAATAAATAATTCCGATATGTATCATGATTTTAACTGAACGCTGGTGTACATAAAAGAGTTTAATTTGATTTCAAAACAGGGTACTCGTAAATCTTTCCAGCTGTAAAACAAATAGGGTGGTAACACCCCCGCATTAGGGCGTGAGAAACAAATGTTTGCGCCGAAATAAAGAGAAGGAAACACTACAGAGTTGTGAACTAAACAGAACGTTCACTGTCAATATCAAACTTTGTCATTCTGTTCAAGGTCATATATATATATATATATATATATATATATATATATATCGATACTCACGTAATAAAAACGCATTTCTTAATACCAATAAAAATTACAACAAAAAACATTACATTAAAAGTCTCTGTAGCTTGTCGGCCTAATTAACGGCACAGATTACTTCGCCATTTTTAAGATTATTTAGGTTTGATATCTCCTTTTAAAGATGTTATATGTGGAAATATTTTGTATATAATGTTTTCCTTTGTGTCTCCACTGCAAGTGACAAATATACACAGAATTTAAAAAGCTGATCATATTCCCACATAAAAGACTGTTGAAATTCGACATCAAATATAATTTTACTTTATCAAATAGCGGAGTAATCTGTCCCGTTAATTAATTTGGTATTAACCAAGCATACAAACTGACCTTATGTGACTAAGGAACGAAGCGAACTTGTAAACTAAACCAAGCGAAATAAACAAACTAGTGAACAAAAGGACTAGTGACTAAAAGAACTAGTAAGTTAAAAGAACTAGTGATCTAAATAAAACTAAATAAATTTACTAGAAACGAACTGAACGAAGTGAAATAGTGAAAGTAACGAACTAGTGAATTAAACGAACAAGTGATTGAAATGAACAAGTAAATTAAATGAACTAATGAACGAAGCTAACTATTGAACTAAACTACGAAGCTAACTATTGAACAAAACTACGAAGCTAACTATTGAAACTAGTAAACGAAACGAACAAGTAACGAAACGAGAAATTTAACTAAGTGAACGAAATGAACTAGTGAATTAATGAAGTTTATGAACGAAACGAACAAGTTACAGATATGAACTAGCGAATTAAACGAACTAAGGAACGAAACGAAATATTGAGCTATACACACTAATAAACGAAACGAACTAGTAACGAACGAGCAATTGAACTAAGTGAACGAAATGAACTAGTGAATTAAACGAACTAATGAACGAAACGAACTATTGAACTAAGCAAACTAATAAACGAAACGAACTAGTAAAGAAACGAGCAATTGAACTAAGTGAACGAAATGAACTAGCGAATTAAACGAACTAATGAAAAAACGAACTAGTGTATGAAATGAACTAGTGAATTAAACAAACTAATGGTGAAACAATCTAGTGAACGCAACGAATTAGTACACGAAATGAACTAGTGAATTAAACGAACAAGTGAATTAAACGAACTATTGAACGAAATGAACTTATGAATTAAATGAACTAATAAAGAAACGAACTAGTTAACTAAACGAGCTAGTGAACAAAACGAACATTTCAAGCAAACAAACTTGTGAACGAAATGAACTAATGAATGCAACGATTTTTTTGTTACCCAACATCCATTAGTAAACTGAATAAACTAGTAAATGAAACGAATTAGTGAATTAAGCGAACTAGTGAAATAAACGAACTAGTGAAAGAAGCAAACTATTGAATTAAACAAACTAGTGAGCTAAAGAAACTAGTGATAAAACGAACAACTTAATAGTACGTAATTGCAGTGAATAATGACCACAACTAAAAGCGAGTGAACGAGAAATTGTGATATCAATCCTTCAAATATTTTTTGATTGTTGTATTATCAATAATTTGTACATACACAGGAAGGCAGACCGTGTGTACGCATGCGCACTCGTCACTATTACTCAGAACACGTCTTAAGCAAACAAAAAATAAATATTTTCATCTAAATATTTTCACATGTTAATTTTTTACGATTAATGTAAGTATTTCTACATACCTTGTAAAGTAACAAGAAGGTAAAATTACGCAAAATATATCTTACCAATTATGAACCAAAAAACCGAAAGTGAAAGACGGTTTTTATCTGAACTGGCGGCCATCTTGGATCAGTAATTTTGTTTGCTAAAAGTCCGTAATCTCACAGCCTACACTTGCACAGCACATGCTATCTTGCTCCTCACAACACACGTAATCCTTTATCTGAAAACAAACAGAACAGAAATTTACATTTACGATAACTTACAGTATAGTTAAGCTTCATAGCAAAGTAGAAACTTAAACAAACTTTGAACACAAACATTGAATAGTGAGTTTCCAGCACGTGGCCTATAATTCAATGTTTAAGTTTGCATAATAGAAAGAAGAAATAGCTTATTAACAAAGAGCTGCATCTGACTGAACGAGATAATGTTTTCACTTGTACTACTATGTGTCTAAGACGTTCCAGGTAATTGGGATATTTTCTTTGGAAAATGGTGTATTTAAGTTGCCATCATAAAAAATAAAAAAATACTAACATGGAATCATGAAATGAGTTAGAATTCTGACATCTAAGACATGTTTTGTTAAATCATTGAAAATTTGATTTGAAAACACAATACAGTGTCCGCCAGTGAAACGGGGATGATTAAATAAAGTAATTGGTTGTTGAAAAAAAACTTTTTAATATTGTTTTAGTAAATAATTGAAAGGACAAGAATAGCTATTATGGGTACAATACGAAAAAATATTATTTTCTGAACACTACGTCTACAAAATATCCTCCATTGCAGTTAAGACATTCCTGAATGCTGGTTTGGATGTTTTTGCACGACCTCTCGCAGCATGTTGACAGGTACACACATGAATGTGTGTGTGTGTGTGTGTGTGTGTGTGCGCGCGCGCGCGCGAGTGCGCGTATGTAAGTATGAATGTGTGCGTGTGTGCACGTATGTAAGTATGAATGTGTGTGCGCGCGCGTATATAAGTATGAATATGTATGAGTGCGTGCGTGTGTGCGCGCGTGCGTGTGTTTTAGCTCACCTTTATTCACAATTATAATTTGCTATATTAAATGTCTATTATTAAGTTTATTACTTCTGTTTTTAATTGCTTTCATTTTAATAAATTATGCAATAACACTTAATAACGAATGCACTTTTGTAATTTATTTATATTAGTTCATAATTTAAAATAAATAATAGTCGGCCATTTGAAACGTATTCAAGTTAATTGAATCTGAGAGAAGAAATACATTTAATTTAGACGATCTCAACAACAAAAGAGCTTTATATTAATTGCGCACAGCTGTCGCGACTCGCTTCTCTTCTTGTTTTGTTTTTACCCACTTCGGAACTGTTTCTGTTTGCTCTCGTAACGCTTTTTTTCTTTCTTAAATATTATTAACTTCGTGTCCGCTTCTTTTGTTGTTGTTAATGACATTACCATACACATAGATACGTAATTGTGAAAATGTTGACTTCTTAGTCAAGCGAAAACGGCAAATGGATTTGTTAAAAAACTTTTAGAGGAAAGGAAAAATATTTTGTCATTTGCATATATGTTAAATGTTCCAACAGATTTGTTGTAATATTTTAGTGTTACGGCAGTTTCTATTAAAGGAATACCATCATCACAATGTAAGAAAAACACTAAAGCATACAGTGTTTTTGTAAATGTAAAAAATTTTATGCATACTAAAGCATAAATTTCATACGTTTTACAAGCATATAGACATTTATAAAGAAAAGATGTTATAGAAACAGCCAAACTTACTTTTTTTAGTTTTAATGTATGTATTGTGTAACGTGAATCTTTCAGATTTCAATGTTTATGCTAATATCAACATCCCAATACTTATTTAAATATTTATTCAAACCAACAAACAAGTTATTTTTAAATATTCTACAAAAGAAAAGTGATATTTGCAATAACTACGATTTTATAATTACAATATTTTTCTTGAAATTTTCTTGCGATAGCCATATCAGTCCATTTGTTTGGATCCTTCGCAGTATAGTTGTTAAAAAAACTTAATAAAAATCGTTAGAGCTGATTTTAATAAAATGTAATAGTTTTTATAATTAATAGTTTTTTGTTATAATGCATAGTTTTTGTTTTATAATATAATTAATTGTTGTCTTGTTTGTGATTATTAATAATGTTATAATAAATAATTTTGGAAAATCAAGCATATATGACAAATTTCATATAAATCGGTCACTTTGTTTTAGTTTATAGCGACGTGCAGGCATGTACAGGTACAGATGTACATATAAATAACGTATATTTTTTTGAAAAAGGATAGACTCCGTATAATCCTGCAATCTATTTTTTTCATAATCATTAAATTGTTGTACACACCGTCGATTGAGAAAACAAGTACGGTAATAGAAGAAGAGAACAAAAATTGTCGATTTAAAAAAAAATCTGATTGTATTTACATTAAAATTAAAAATAATTATAAATAATTAAAAATTTATGAAAGACAACTTCAATGGCTGCAGGTTCCTCACAATTCTCTACTGATCCGAATTCGTAATTGCACATTGAAATCCTCTTTTTACTTACAAAAATGGCTTTCGTATTTATAAATACTTCAAAATCAATAATTTTTCAAACACAATTTGCAAAATTCTTATGATAAACACATTAAAAATAACACTACCATTTAAACAATCAGCGCGATACTCTTAATTCTTTCGTATCGAAGTATGTAAGGGGCAGGATAGGCAATTCCGATACAGCATCACTCCAGCTCGGGACAGCAACGTGTACTGGTGGTTCCACGCACAATAAACCTCGCATTATACTCGTATTCTTAATTGCCTAGCCATTGCTTCACAACAGCTCCATAACGTGCTAGTTTTTTTTTTTTTTTTTTTTGTTTAACGTCCGACTATTGTGCACACTTGGGCTAATGCAGACGATGGGATGATTTAAAGCGTACAAAAATGCCAAACCCTGGCCGGGAATCGAACCCGGGTCCTTGGGGTGAAAGCCTAGTACGCTATCAACTAGGCCACCGAGGCGGCTACGTGCTAGTAAACATTACCAATTTAAGAAGTAACCGTTATATTAAAAAAAAGTGTTAATGGACCACATTTATTGGAAATTTGAAGCTATTTTTCCATGAAGCAATCAAAATTTGAGAGGTCTTGTGGTTCAGCCTGTATTACATGAAATAACCATAAACACTCGACATCATTAAATCAGAGGATGCCATCTTGAAACTGAAGTGAATTGGAAAACATTTAACACATTCTTCTTTTGGGCTTTATACAATATATCTTAGTACTAAATTTCATGACAGTCGGTCAATGCGTTTGGCCAAAACAGCGTAACAAACAAACAAACGAAATGCCTAACCGTCGAGTTGAAACAGAGACCACGCTAATCTAGGTCAATTAGTTGAATCTTTGCTTGTTTAACTTGTGCTGTACCTTTTGTTTGTAAATTAGTTGTTACGTTACGTAAAAATATTTCTAAAAATAAAAAAGTGTTTTTGGCGAATTTTGATTGAAAATGAACCATGGTCTAATGTTGTACTTGAGACCATTAAATGAGCTATGGTGGCTCTGAAAAAAAATCGAAATCCAAACAACTGAAATCTCTGTTTAAGCGTACACAATATATTTACAAAATCAATTTGGTTAATAAATAAAAATTAATTGTAACATTCCCTTTGTTTGTACTTTGAAATTAGTAGATAATTCAATATTAACAATTAAAATACAATGTAACTGATTTATTTGTTATTGTTATTTGTTATTCATTATATCGATCTTAAAACAATCGCCCTAAATATAGCCTCCTCGATTTGTAATAATACTTCGTAAATATTTTGCAATACATATAACCTCAGTTGTGTTAATATTATCGTACAAACAGCTGTGGCATCACTACAACAAATTCCGCATCTTCATTACAGTAGTAATTTTAATATTGTATGGTATATTCTGTTTTTATATTTATAAACTATGAAAGTTCAGTTATATATATATATATATAAAACTGAACTTTCGTAGTTTATAAATATAAAAACAGAATATGCAATAGGAAAATTACTACTCTAATGAAGATGCGGAATTTGTTGTATTTACATTATATATATATATATATATATATATATATATATATATATATATATATACTATATATATGTACATATATATATATATATATGTATATATATATATATATATATATATATATATACATATATATACATATATATATATCTTATATATATATATATATATATATATATATATATATATATGTGTGTGTGTGTGTGTGTGTGTGTATGGTGTGGTGTGTAACTATCACTAATATATCTAGAGTAAAATCCGCATGATTATATGTCTGGAACTATCGATATCAAACACCCATGAAACATCCCAAATTAATCGTTTCGTTAAGCTCTCTCTCTCTCTCTCTCTCTCTCTCTCTCTCTCTCTCTCTCTCTCTCTATATATATATATATATATATATATATATATATACTTCATATACTTTTTTCAAACAGGTTTTAATATATCTTCATTGTTGTGGCTAACAATATGAAAGATACGAAAATAAATAAAATATTTTAAAAATAACAGCTAAGTTGTAAATGTTAGTTAATGGAAACGAAATGTCAAAAGAAATATATTAAATCATGACAGTTCATTGAACACCAAATTCAATGGGACGTGTGAATAACTTCAAAACGGTTTAATATAACGAACTGCAGCACGGACTTTCTCTGATAATTTCCCACTGAAATTTTAAAGTGAAAACCTCTTTAGGCAGGCCTGGTACTTTCTCGCTATACCAAGAATAACAATGTAGAAAACGGTCTTCTAGCTGTTTACAAAATGTTACTATTTCTGAAGTGAATTTAAGTCTACCAGTGAGCTGTTTCTTCCTATGAGAATTTCTGTCTCAGTCACAGAATATAATAATAAATATTTGAATTATAATTAACGGTATTATACTACATACCCGACCCTTTTAGTAAAAAATTATTTAGATATTGTATTTGCATAAGTTCATTAATAAATATTTAAATTACTAAATAACGCAATTGTACTTCATGCCCAGCCCAGCCGTCACAATTATTATAGCATTAACAGTTGGATATATTGTACAAGACTGGTGTTTTATATTTGTACTCCATATATATAAGTGACAATTTTTCTTTGACATAATTGTCAAACACAATTGTCATGTATTGTGTAAAATGGCTAATAAACTACAGGGTGGAATGTAAGTACTGTTTCAAAGTTAACATTAAACCGCGTTCGCAAGTTGAGAGCTCTGTGTTATTGCAACAGAGCTTATAAATACTCTTATATTAGCATTACCATAAATCTGTTTAACTTTGTTGTGCTAGGTAGCGTAAATATTTGTTTTGCCATTGAGATATGCAAGCGCAGCTTTCCCCGCGCCGTAATCCTCCTTAAAGTTGATTTATTGTCTCTGCTTACTGCATGAACTAAATAAATAAGAAATTATAAATGTTCTCCAATAAAAAAAGATCTTTTATTGTTTTTTTTCAAATGAGAGGGACTTTCCGCACTCGAAAAACAAATAAATCAAATTGAGCTTTTTGAGTTGTGTCCTAGCCCTCTGACTATCTCACTGTTGTTTCCATCGCAAGTGATTACCGTTTCGTTCTTTACTCCTAGTTCAATTGACAAGCACGCTCCACAGAAACAACTGTTGCAATGCTAATTCACTCTCTGTGT
The DNA here is from genome assembly GCA_022606455.1 of Callitettix versicolor. Classification (NCBI taxonomy): domain Eukaryota; kingdom Metazoa; phylum Arthropoda; class Insecta; order Hemiptera; family Cercopidae; genus Callitettix; species Callitettix versicolor. The sequence continues at coordinate 81,528,041 of CM040190.1, forward strand.
ACCGACAAAAGACAACAGCCACATCTGAAGACGGCAGAGTGCCACTGCAAGTTGTGGAGTAGGCATCACCCCCGTCCGTGGAGTGGGAACGTCCTCCAGGCACCCTTCCGTACTTTTCTGTTTAAAGGTACAGGAAGCGATGCGACCACCTTGAACAGAAGGAAAGCACTCTGGTTCGATGTTTCGACCTTTTGTCCTCAAGAAGGTACTCCGCTCACTGGGACTTTGGTTTACCAGATCCATCTTACTGTAGATATTCGTACAGAAGTTTAACCTTGACGAGATTGTTAATATCTGAACTTCGTTACATAAAGTAACTTCATCCTTTTTTAAACATACATTAAAGATTAAAATCACAAAATCAATTATCAGAATTCAAGGTTAAAAATGTCAAGCAGCCGGGTCAGTTCTAAGGGCCTATCTGTACTGACCGCCTGGTTTAGTTTCCAACTCGCACCGCTAGAGACCACAAGCGTGCAGTTGAAATTTAGTTTCCAATTTGCAATGCAGTTGAAATCCGCAACTTTTCAACTCTCACCGCCAGCGACCACAGGGTCCGTGTGTCTCTCTACATTTTAACCATATCCGACAACTAGTACGGTGCTAATTAAAACACTTTTATATTTACCGGTCCATTCTAAGAGTTCAGTCTGTAGTTTAGTGGCCGCAGCTATTGATCACCGGCGACATCCTGGACATATTGCCAGGTGAGTCAGCTAGTCTATAGAATTTTGACTGATTAAAATTAATATCTGTACTAACAGATTGGTCCTCCAACAGAGGGTATAAAATCTACCGTTCTGCTTAATGCCTTATTTTCAGAACTGATTTTATTATTTCGGCTAATAAATTCTACATTTACACAAAAATTTTACACTGATTATCAACTGTCATAAGTTAATAATAATTCCTCTGGGCATTATTATGAAATATTAATTGGCATCTGTGCTTTATTTTTTATTAAATATTAAACGTAAAGTTATTATTAAATATTAAAGGGAATTATTATTAAATATTAAACGTTATTTACAAATTTGTTTGCTTAATATCCATACTTTAAAGATAGATTAATGAGGAAAAGGGATCAGTGTTAACGGTAAAGGAAAAGCAAAGGGAGCAACTGCGGCTCGAAGTAAGAAACTTTAGATGTGCAGTTGAGTGACGCAGGAGACTGAACGATGCTTTAGCCTCTACCACAGAGCGCCTTGGACATTATTATTAAATATTAAAAGTTCTCTATTCGTTATTATTAAATATTAAACGTAATCTGTGAGTTATTGTTAAATATTAAAGGCCATTGTTATTAAATCCTAAACATTATTGAAACATTTTTTTTAACATCCATACTTTATGCCAGATACATTAATGAGGACATGGGAAACGGTGTTAACGGTAAGGGAAAAAGCAACGAGAGCAACTGCGGCTAGAACTAAGAACCTTTAGGTGCGCAGTAGACTGAACGATGCTTTTACCAATTCGAGCACAGAGCAGCTTGGGCATTATTATTAAATATTAAACGTCTTCTGGGCATTATTTTAAACGAACAAGAACAAACGAGGAGGAAAAATATAAAATAGGAAATTATACATACATCCTCTTTCTGACTGTAGACTTGACAAAAGAGCATTTAGTAGTCTAAAACTTTTATCGGAAGGAAAAAAAAATTTAAATTATTTTAAGGTGAGTATACATTTTAACGAACTCTTTTTGATATTATAAATTAGTTTAAACAAAAAAAAACACAAAAATGAGCATTGCTGCAAAAGAATTACTGTTGTAGCAATAAAGTAAACAACGTGTCATTTCTTCTAGTTCCAACATGGCATTTATCGCACGAAATTTATTAACTAAAATAATGCACTTAGTGAACTCACTGAATATTAAATTATAACTGACGAGAACTACGACAGTACTAAATGTTTCGAGGGTAAGTAGAATGTGACCGTGACGTCAGAGACACTAATGAATGGAGTGTATGAGACAGGCACCGATATACAGTGAGTGTCCCGCTCACTGGTGTCTCATCTGTTGTTACACTAACTGTGACAAACCTAGAATGGATGAGGTTTTATTGTCGTTCCCAGAACATTTTCATCTTCTGCACTAGGGCAAATGAAAGTAATTATGAACTCAAATTAGGGTGGGAATAACTACTTACCCCCAGCTGCCTCATGGAATTTAAATAGCTACTATATATATATATATATATGAACATGCTATTATATTTTTTTATTAAGGTGTTTTGATTTTAAAATTATTAGGCTGCTTAATGAAGCAATTTTTATTTTTTAATCAGGAAAGATATTATTTTATATTACAGTTTTTATCGCTGAGGAATAGTTATTGATATTATTTCCTAACTTTATTAATACTACTTTAATACAGGCTAAGCAATTTTGGTTTATGTTCTAGTGTTCCCGATTTTATATTGTACTTTTAGCACCTATAATGAGCATTGATTAACTTGCACTCAAGAAACATCGTAGTACTAACCCACACCCACCCCTACACATACACACATTATATATTATATGTGTGTGTGTTTACTATATATATATATATATATATATATATATATATATATATATATATATATATATATATATATATATATCTTATTCATATTATATTTCTGAAAGTTTTTGTGTTTGTTTGTTATTGAATCATGCTTTAACTACTGGACCAATTGAGATGAAATTTGGTACGTATATGGTTTAAGTATCAGAGATACATATAGGCCTATTCCCGTTTTACAAAACGTCATTATACTACTTACCCAGCCCAAAATAATTATCTGTTTTTAGTTTTGTAACATCTGTTAACTATAGTTAGGTTTAATTACTGTTTACTGAACATGAGATTTAGGCACCTGAGATGGACATAGATCTAATCCAATTTTACAAATCTTAATCTATGTTTTATTTATTGCAAAATTATTGTTTTTAATGTTACATTTTCATCTAATAATCACAATCTGGTATTTCTCATTTAAGACTATTAAATGTTCTTAAAGCAGAGTGCTGAATATATATATTATATACAATTTTATTAGGATACTTTAATTGTAAGGTAGTATATATATTTGTGTAATTACATTATATGAAAAAATGGTAAATATGCATTGCAGCATCTATTGGAGTTTTCGATATTTTTCGTACTAAAATGCTTTATTATGTGCCCAAAAGCAAGAATCCAAAATTCCAAAATATGAAAGCAGGAGAAGTACGATAAAAATCGAAAATAAAAGTGACCAACATAACCTCAAAGTTGCTACCGGCGAAAATCGGTACCGTGTTGTACTGATTTTAGACGTATTTTTATTGTTTTACTGATCTACAGATCAGTAAAACAATAAAAATACGTCTAACACGGGTTTGGGTGATAGGAAAACCATTTTTTAAAAGAATAGTGGATAACCTAAGTGACACGGATGTTAGGCCTAACACGGTGATGCGTGAAAAAACCTTTATATTTTTTTAAAGATTATTTGGCTACATATCCTAACTGTCACGGTTGTTAGGCCAAGCACGGTGATGCGTAGAAAAACCTTTATATTTTTTTAAAGAATACTGCATATCCTAATTGACACGGTTGTTAGGCCTATCACGGTGATGTGTGGAAAAAATCTTTAAATTTTTTAAAAGAATACTAAGTATATTAACTGACACGGTTATTAGGCCTAACACGGTGATGTGTAAAAAAACTTTTATATTTTTTTAAAGAATACTACATATCCTAACTGATATGATTGTTGGGCCTATCATTGTGATGTGTGAAAAAAACCTTTATTTTTTTAAAGAGTTTCCAAACCTTAACTGACACGGTTGTCAGGCCTAACATAGTGATGCGTGATAAATCTTTATATTTTTTTAAAGAATACTCCATAAGCTAACTAACATAGTTGTTAGGCCGAACACGGTGATGCATTAAAAGAACATTTATTTATTTTTTTCAAAAGAGTACTACATAACCTAACTGACACGGTTGTTGGGCCTAATACGGTTATGCATGAAAAAAAACTTTATATTTTTTTAAAGAATACTGCATATCCTAACTGACACGGTTGTCACGGTGATGTGTGAAAAAACCTTACATTTTTTAAAAGAATACCAAGTATATTAACTGACACGGTTATTAGGCCTAACACGGTGATGCGTGAAAAATCTTTATATTTCTTTACAGAATACTCCATTAGCAAACTAATATGGTTGTTAGGCGTAACACGGTGAAGCATTAAAAAAAACCTTTATTTATTTTTTTAAAAAGAGTACTCTAAACCTAACTGACACGGTTGTTGGGTTAAACGGTGATGCAGGAAAAAAACCTTAATTTTTTTTAAAGAGTACTCCAGAATTTAACTAACACGGTTGTTGGTCCTAACACAGTAATGCATGATCTTTAATGTATATTATAATTGCGGGCAAAGCCGTGACGGGTAACAGCTGATCATATTTATTTCTGAAAGTTTGTTTTTGTTTATTTGTTTGTTATTCAAATACACTTTAACTACTGGACCAAATGAGATTACATTTGGTGTGAACACGTTTTAGGTATCTGAGATAAACACAATACTATTCCAGTTTAATTGTATAATAATGACTTTTTAATAATACTGTATTTTATTAAAATATGACATGACCCTGTTTTAGCGTATCGAGTAGCAAAAATTGATATGTCTTTGCCGAAAACCATAAATCATATAATATTGTATATAGCAATATATTAAAATGAAATGACCTATTCTGGTTTTGAAAATTGACAATAAATTTTATTGCTTACATTATAATTGCAGGCAAAGCCGCAACGGGTAACAGCTAGTCATATTATATTTCTGAAAGTTTGTTTTTTTTTATTTGTTTGTTATTCAATCACACTTTAACTACTGGACCAATTGAGATTAAATTTGGTATGAATACGGTTTAGGTACCCGAGATAAATACAATACTATTCCAGTTTAATTGTATAATAGTGACTTTTTACTAATACTGTATTTTATTAAAATATGACATGACCCTGTTTTAGAGTAGGAAACATTTATATGTCTTGGCCGAAAACCATAAATCGTATAATATTGTATAATAGAAATATGTTAAAATGAAATGAACCTATTCTGCTTTTGAAAATCGACTATAAATTTTATTGTCTACATTATAATAAGCAGGCAAAGTCGCAAATGGGGAACAGCTAGTATATATATATATATATATATATATATATATATATATATATATATATATATATATATATATATATATATATATATATATATATATATATATATATACTATATATATACACGATTGTTTTACTAATTATATGAAACCCGAATAATCCACACAGACACACGCACACACACACACACACACATATATATATATATATATATATGTATGTATGTATGTATGTATGTGTGTGTGTGTGTCTGTGTGTCTGTGTGGATTTATTCGGGTTTACATATAATTTAGTAAAACAATCGTCAATAAATAATACAAAATAATGTTGTAATAATATTGTAATATTTGTTTGAAGCACGTACAATATTTGTTCAGTAAATAAATACACAATATTAAATACGGTAGAAGAGTGAATTTACAATTCAGTTTAAATAAACATACGAATAAACGTGATTTAACTATCATTTATATGATTATATAGTCTGTTTTATAAATATTGTACAATAAGTTGTGAATTGTATCAAGTGTGTTTTTTATTGGGTCATTAACGAATTTCTATCGGAGCGGTCTAAATGAAAATTGTATATATACTCACTTTTCGAGGTGATGAAAATTGAACACACACACACACACACACACACACACGGTGTTTAAAAAATTCGAGATATGATTATTCTTGCAATAATGAAAGAAAACGTACTTATCTTCTACATGAATATATACACAAAAATGCTTCGTTTTCCATCTCTCTCTGTGTGTGTGTGTGTGTGTGTGTGTGTGTGTGTGTGTGTGTGTGTTTTAATTATTACACAATAACCGTTTACATTACGCAAATGAAATTTCATTCGTAAGTTTACTTTGACAAGACAATATTAGGGGAAAAGTTGACAAACTATTTCATCAATTTTTTTCTAAACGGTGACTGTCTAAAATTTGCAAAATAAAACAACATAAAATCGAAAAAGTTTAAAAAATATATAAGACAAAACCTAGGTTTTTGTATTTTTATGTTACAAATCTAAAATGTTTGTTTCGAAGTAATCGAATTTCAAACAACGGAACAGTGTTATCAAACATGAGGACGTGCTTTATTCTTATACGGAAACCTTAATGCAGACTCGCTATAAAGTGTATGTTTCTAGTTTTAAAACAGCTGATTTTGGGCAAAATAGTAACATTTCTTATGTGTGTTATTTTAAGGCGAAAAGCACATAGATGGTATTATCGCCTCCCTAAATGTAAGTGTGAGTGTAAAGTGTTAAAGTCGTAAGTGTGTGTTAAGACTCGGGTACCGCGAGGGTCGTCTAAATCCTCTCAATAGGTGCAGCTAGTCTTCACCTCCTGCGGGGACATCTCTTATGATCGAATTTTTTGACGATTTTAAAAAAATATTATATATATATAAACTTGCAGCACTCATTGAAATATCGTAGTA
>CM040190.1:81539649-81564649 GCA_022606455.1 Callitettix versicolor
ATTTCAGTTATAAAGAGATCCGCAATGAAGAGATTTTACTATATATATATATATATATTGTTATTTTAAGGCGAAAAGCACACGAGGCTATTATCCCCTCCATAAATGAAACACATGAGGACGGATAACACACTCCTTGTCCAGTCTTAGTCTGTTCATAAATTCTAGGATTTGGAGAGGATTTTGTTGTTTTTATTTTAAGGCGAAAAGCACTTAGAGTCTATTACCGCCTCCCTAAATGTAAGTGTGAGTGTAAAGTGTTAAAGTCGTAAGTGTAGTGTTGTAAGTGTAAGTGTGTGTTAGACTTGGGTCCGTGGAGACGTCTAAATCCTCTCAATAGGTGCAGCTAGTCTGCACCCCTGCGGGTTATATATATATATATATATATATATATATATATATATATATTTGTGTGTGTGTGTGTGTGTGTGTGTGTGTGTGTGCGTGCAATGGAAATTGTCAGGCTCTGGTGATGCTAGGAATAGAGTTTGTAAATCTGTTTAGGTAAACATCTAAACAGCTGATTTACTTTAAGAAAACTAGCAAACGTTAAAGTTTAATGAACAACGCCCGAAAGAGCGCGTTGCAAAGTGTACATTAGCAGGAGGTATAGAAAGCCCTTAATCTCGCCCTATCTCGCACCATTAAGCAAGCCCATTGTAAAGCAATACACCCTTGACGTCCGGTTACCTCTTGCCGCAGCGATACATATGCGTATTGACTTATGACCTTTACACCTTAACTCACCGCACTGTGTAATTTACGATCAGAAGATAACAATGGCTGTAATTTAGACACAATAAACCTTGAATCCACGGAGATATAATAACACAAGATTTATTCCAAGTGAGGAGTTCACAAGAATTGAATTCAATTCTGTTTCATCCGTTATTTCCGTTACGGTAACTTTTAGTTTTGTTAGTTATAGCTCGTACGTAAAAACAAACAGGGCCATCACGAGTGTGACAGGCGCATAATTACCAAGCCCTCAGCCACATACAAACGGCGCTGAGAAGAGGTGCTTCAACTACCGGGTAGTCTAACCTAATTAACCGACCTGTTCGGTCAACTACCGAATTGCTACTTTTTTAAAAATTTTCATTCATAAGCTAACAAGCCTACAGCTCCCAATTTGGGCCATCACAATCCTCGTTTCTGCTGACCAATGGTAAAACGCCAGCCAGGCTGCCACATTTCGCGTCCTGCCGAACGCCAGCATCGTTCACTTGTGTTCAAAAAATGCTCATGAACACCACGTAGTATCGTGTGTAAACTGCCCACATGTCTTATTAGACAGTATTTAGATAGCGTTAATGGGTAATATTTAACGCTCATTATGTGTTCTCTGTCCGTACAATATTCAGGATACCGCCACCTCTCTCTCTCTCTCTCTCTCTCTCTCTCTCTCTCTCTCTCTCTCTCTCTCTCTATATATATATATATATATATATATATATATATATATATATATATACACACACACACATCGAAAGATCGACGATTTGTTCCGATCGAAAGATCGATCGTGTGATTTTCTTTCAATTTTGTTGTTTTTGTTCTTATTTTAAGGCGAAAAGCACATTGAGGCTATCATCGCTTCCCTAAATGTAAGTGTGAGTGTAAAGTGTTAAAGTCTTATGTGTAGTGTTCCAAGTGTAAGTGTGTGTTAGACTCGGGTACCTCAAGGACGTCTAAATCCTTTCAAAAGGTGCAGCTAGTCTGCATCCCCTGCGGGGACTTTCCTTCAAGAAAACCTTTTTCATCTCCAGGAAGTTATTAGTCAACTTATACACGAAGTTAAGAACTTCGAGCTATATCATTAAAATTGCCAATTGGGCTGCCCTTTTGTTTCTTATATACTATTCTTAATTTATTTATAATTTAAATAATATTTTGGTTGTTTTTTCTGTTGTAAAACACTTCATGCATTTCAACTCAATTCGTTTTGTTCTCCTGAAATGCAGTTTTAGGAAGCAAACCTTTAACAAAAAGTTTTAATCTCTCCCCCTCCTCCTCCGACCCCTTTTGGTATCAGATCTTACCAAAAGGTCCCATCATAGGTCTTTGTACAAGGACCCCAGATACATCGTGGTTGTCCTGAAAACAATTTCGTGCGCGAGTCCTCCTGTGCAGCCTCTCTCTCTCTCTCTCTCTCTCTCTCTCTCTCTCTCTCTCTCTCTCTCTCTCTCTCTCACACACACACACACACACACACATACACAATGCGTAGTGGCGGGCGAACCCCCAAAGGAGCTGATGGCTGATGAAAGAACAAGGCTCTACTGGCTCAAACGATGTGCTGAGCAACGGTATAGTCGTACAATGGCAATTGAAATCGGACCCTGGAGACATGGCAGCGACTGTGGGACGAATCAACAAGTGGATGATGGGCAAATCAACTCATAGGTAACATTCAGGATTGATGCAACAGGGAGCATGGGGAGGTGGATTTCTATCTCACGCGATTCTCACTGGCCACGGTTGCTTCCGAGCTTACTTGTTCCGTTTCAGGCTGGAAACAGACTTGGCTTGTCCCCTCTGTCTTTCAGCAGTGGAGGAAGATACGGAGCATGTGTTTTCCGGTGTCGATGATTCGACAAGGAAAGGATGAAGCTGCAAACATATCTGCGAGGCAGCATTACACAGGAAAGTCTAGTTGCGACAATGATGGCTTCAGAGGCCAACTGGAGGGCCATTGCGGGATTCGCTGCAGTGGTCTTGAAGAGGTTGAGGGCTGTGGATCGAGAAAGGAGAGCCAACGCTGTTGACGAGTAGGCGGTCAGCCAAAGTACCTTCCCACGAAAGTACGAAGGTTCCTGGCGGCGGTCCCGTGTGGGGGGGGTTACAGAAGAGGAATGCTTTTGGTGGTTTTTTTGTGGGTAGCAATATATCTTAACTTGAGTCTGAGCTTGAGTTTGAACTTAACAAACTCTCGAGTAGTGACGGTACTACCCCAAGTCGTCTATAAAAGATTTTTTTCCCACCTTTTTTTGACATCGCAAAACACACACACACACACACACACACACACACAGTTAAATCAGAATCTGAAAAGGTCAATCTAAAAACTAACTTCGACCAATCCAATACCATGCATATTGTTATTTAGTCACTGTTTAACTGAATTTTTATAGCGTCACCTTATTGAACAATTGTTTGGCCTACATCCAGAACCGTAAAATTGGGGCAGTAAGTCTGGATTTAGAAATTGTTCATACTTATTTGTCTTTTTAAAAGTAAAAAAAAAAAAATAAATAGGACAGAAAATGTGTTTAACGAAATGCAAAGAAACTAACTGAAAAAGTGATTTATGTATAAGTTCGTTTTACTAAAGAGAATGAACCATATTTCTTTCACAAATACCTGTAACGTGTTTTGTGTTTTCTAATAAAATTGATTGTATAGCAATTTATCTAGCCTATTATTTTTACCTTTACACAATGAAGTGTATCTCATGCGTGTATCTCACACGGCATGAGTGTGTGTGTGTGTGTGTGTGTGTGTGTGTGTGTGTGTGTGTGTGTGTGTGTGTGTTTGTATGTATATATGTCGCCTTAAAAAAATATATATATATATATATATATATGTGTGTATGTGTGTGTGTGTGTGTGTATGTCGCCTTAAAATAAATATATACATATATATACGAGGGTTGATCAAATATAAACGAGACTGATTTTTTAAAAAAATTATTGCTTACTTAAAAATTATTCTTGATAAAACTTATTTTTCTACATAGTCTCCCGCACGAGTAACACATTTTTCCCACCAGATTGGAAGTTTTTAATTCCATCTTCGTAAAAAGTTCTCGGGCGTTCATTGAGCCATTGGAGCACGAAGGTCTCCACCGCAGAATCGTCTTCGAAACGCTGGCCTCCAAGCGCCTCTTTGAGTGGCCCAAACAGGTGATAGTCGCAGGGTTATAAGTCTGGACTGTATGGGGGATGTTCCATTGGTTCCCAGCCAATTTGATCGAGTTTAAGCCTCGTAGCGTTCGCCGAATGTGGTCGGGCATTATCGTGAAGAAGAATGACGTTTCTCGCCGGTTTAGATTTCCTTTTCCTACGAAAAGTTCATCTGGCAAGAGTTCATCTGCAATAAATCGCAGCGATATACGTCTGTCTTCGTCCAGGAGCTTCCGAACAGCATCAATGTTTTCGTCCGTGACGGAAGTGGTCGGGCGACGATCATGGCTGAGGTTTTCTACTGCTTCCCGTCCTTCGGCGAATTCCTTGTGCCAAGCAAAAACGCGAGCTCTTGACAGGGTCCTGTCTCCGTATTGAGCCGTCAATCTACGAAAGATTTCAGTCGGATTGACCCCCTCCTTGGCCAAAAACTTAATAATAATTCTCTGCTCCACGGAAACGTGCACTTCACTCTCACTCATTGTATAGTTTTATACTGAAGGGTCCGAACGGAAATGTTGCCCGTCTACGCCCGTCCCAAACCTCCCAGGCTACCTGAAACCCCACCCTTTAGGGTTAAATGTCCAACGGAAAAGTTTTTAGAAAGTCAGTCTCGTTTATATTTGATCAACCCTCGTATATATATATATATATATATATATATATATATATATATATATATATGTGTGTGTGTGTGTGTGTGTGTGTGTGTGTGTGTTTTCAATAGCATTGATCAAATAGAAGCATTAAAATAAATAAACTTAAACTTTACTTCTAATTTTATTCCAAGCCGTACATCATTATGGTAGAAACACACTGAATCGTGCAGATAAATGAACGCATTCTGTCTGGGGTTATTATTGCACTGCGGCCTTTGTAGATCTATTACGTCACATATATTTCTGCGCCTTGTCCAGTCTTAGTCTGTTCATAAATTCTAGGATTTGGAGAGGATTTTGTTGTTGTTTTTATTTTAATTCGACAAGCACTTTGAGGCTATTACCGCCTCCCTAATTGTAAGTGTGAGTGTAAAGTGTTAAAGTCGTAAGTTTAGTGTTCTAAGTGTCAGTGCGTGTTAAACTCGGGTACCGCGAGGGGCGTGTAAATCCTCTCAATAGGTGCAGGATTCAAGCTGGGTAACTTCACCACTTCTAATAGGTGACTTGCTCGTTCGTGATTGAATTGTTTGCAAATGTTCGCCTGCCAATTTTCTTTTATGTATTTAATATTATTTTCTTGGCCTTTATTACGGATATCGGGCTCCATTTTGCCAGGTATTTCTAGTGCGGTGACGTTCCGCTCGTTCTATTTTACATTCTTATCATGTTGTTAACTTAAGTAGCTAAGGAAAAGATGTCCGCCCATACACAAATCCATTAGATCGAATTGCATCTAAGAGACACGTTTGATACGCCATTTACTCCTTTAGAAAGGATCGCTTTACACTTTATAGAGTTAGCCAAGCTTTGTATCGTAGTGTGTGTGTGTTTGCGCGCGCGCGCTGCGTGTATCTGTTTTTAATAGATGAGTGAGAGCAGTATGAGCTAGAGGTACGGTGGGATTGCTAAGCCCATCAGCTGCTCACTTCAGCTGCCTCCGCCGGTATTATAAAATATGATATTCTTGTTTTGAAAGGAGGAATATTCACTCAATTATTATAGCGTTATATGAAAATCAAAATGCCTCTGAAACAGTAAGACTAGAACTTCCTTCATTTCGACTTAAGTCTGGGAGCGAAAACCACCTCGAAGATGACTGATATGATTTCGACGAAAATATTTTTTTTCGATATAAATATATATTTATATATATAATATTATATATATATATTTCAAAAAAATAAGGATGGATGCTCATTATAAGGTATTGGGTAATAATAACTTACTATGATGGCTGTCCAATAGCTTATTTTAAAATATATATTCTTATAAAACAAATACAATAGTTCGAAAATAATTTACGAAAGTTTTAAAATAATTCATTTTAAATTTTCCTGGTGTTCTAATTTTCCTATCATTTCCAACAATTAGTTAATAATATTCGTCTAAAAGCAGAATAAAATTTACCGGAAGTATTCGCAGATATTTTACGAATTATTTACATTTGTTATGTTCCTCTTTAGCTCTATATCTATGTAACAACAGAACTGATTTCGGAAACACTAAACAGACGAGCGTACGAAGGCCATATATATTGTTAGGATTTGTATAAATCTTTTGTGAAACGGGCAAGTCTGAGACCAGATGGGGAAAAATTAATTGGAAACATGCAATTTATCACGGAACATGTTTAATTCTGTTTTAACAAAGGGAAAGCGATTTATATTCTCGCAGTAGTTATACATTTATAAACATCGTCTGGACAGTTGCAGATTAATTGAAAACCGGAAACTACGATTTTTATGAAAATGTATTCAATAAGCAATCCTCTAACGTTTTTGAAAAGAATAATACGATTTTTTTTGGAAAACAAAATATTTTTTTATTAGCTATTATCCAGTGAAAAATGCACTATTGGAGCGGCTATCGTAGTAACAGCCAGACTCGAGATATTGAAATGAGCAACGATCCTTCGAAATTTCACTGACAAGCTACTTATTACGTTTTAAATTTTAATACAATCAATCTAAAAAAATATATTTAAAAATTATATTCAATAACAAGTATTTGAATATAATAAATTATTGTGATGATAAATAAGTAATTTTAATTTAAATCCCTTTCAAAAGGAATTATAACACAACGGGAATAAACGATAAAAAACTGAAGCTGAAACTTAATCACAAGTTTCCGGGAAAATTGAATACAAATCCTGTGATGCAACGATGTAACGTACAAACAGCAAAGTTCATTAGAAAACAGCAGAACAAGAGATTTAGTATAATTTTCTTGCTTGAATACTTCCACTTTTGTCTCGTCGATGAAAGTAATTATCTGTGATCCGGATTTAATGGAAACGAGTTTATAATATCTTCAAGGAAAAACAATCCGGCAAAAGAATATCAAACAATGCAAAAAATTAGCTTCAACAAATTTCTTATTAGGTTAAATCCTCTGCAGGGTTTGACACATTGTGAGTACGGGTTTGGCAATTCAGAGATATTAACCTTTCTTCATCTTTCTGATTTTGTGATAAATCACTTCATTTCAAGCCAAGATGAATCTGTCTATTCAGAAGGAATCAGATAAAGTGGTCTTTAGTTCCTTCTTTCTTCCTGCATAATCTAAACACGGTTTCTCTAAGGAAAATTCTTATCCAGTCCGTACCTTCATATCACAGTGCTGTTTAGTGAGTCCCGGGATTTTCCTGAGTTATCTTCTGTTCAGTATCTTCTTCCTGCATTCTTCAAGAACGGTTCTCGTCAGTTCTCTCATCGTAGCCTTAAAAAGGTCGTGTTCCTCATGCAAAAGGATTGTTTCTTAAGAGGTCTTCTGCTTCCACGTAAGAAACAACCATATCAGAAGTCTCTTTGCTACCGCCTCATCTTGCTCCTTTACTCTAGACGTTTGTACATCTACAAACAACTCTCTGCTTTGTGATGTTCAGCCCCATGTAGCACTTGGTCTACTGATGACGTCATAGGTTCGCCTTACGTCCCCGTATTTTAGGCATGGATTCCATGGGTATGTAGTCGAACGTTGCTAAGAGGAAGCTTATCTTAAGTATGGGGCCTCTGGATACCAAGGGCCTCCAGACTTGACATAGCCTTACCTGTGGATACGGGATACATTATGGGTTGGCATTTTATTTCTCTAGACATTCGTTAGATTTGGATAGCTACAAACACACCTTCAGGGCCCAGAAAAACCTGAGGATCTGACAAAAATAGACTGAAGAAATGGAAACCTCAAACTAGAGCTGTACCTAACTCATGGAACCCACAGGCAGCCTGCAGAGACTCTAGGCGGTCAAGGTTCTTTTCTGTATGTTCCTAGCTAAGGGATGCGCATAACAGAAGCACAGTAGGTAGAGTTCAATAAGACTGAGGTCGTAAAATTATAACTTCGAGTCTATGCATTGAGATGATACATCATATTGGATACAGATGTTGAGTTTTGTCTACAGTCTACAACGAGGTTCTGAAGTAATAATAAATATTACTTCCAATGGATCAGATCAGTTTTTATTTTCATTTTTTCAATTTACTTTAGATACGAAAATGCCTTTCGTTTCAAAATTACTACCCCATCTTCAGTTATGAACCTTTGTATAATTTAAGGGAAATATGTTAGATCGGTTTTCTACGCTTTGATGTGTGTCACCCGGTTGTAATGTCTGATAACACGTCGACTGGACTTTTCTTTTACAATACGTTTAAGGTAAAACTGCAGCAGACGTGAGACATGGGGTTGAACATCCCAAATCTGAGAGATGTTTGTAGATTTACAAAAGTCTAGAGTAAAAGAGCGAATTGAGGCGGTAGCAAAGAGACTTCTGATGATGGGTGTTTCTTAGCAGAAAACAGGAAAACAAAAAACAATCCTTGAGTGTGAGAAAGACGACTTTTATAAGGCTACGATGAGAGAACTGACGAGAACCGTCCTTCAAGAATGTAGGAAGAAGATACGGACAGAAGATAACTCAGGAAACCCCCGGGATTCACTAAACAGCACAATGGTATGAAGGATGGACAGGATAAGAATGTCCCTTAAAGAAATCGTGTGTAGATTACTTAGGAAGTAGAGGAACTCTTAAGGAACAATCTCTGAGTGTGAGAAACACAACTCTTATAAGGCTGCGACGAGAAAACTAATGAGAATCGTCTTTGAAGGATGCAGGAAGACTGGACAGAAGACAACTCAGGAAAACCCTGGGACTCACTAAACAGCACAATGGTATGAAGGCATGGGCAGAATAAGAACGTCCCTTTAGAGAAACTATGTGTAGATTATGCAGAAAGAAAGAGGGAACTGAAGACTACTTAATCTATGATAGTGACGCTTTGCCTGCAGGAGACAAAGGGTGTTTGTTTACCACGACCTGAGGATCTCTAGCAGATTGAGATAGTCAGTGGTTTGCCAAAAGTCACTGAGAGCACTAGTCTGGTTAATCACAGTTTAAGATGCTTAGGTGCATAAAAGTTCCTTTTGCTCCTGGTGCCTCAGATCCCATAAACTCAAAGAAAATTAAGAAGATTTAAAATTAATTTTTCCCAGTGAAGTCAGTTTTAAAATGGCTTTCATTAAAATACGTTTTTCATGTAAATATTGCAAAATTTGCATAAATTAGCATTATAAATTTTCAAATTTCTTTGAAAATAATTATATAGGCTATAAGGTTGATTCTGTTTTCGAAAAAGTGTGAGATGAGAAAGTTATGATTTTTTAATGCATTTAAATTCATTTTGAAACGTAATTATTTTGTATAACGAAATTGTCCAGTTCAAAAACTGTTTAGTTATTTTTGTTGTTTGATTACATATTTATTAATTGATTTAATAAAATATTTTTACGATTGGATTTCTTGATATCGAATTTTATTTCCTCGAAACTATTTTATTCTCACTTGTAAAACAAAGAAAATTTTACAATAAATAGAAAAGTTTAAATGCGGTTACAGACAAACGATATAGTTTTTTGGCTTTTCACTTATTTATGTAAAAACACATTGTTACAAAAATACTAAATTTATTAAAAATATTATAATTAAGTAACATTCTCTTGTACATTAAGTGCATTTTAAAGAACAATTGTTATAAATTTTCGAAAATACATTTTATACGCCTAATTTCAGTTGCTATATTTAGAAAAAGTTTCCTTTCAAAAAGAAGCAATATCCTTGAGTTATTGCTCTTGTAGGATTCTTTGGGCGCAACCCTGTGGCAGGTAAAGGATAATAAATCAAGCCACACTTGACTCTGCCAAACAGGATTGTGTCTCACTGTCCCGAAAAAGTTTGTATTACATCTGGTAGGTTAGGTTTTGTTTTTCACAAGAACAAGGAAAACGTTAATTGAAAAAAAAAATAAAAGTGAATTAGACAACACAATTTTTTTTCATACAATGAAATTATTTTCAAACTTATTTTGAAAATGTTAAACGAATTTTGCTGCGTAATACATTTGTACAAGCTACTACATAAAATATGTATTTCTTTGTTATTAATATATACAAGGTGTTCTTTTCATCCATATATACAAGATGTGTTCAGAAAGTAACGAGAATTTTAATTTTTTGAACAAAATATTTATTTATTCTTCTACATTGATGTTGCTGTCTTCAAAGCAGTCCCATTTGGAGATTATGCACTTGTGCCAGCGCTTCTTCCAATCCTCGAAACACTTCTCAAACTCGATCTTTGAGATAGCCTTTAGTTCTTCAGCGATGCGCTTTTAATGTCATCTACGGTTGTAAAACAACGGCCCTTTAAGGTTCTCTTTATTTTTTGAAATAGGAAAAAATCACACGGAGACGTGTCTGGCGAATATGGAGCTGGGGCATCGTTACAGTACTGTTTTTGGCCAAAAATTCATGAACAAGCAATGACGTGTGGCTGGTGCATTATCGTGGTGCAAAAGCCATGAATTGTTTTTCCACAGATCCAGGTTTTTTTCGCATTGCTTCACGCAAAACTGCGTTGAACTTGTAGGTAGTACTTCTTATTGACCGTTTCACCTGCTGGTAGGAATTCATGATGCACTATGCCATTAATATCGAAGAACACAGTGAGCATAACCTTCACGTTCAACCGCACTTGTTGAGCCTTTTTCGGTCTTGGCGAGCCAGAATGTATCCACTGGGATGATTGAGCCTTAGTTTTGACGTCATATCCGTAAATCCATGTTTCGTCACCTGTTATAATACGTTTCAGTAATTCTGCATCGTCGTTGACTTCATTTAGTGACTCCTGAGCAATTTCCATTCGCCGCTGTTTTTGTTCAAAATTCAACAATTTTGGAACGAATTTTGCCGCCACGCGTTTCATACACAAAACATTGGATACAATGTCATAACATGATCCAATCGATATGCCAACATCATCAGCGACCTCTCTAATTGTGATTCGGCGATTGTTCATAACCATTTCTTTCACTTTTTCCACGTTTTCATCGGTTGTTGATGTGCTGGTGCGTTCAGGGCGTTTGTCATCTTCAACGTCTTCACGGCCTTCTTGGAAACGCTTATACCATTCGTAACTCTTGCTTTACTCATAACAGACTCACCATAGGCCTTTGTTAACATTTCACACACTTTGTTACATTTTATTCCATTTTATACGCAAAATTTGATACAAATTCTTTGATCCATTTCTTTTAACAAACGAAAATCGCTGAGCTCATAAAAACACGTCTAACCTTAGTAGCTGTCACAGACAAAGTCATCAATGAAACAGCTAAAAGTTTTATCATACTTCAAGGGCATATATACCAACATTATATAAAAAAATGTTTGACAATCGGACTCTCCAAGCCCGCGAAATTTAAAAATTCTCGTTACTTTCTGAACACACCTTGTAAATATACCCCGCAGAGGGGTGCAGACTAGCTGCACCTATTGAGAGGATTTTTATAAGTCCCTCACGGTAACCGAGTCTAACACATACTTACAACACTACACTTACGACTTAACACTTTACACTCACACTTACATGTAGGGAGGCGATAATAGCCTCAATATGTTAGCAAAATCCGCCATACTGAAGCACGAGAAAGGTAAACAAATTATAGTGATTTTGTTGCTGTAGGAAATGCGCTTCAATCACGTCAACGAGACAGCTGCTTGTCGCGATTATGTATAATATATGAACTTGAGAAAGTTTTTGGTACGTTATACGGTTGATAGAACTGCAGATAGCGCTTGAATCGTTAACTGAATTAGACAGCGTGTAATGCCATCGTTTACACTGTGATAAGCAAGTGACGTGTAAACAGGGTGATGAATGCGTTAGGGCGTGCGTAATTGGTTAAATGTATCCTTGTTTCCGAGACGTAATCAGGATGGTAAATGTTACAACAGCAAGGTAATCTTAGTAATACGGTAATAGCGGACTGTCAAGTTGTATCAGGTTGGGTAACAGTACAATGTTAACACAACTTTCAATTAGGCGGCCATCATGTTAACATCCAGATGGACAAGAAGTGAGAGGACAGCTTTGGTCTAAAGGTAATTTGTTGAGGGGGTCGTTCATATGTACAGGGTGTTCCAGGTAGAAAAGGAAAGAATTGTAGGTCGAGTTCTACCAGTGAAAATGATGAACAAAGTGTATATAAACGTGGATCCGGAAACGTTTTGTTAGCGAGTTACAGCTGGCGAAAAATTTCGCCATGTTTCCTGGAAAAAAGGGAAATTAAGCCATACTGAAATTCTAGGATCCTAAATTAAGAGGTAATCTTGACAGTGCCTTGTATACAGGGGTATAATGGGCACACGCCCGGGGATACCCTCTAGAGCAGATGTAGAAGCTAATTAATGAAAAACAAAGTGCCTTGTATGTACGTATGTATACCCTGTATATATACCTATATATATATATATATATATATATATATATATATATATATATATATATATATATATATGTGTGTGTGTGTGTGTGTGTGTGTGTGTGTGTGTTTTAGCACGCTCACGTTTGCAGTTGCAGTCAGACTTTACTCAAATTCAGCAAACCATACAATGTGGTAATAGCATGAACAAGCTCATTAATCAGCAAAATTCTTTTAACGGTTTCAAAATGGCAGCCATTTGAAATCTTCAAAACAGTAACTTTTTTGATTTAAATCGTTCTGAAATTTTATTTCGCTATATTAATTACCGTTAAAAACTGCATAAATTAGCATTTTCAATTTAAAAAAATTAATGAAATTACGTAATTTAATTTTGTCGGCGGCAGGGTTCGTTTTCGTATTTTCAGTGCAATTTTGAAAGTTTAAAATACTAATATATTCACATTTTATGGTGAAGTCAGAATTAACTATTAGAAAAACGCTTCCATCACGTCAGCGAGAAGCTATCTGCCGCTATGTTAACGATTTCAGCAAAATCTGATGAATATATTTCGAAAAATTTTGCCATAATTTGCTGTGATTTTTGTACAGACCTATGATTTTTTTGTATATTAACGAACAGTTTTGGAGAGTTTTTGTCAAAAAAAGTGCTAACCAGCTGTTTTTGAAAATTTTAAAAAACTGTACCGAGATGTTTACATTAAAAATGTCATAAATATTTAGTAAAACGAAAGTTTTTAGGTTCGAATCCAGTCAATTTACGTCTGCGGCTGTAGTAATTTTGCATTAACTAAAACAAATACTTATTGAAGATCCTTGTTTGTTTTCTTATATGAACCAATTAACTGTTACAAGTTACATCGGCTGGATATATTCGTACTTCACTTGAGTGAGTCTTGAGTATTGATACGAAACTTTCGGATAACCGCAAAATTTCCTTGTCGCTTAGCAAAGTGCACCCAACCAAGGGGAATGTCTCGGGTAAGTTTCAAAGATTTATTCGCTTCGGAAAATTATGAACCCCTTCGTTCTTGCCTTCCATAAAGACGTTTATAGAATATGTAATTAGTGGAGGACCAATTTATATGCATACCTGAAACGCATAATTTTGTTCCGGACGATAAGGAATTCGGATTTGAATTCCTTATACAACGCCGACTTATAATTACTAATTCATTTACTTTCTTATAATACTAAGTATGAATGACTGAATGAATCTGTAAGGTTACTATAGCATTGCTGCCTTTGTAGATGTATTGTGCCCCCTTTACATATATTCCTGAATTACTCAGTTTCACAGAGCTTTCTCGAACCGTAGGATTTGGAGAGGATTCAAGCCCCCCCCCTATTTTAATTGGTGACTTCCTGTTAATTATTGAGATGTTTGCAAGTGTTTGCTCTGCTAACTCCATTGCAATTTTTTTTCTTCACCCTTATCACGGAGGTTCTGCTCCATTTGGCTAACCTCCGTAGAAGATTAGCCAAATGTTCGATGAGATCATGCTCATTCTATTTTATATTTTTACTTATTGAAATGCCCAAAAGTAACTAAGAAAATGATGGCCGCCCACACAGAGCCATGCATGCATTAGTAAGGCTACGGGTACACTGGAAGGTCGCCAGGTCTCTGTTACACCACCGGCGTCATTCACTCTTATCTTCACGGATCGCTTTACACTTTAGAGTTAGCTAAACTACTTACAGTAGTGTGTGTTTTGAGCACTGTGAGTAGTATGAGCTAGAGGTACGGTGGGATCGCTAAGCCCATCAGCTGCTCACCACAGCTGCCTCCGCTGAAATAATGTTATGTACGGTTGCCCGAGCAAAGCGAGACATTCGGATTCAACTTGACTTCCTGCATTTGGTGTATGTATTTGTTTGTTTATTACGCAGTTTTGGCCAAACAAATGGACCAATTGTTTTGAAATTTCTATATAAATATTTGTTATTTTAAAGCGAAAAGCACATTGAGGTTTTTATCGTCTTCCTAAATGTAACTGTGAGTGTAAAGTGTTAAAGTCGTACGTTTAGTGTTGTAAGTGCAAGTGTGTGTTAGACTCGGGTACCGCGAGGGACGTCTAAATCCTCTCAATAGGAGCAGCTAGTCTGCACCCCCTCCTGTGGAGGGAGTAAATTCAATATGGCCGACAAGGTCCACAATGTTAAGAAATAATTTAACACACACACACACACACACACACACACACATATATATATATATATATATATATATATATATATATATATATATACAACGTTGATATGAGGGTATATAACTTTATTTCAACAATCTCTATTGAAAAGTCACGACAAAACAGAAAGTTCCTCTAAAGTGCTTTCAAAGCTATTCGTTTACATAATATAAAATATATTTGTCGCAAGTTAATATTCTGTCGGAAGACACTATTGTCAATGGCTTAGCTGGTCTATCCGAGGAAGTATTAAAGTCTTTGATAAAATGTTTTACTTATACAGGAGACGGCTTTCAGTGACTGTGCCAATAGCAAGAATGACCGATACTTGAGCCATTTATCTTTCATATTATTCACAAACAATCTTAGTATAAAGGTATCAGCACGAAGTTGCAAGTGCGAAATGGCAAATTCAACAATGGAATTAAAACGGCCAATTCATTAACCGCCTATCTTTCGAGTCATATCGTTCGAAACCATTCATCGGCCTTTAGTTTTTTTTTTGTGTAAATCAGTCAGTTTGCCTATCTGTCGAAAAGAGATCTACCACAAAAAAAAAAAGGATGGACGGTTTTGATGGAAGCTGACAATAACTGGTGAAATTTTCGTGAGTTTATGTACATATGACCAAGAGTTTTGCAACTTTTTTATTATTACGTACTGTGTGTGTGTGTGTGTGTGTGTGTGTGTGTGTGTGTTTTGAAAACCAATGTACATTCGTTCGACACAAGTGTTTCTAGAAGAAACATTCTTTGGACGTTTCGCCAAAATCGTATCTGGCATCAACAAAGTTTCTCTCGCTCCAAGTCTGAAGTCGAACTGATCGAATCTGTGATTTGCCAGCTCCTTTTGTAAAACGCAAATATAAAGTGGGCTGGCTTTGGCTGACGTAGATCGATTCACCATTAACGGCTGATTAGGTGCAGTAACATTGGCAACGGCCATAGAACGGTTAAACTCAGTTTTGGACGTGTTAATTAAATTACGAAAAAACTATTAAAAAAATTAGTTATACAACGATACGACTTCAATAACAAATATTTGACGTTACTGTAATCGAACACTACTTATATCGAACAGAGTGCAGCTAATTTGAAATATATAGTACGGCACAACAATGTATACATTGCTGTATATGGGTTCATGAATACGTGGTTACCATAGGAACTATTTGTTCTGATCAATACAATCGAAGGTAAACCAGAGTAAAAGAGTAATCACTTAGCATAGAGAAATGTTTGCGTTTAAAACTATCGCGTACGCATCTGTTTCGCTGATGTGATGGAAGCGAATTCCCAAAAGTAATTTTGTCTTTCCCTTTTCTTAAAATTATAATGAGCATATATGTTAGTAAGATATTTTAAGTGGTATTTTTTACTTTTAAATTTGTTTTTAAAATACGAAGATAAACCCTGACCTCTCGTTAAAATTCAAATAGTTCATTTACAAAGAAAATGATTCTGACGGTGGTCAGGGTTCATTTAATGCAATTTTAGAATTAAAATATCAATTTACACAGACGTTAATGCTAATTACGATAGTGAAATCATATTTTTTACATTATTATAACATTTAAAAAATGTTAGAAATGCAATCCTATCTCGTTAGCGGGCAGCTGCCTGACGCCATTGTTAAATAATAGAAAAGTTACAAGTCAATCACTCCGCCGAACTTTTAATGCGTCATTATTTCTGACAAAAACTCTAATATCTTTCATCGTGGAGTTTTTCAGGATTCCTAATGAATAAAGAGCCACTTTAAGAAAATAATCTCACTAAATATTCCGCCCTCTTTTTTAAATTACGTTTATAATTTGCACTCAGTTCCAGCATTATTATTCGGGGGTACCTACTTCCATTACCCTTCAGTCATTTAAATACGATTTCCGTATATAAGGGTGGCCTTAAAGAGGACGTGGGTAGGTAGGGTTTATTAGCGAATTTAGATTGGAAAATAATGTAAGAAAGGTTTGAGTAAGATCCATCATGGTAATGTCCAGACCAGCGATTATGAAGGTAGGATTTCAGTTCTAGGTATAATTATGGAATATATTTGAACGAAATTGTATAAAAAGCCGTCAGTTTTGAACTCCTCATTTTGACAAACAAGGGATTTGAAATATTAAAAATTGTTTCAAAAGTATGAGCAAATTAAACCCGCGTACTAAATTTCAAAAGAAATGGTCAACTAGTATCGTCTCCTGAGATGTGCACAAACACAAAGACGGCCAACAATGCTGTTCCTGGCGTTGCAAGTGAACCCTCTAGAGAACCGAACTGTGCCGCGCTGATCACTGCTAATCCGCCAATCCTCTTCAGGTCACCTCCCTATCTCATCCGGGGAAGTTCTGTTTTCCTTTAAACAAACCATTTTCTATTTAATTACACTGAAATACAAAATTGAAACCAAACTGCCGTCAAAGTAATTTTATAAGCTTCTTCCGATCTCGACAATACGATGCTAATTTAAGTACATTTTAAAGTTAATTACCACAGTCAATAAAATTTAATAAAAAAGTTACGATTTTATTAAGATTTGAAGTGACCTCCATTTTGAAACTGTTGAAGCTATTATTTAAATAGATTTTTGTGCAATGTTTACAATTACAACGAGACCATACTAACACTTATAAAGTAGGTTATGTATATTAAAATGTTTTTAAAGATCTTCTTAAAAAGTGATTCGGATCTCATTGTCAGGCTGGGATCTTACAATGATGGCGCTGCAATAGCTCGTTTCGCAATGGAATTCTCTAATAATGGTTCCGAGATATGCGCCTTAGACACGTGCCAAATTTAATTTAAATCCATCAATTAGTTGAGCCCCCAGCGATGCGCTAAGACAAACCCAGGGGACATGACATCTAGCTCGTTTCATTCCATCTCCGTACTGTCAGCAAACTCTGCACGGTGACAAAATACTGACTTTCAAACAGTTAAAATAATTTTTAAATTAAACGACAGTAATTTTATCACAAAATATCGTTTTTATTTTAAACGTAAGAAACCGCAACTAAACTGAAAGCGTTTTTGCAAAGCAAAGATCCTGCTTGAAATATTGGTTTGGTGAAAATTGAATTAGGAAAACTTGTTTTGCATCCCACTGCTGTCGTTATTTATTGGTACTCTTTAAGCTTTTGTAAGACGACTTTCCAAAATTTATTTATGGCTTCTTAGTCGCGAATTCTGTAAATATAATGGCGGAAAATGTAATTAATTCGATTGTTCCTCTTTAATTACATGCTCTCTGCAGGCATTTATAAGAGAATGATATGAAATCACGAATGGTAGTTAAAAAAATACATACTGAGATTTTTATAGATCTATTGGTTTTCAAGTACTTGAGTTAAAAAACTGTTTCCACAGATAACTGTACATTCAGCTTCCAATATAGTAAAACCAAGATCTGGGACCGTGGGATGAGGACCTATTCTAACTTACATAACACAGTTTAAGAAGTCGATAATTTTAGACCGATTATTATCTTTGCACAAACTTTGCACAAAAATATATTTCGGTAATAGTTGGACAATTTTGCTAAACAGGTTGCCATCGCCTAAACAACAGAGCAACTGAGTTACAAAACCTAGTTCCCTTTACTAACACCAGAACAAGCACGCTAAAAATCTCCGTACTTCTCTCCCGGCTTGAAAGAGCCTTAGCCTGCGAAACTTAATTCACTGCCGACAACCAGTACTCATTTCCGATTGGTTCCCAGTGCATGCGTATCTCGGGCCTACACTACGCCCAGGCATTGTGCCCACCATAATTTCGAGAATGAATACAGGTCGAAAGTCGTTGTTTGGCAGAATATCGAGAAGGACCACCCACTACACAGCAGCTTACCAACAGCACAAGACACCACAACTTGCTCGGGAGGAAATAGAAGGGATCCGGCCAACTATAAACAAACGGACTTCACCATTACGAACCGGAAGTGTGCCTCGCCAGCCCGCTGCCGACCTGGTAATAGCCCCGATGACTATTTCTCCCGCAGACTTTCAATTTTTTTTTTTAATTTATAAAGTTTTGTCTTAAACTGATTGTATCATTAGAATAAATGTTAAAAACTGCATGAATTACCCTTTTGAATTTTCAAAAACAGCTGAAATTAAAATTCTAATATAAAAGTTTAAAATGCTAATATATGCAGATCTTAATGCTGTTTTTGATGATGATGAAATAAAAGGTTCAAAAAGATGATAGGATTATAAAGTCACTGTTGGAAATTAGCTTCTATTACGACAGCGAAACAGCTGCATGCAACAATTATTATTGTTATTATTATTAATATTGTTTTATATTTCCGATAAATAACATAAATACATCGATATTTCAAAACATGTCTTATCTATAAGGTGTGTGTGTGTGTGTGTGAGAGAGAGAGAGAAAGAGAGAGAGTGTGTGCGTGCGCGCGTGCGCGTGCGTGCGTATTACGATCATACAACTTGTTAATATTGAATTAAATGTTTTTCTAATTATCAAATATATATTTATGTTAATCTTTATACCACACCTCCAGTACAGAATTGAACCGTTTCAAGTTTTTAAATTTATAAAAACTTCACCAGATTGCAAGAAAGTTTGTGTAGGCGCCCTATCTGCTCAAATTGAGTGTATTTTTGTGTTCATGGCTTATAATGCTCGTAACCCGGGCGTAAAAGCCATTTTACTTGCCGCTTTAAACTTAATTTAGCTGAAAGAAATTTGATGCTTTTTTAACTCGACTAGAATGTTTCCTGGCAAAACACGAGCTATATATCTGCTTAAAAAGACTACAAGCTATCTGTCCTGCTTAAGTAAAACAAAGCACCCTTATGTTTCAGTGCGATCGTTTATCTGACTGTATGTCAGTTACTTACAACTAGCGTTTAAACGATAAATTAGAGAATTTTTAAAATTAATAGTTGTATTTAAGGCCAAAGATAAGTGTTATGGCGGTTTTTAGCGTTTTTTCGAATGAAAAACGAGTTACTGAAGCGGCCATCATGGTAAGTTCCATATCCGGACCTTGAAATAAACACCGATATTGACCTCTAGATCACTTTTTATTAAATTATATATATATATATATATATATATATGTGTGTGTGTGTGTGTGTGTGTGTGTGTGTGTGTGTGTGTGTGTGTGTGTGTGTGTGTGTGTGTGTGTGTGTGTGTGTGTGTGTGTGTGTGTGTGTGTGTGTGTGTGTGTGTGTGTGTGTGTGTGTGTGTGTGTGTGTGTGTGTGTGTGTGTGTGTGTGTGTGTGTGTGTGTGTGTGTGTGTGTGTGTGTGTGTGTGTGTGTGTGTGTGTGTGTGTGTGTGTGTGTGTGTGTGTGTGTGTGTGTGTGTGTGTGTGTGTGTGTGTGTGTGTGTGTGTGTGTGTGTGTGTGTGTGTGTGTGTGTGTGTGTGTGTGTGTGTGTGTGTGTGTGTGTGTGTGTGTGTGTGTGTGTGTGTGTGTGTGTGTGTGTGTGTGTGTGTGTGTGTGTGTGTGTGTGTGTGTGGTACACGTTCGCAATTTTGGTTTGATCTGATTTAAACTTGGCGCAAAAATCCATTGTATAATAGCTTGGATAAATTTGTTGTCAGCAAAATACTTTCAAAAGTTTCAAAATGGCGGTTATTTCTAATCTTTAAAAATTTCTTACTTTCTTGTCTTAAATATTATTGAAAATTATATTTTACCAATGACTGCGTAAAGTACAAATTAGCGTTTTTAATTTTCAAATTCCTTTGAAATTCTTTGACGGTAGTAAAGGTTACTTTCTTATTTTCAATGTTATTTGGAAATATAAAATGCGATTGTGATGAAAAAATATGATTGTGAATTCAGAATTTCAAAAAGGTAAAATAGAGAATTTACTTTTGGAAATTTACTTCTATCACATCAGCAAGACAGCTTCGAGTAGCGTATATAATGAATTTTTTTCGGTGTTTAACGTCCGACTATTGTGCACACTTGGGCTTATACAGACGATGGAATGATTTATAGCGTATGAAAATACCAAGCCCTGGCCGGGAATCGAACCCGGGTTCTCGGGGTGAAAGCCCAGTACGATATCAACTAGGCCACCGAGGCAGCTGCGTTTATAATGAAATGTGTAACAATGAATTTTAACAAAAACATTGGTGTTTGGTGACATGTGTACAGAATATGTGTATATATTTTCTTTAAAAAAAATGATTATGGGGAAAAGTTACTTATTTTGAAGTTTGACAAGCAGCCATAGTCATAGATATTATGTTGATCTTGGATGAATGCAATAAAAATTATTTCATAATTATTATTTGATTCTTTAAGAAACTACGCATAAGACTACAGAAAAATGTACAATCACATATTTCGCTTTCACAATAATCATCTGTTACGATCTTTTACTCGAAAACGAAAACGAAAACGAAATATACAAGCTACTCTATTACGTAATGAATTTGTAGGGTTACTTCTGCATTGCAACCTTTTTAAATCTATTGTGCCCCACTTCTGTATTCATGAGATGCTCAGTTACAGCGCCTTCTCAAGTCCTACTCTTTCATTGAGATACTTGCAGATTCTCTTGCAATTTGTTTTCTTGACTCTTTATTAAGGATGTTTAGCTCCATTTGCCCAACCTTTTTGCTGTGCGATAAGATTCTATTCATTCTTACTTATGGTAACACCCACAAGTAGCTAAGGAAATGAGGTTCACATAGAGAGCCTTGCATGCATCGGTAAAGCTAAAGTACACTGGGAGGTAACTAGGTAAAATACACCACTGGCCGGTGTACTTCCCTCCATCAGCACGGGTCGCTTGACACTTTAGAATTAGAGATAGCCAAGCTATGTAGGGTTGTATGTGTGTGTGTGTGTGTGTGTGTGTGTGTGTGTGTGTGTGTGTGTGTGTGTGTGTGTGTGTGTGTGTGTGTGTGTGTGTGTGTGTGTGTGTGTGTGTGTGTGTGTGTGTGGTGTGGTGCGCGTGTGTGTTTTGAGTAGAGTGAGAGTTAGGCTAGAGGTACGGAGGGGTCGCTAAACCCATCATATGCCTCCGCCGGGATCGTTATTACCCAATAGCCAAGCGTTATGATTCTACTGCGCAATAGAGGTAAAAAATAAAATATTAATTCTAACAAAAGAACCTAATAGGTACAAGCGAGCTATTGAGGATGGAACAGTACGAGTGACGTCCTTCGAGTACTTAGGGTAGAAATAACTAACTAAATATTCGGACACCTGAAAGATTTAAAATAAAAGAAACCTTAGCAAAATTCAAAACTCTAAACGTACAAGGAATACTTGGACTGATGATTACTTATAGTTCGGAAACTAGAACAAACACAGGTAGAACACACACACTGCCCCGAGAAATGCCACACTACGTAATATCATGTGACACATTTAATTAAACGTAATACACAGAGAAGAAACAAGACACAAACACGCGACAATGTAATACGGAAGACACAGATAAACCGAGAATGAAATCAAAAAGAGAACTCAATGCGGATAGGGAGACAGGGAAAACTACATTCTAAAAAGCTTTCAGGCAATCGGACAACGAGATGAAGAGATAGTTGGATACGAACACGACAGGAAACTCTTTAAAAGAGGAAAACAGCTTATTTCAAGAAAAACTATTCCGTGCGCCTTCAAAGTTCGCAGTTCAATGCTTAAGCCCAGTTTAAATTCATTATTCATTGTAACGTTACCATATTATCGGAAGCTGTACAAATGAAAAATCTCTTTGTAACTACTTTTATGAGAGGTTACTTTGCTGTACTTCCGTTCTGCGCAGAACAGGCAATAAATTTTAAATTGGTTTTCTTGGAAGCAGAACTCAAGGCTTTACATCGTTTATAAGTAAATAAAAGCAATAAAATTATAATATCGTCAAAGCTGTTACAAAACGTTATTAAACAACTTCAGCGCACTTGATAAATAGTACACCCCACAGGGGGGTGCAGACTAGCTGCATCTATTGAGAGGATTTAGAAGTCCCTCACTGTACCCGAGTCTAACACACTTATATTTACATTTGCGACTTTAACACTTTACACTCACACTTACATTTAGGGCGGCGATATTAGTGTCAATGTGCTTTTCGCCTTAAAAAAAAAGACAAATATTACAAGGAAAGTCTTTCAAATAATAAACAACTTCTAAATTAATATAAAATGCATGGCAATGTCGTCTCCTTTGCTAACGTGAACGCAGCAAAATCTCAAACATATACATGGTCCGCCAGTGAAAAGGGACGATTGTTGAAAAAAAACTTGTTTAATATTTTTTTAGTAAATAATTGAAAGTACAAGAATAACCATTATGGGTACAATACGAAAAAATATTATTTTTTGAACACTACGTCTACCAAATGTCCTCCATTGCAGTTATGGCATTCCTGGAGCCTGGTTTGGAAGTTTTACATGACCTCTCGCTGCATGTTGACAGGTATTGCCGCAATATCTTCTACAATTCGTTGTTTGAGGGCTTGAATGGTTGTGGGTGGACCTGCTTGAAACACTTTTGTTTTTAGTATCCACATAAAACAAAAACAGGTATCCCCCCAGATGTGTCACTTATTCCAATGCGAAGGGCATGTTGTTTAGCTGATCGGCGAGGACTTCTAACCACAGCCTGTTGAACAACTGCGATGTGTTCAGGTGTTCGAACAGTTTTTACACTCCCGCCTCTTTTTTTAGACGTTGATCTTATTTGCTCGAGGTTTGTTTATCCATGTTCGAATTGCGTTATCCGACGGAACAGGCTGGTTACGCGGTATGTTAAAATGATGTCGGAAAGCACGTCGAGTTTGCAAAAAATGTTCGCCACTTTGATAAAACGATTTCACCGCATAGCCGCGTTGTTCACCCGTTCAACGATCCATTCCAAATAAATGGTACATTGTGCAGGTGATGACGCGCCAGTAACCATCCCCCACTACCTCCAAACTTTGTCTGAAGGCCACCTACAATAACACGTTTCATTGGCAGACCCTATTTATTCGATACTTAATAATAAAAATTGATTTTCAGAATACCCTGGTCTAGTTTCTTACACGTTCTCAATCTTTTAAAAAATCAAAACTTTGTTCCTTGATTAAGTGTTAACAAACGTCTTCTGTTTCAACGAAACAGTAAACAAGATTTTTTACTTACGCCCGGTATATTGTCGCACACAAAGTAAATTTGAAAATTTAAAGCTCTAAATTATTTTGAATATTTCTTCCAAGGCTTTAATCGATTACAATTAATGATTTTGCATCATTCATTTAAGATGTAATTAATCTGACTTAACACTTCACGATAATTTTTAACCAAAATAATTTCGCATTATCCATGAAGTCTATTTATTAAAAAAACAATTTTGATACTTACTGGTAACGCAATTACAATTTTAGGTAACTACCTACAACTTTCAATGTAAACTTGAACAAATAAACAAACACTTCTTTCTCATCAAAATAAAACTTCGATTTTCTACTTGAATAAAATACAACTTGGAATATATACTTAAACGTAGCACAAGTTCCAATACCTGATCCACAACATAAGCTACAAATGTTGATTTGTATCTAGAAATATTTTTCTACACCAAATAACATTTCTTATATTGTGTAGATAAAATAAATCATTAAAAACTTACTTAAACTTCCAGGAATATACGATTACAACTTTGGATAACAATCTAAACAAAACACACTTTCGAATATGTACTTAATATACTACAATACAGCTTTGAATATTTATTTAAATGTCACACCGATTTGAATTTAATTTAATTTAATCTAAAATACAACTTTAGATGTATTCGGAAAAATAATTAAGTACCTAATTAAATGAAAACTTCTTATTTATTAAATTATATTTTATAAAATTTTAAGCTGATTAAAATTGTCCTCGCCGTACTTTACAATAATAATTGTAAGGTTGAAGGAAGAACAACTTGAAAAAAATTAAACTTTAAATAAAAATAAATCTTCGCGTACAATTATCTACTTAAATAAAATAAAACTTCTACTTAAACAAAATGCAGTTGCAATTTTCTATATTTAGCAAATCAAAATAATACTTTTACTTGAACAAAATGTAATCGCAATTTTCTATATTTATCAAATCAAAATAAAACTTTGTGTATCCACTTGAAATAAAATTTTACGCGCTAAAGATTTCGTCCGCAAAAATATGTATTTGAAATAAGGCGTTACAATTCTCAGAGGAAATCTTAAATAGATCCGAAACACTCGACTGTCCGGAACACTTAGTAAAAGTGAAAAATAGCAGAAAGAATGCTTCAAAAAGACAAAGAGTCGTGTGCACCGTCAACATGCATTATTCATTCGAGAAACGTTCAGCCCTTGTTTCCTTCCTTGCCTCTAATTTAAGGACCTTGGTTACAACGTTACGACTAAAAACGTAATAACAATATCCATTGCGATTTTTTTTAATAGAGTATAAAACTAAGCATAAAATATATAACGAGCAATCTTTGTACTTATGAATGTCC
>CM040190.1:81569649-81602149 GCA_022606455.1 Callitettix versicolor
GACCCGCAAGTGCTTTTATTGCTGCCTGACTATCTGTATTTTTTTATGTTAAACACAAAAAAAACAGGGCAATAACTATCTTTAACCTTGGTCTCAGGCCATACACTCCAGCACCAGTGCCTTACTTTGTCTTGGCGCCATCTGTATACTATACTATGTCTCCAAATTTTTCCAACACACGATCTCCACCCTCAAAAGTCAACTTGACATCAAAGTATCAAGAGATCATGCGTCGTTTGACCATCTGATCAGTCCCCATCATTATAATCGGGTTACTGATCTTTTCTATGATTCTAGCATGCCTCAATGTTGAGGATAGCCAGACACCACCTACCTTCAGAATAATTACAACCGATTTTGAGAAATTTAAATTTTTATGAAATACTTACATATAAAGGGTTTAAAATAAAATAACAAATTTTAATAAATAATAAGATACTAACAAAATTTGATTGTGACAAATTTCATCAAAATCGGCAATTTAGTTTTTTTACTCTTTAATAAAATCTATCTACATAATATTGAGACAGATCTGATCACAATAACGTTAGTTTCTTTATATTTTGTGTGTTTGAAAACATTTAAAAAATATAACAAAGAATATTGGACAGACATAAAATTGTGTATTTTTGCAACTGAACCTTTTTTGTAAATTTAGACAACTTTTTAAAATCGAGAAACACTCCTTTTTGATATGTTACAAAGATTAAATTTATATATTTTCTGATGGTGATCTACGTTGAAACTATAGTAAGTTGTAGTTACAGGAAATAATACTGGGAATATATCTAGCTTTGCTTCC
This sequence comes from Callitettix versicolor, assembly GCA_022606455.1. NCBI lineage: Eukaryota > Metazoa > Arthropoda > Insecta > Hemiptera > Cercopidae > Callitettix > Callitettix versicolor. The sequence goes on from CM040190.1 coordinate 81,570,452, forward strand.
TCTAAAAACATATTAATCTTGTACTATTGACTTAACATTCCAGTATATATAGTATCTAAGATATCTTGTTAAATTAGGTTGTCAAACTATACTATTATTTTCATACTGTACAATTTAACGGCTAACCTGTCAAGAATATACTAGAACCACATTTCAAAATATGTATTTACTCCATTCCCTCCGAGGCGGGTTACCAGATTTTTTTAACAATAAAGTTTTTTTGAGAATTGAGGAGTTAACTTAATGCCTCAATCTTGATTTCGGTGCATCCTTCTCCTAGATGAGTGCGTTAGAGGGCAGAGCAGGAATCTTCTATTGGAACGCAACACACAAATAAAGGAGTGTACAACTTACAAGTGTTTAGGAATTACAAGCGGTGGACTCTTGGACACAGCATTAAAGTACTGAACACCTCGGGAAGAAGAGCTATAAGATATTGAACAACATCATATTGGATCAACAGATAACGAAACTAAATAAACATAGAATAATATTATTGATATTTATTGTACAATACGAAACTATGATTGTATTTCCATAGTACAATCATAAAAGTATAAACTATTATGGAAGCGATGTATCGCCACTTAAACAACAAACAGAAATATTTCTTGAAGCTACAGAAATGTACTATTAGCGAAGAGCTGCTAGTCGGTCAAAACGGGAAAAGAACCCGTGATATCGTGGAAGTGAAGCAAATCATTGTAGGAGATATCAAGTTAGAACAACTTCGATGGTTTGGCATGTTCAAAGAATGGACGAAAATAGACTTCCCGAACCGATTATAAAATTGAAACCGCATGGTCGTACAAAAAGAGGAAAACCGAGACTTAGTTGGAGAGAAGGAATTGATAAGGAGAGAGAGAGAGAGAGAGAGAGAGAGAGAGAGAGGGGGAGGGAGGGGGGAGAAGGAGGGAGAGGGAGAGAAACAGATTGGATATATGGATTGACAGAGAGAAATGAAAGCTAAGAATCGGAAGACTTCAGACAACGTTTTTAGCTGAAAAGAAGATTCCGTTATTTAGCGTTGCCAATTTTGCCATAAACCTAATTTGCCTGCTAAACACGTTAACAAAGGGCTCAGTAGTAGATGTGGCTAAGACACCAATCAGTCTGCTGTGCACTGCACTGCGTTACTCAAAGTCGTGGGTTCGAGATTTGCAGTTACTGCTGTAAGTTTTACCATTTCCGTTAACGCCGCCCCCTTGTCCATTGAAGTCTAATATGAAGTATAGAGGTTAAGAAAAAAACGGGCCAAACAATATCGTGTTTACAGTTAGCGAATGTTAGATAGATAATAGATTCTTTTAACTGTTATTGATTTTTTGTTGTTGTTATTTTAAGGCGAAAAGCACATTGAGGCTATTATCGCCTCCATAAATGTAAGTGTGAGTGTAAAGTGTTAAGTTGTAAGTGTAAATGTGTCTTAGACTCGGGTACCGCGAGGGCCGTCTAAATCCTCTCAATAGGCGCAGTTAGTCTGCACCTCTGCGGTCTTAACTGTTGTTGATTGAGCGAAGCGAGTTATATGTTTCAATTCGACCGTTCGGAGTTTGGTTTAGTGTTTGTTCGTTTGTTACGCAGTTTTGGCCAAACACATTGACCGATTGTTTTGAACTTCATTACCAAGAGTACCTTGCATAAAACCCGAACAACATATTTGTGATAAGTTTTCGTTCATTTCTGTTTCGTGACGCCGGCTTTTGCTTTAAGGTATAAGGAGTGTACTGCTTGGTGTTCCCTGTTGTGTCATCCTATCATAATTTGAAGAGCTTCGCGGAGAAAGAGCTCCGAACACCGCAATTACTTCAGTAACATTCTCCTTAAATACAACGGTTACCAGTTAGATTTTCGGACAAGGTTTCGGACTAGCGCTGTCGTGAAGTGATGTCCAGGTAAACCTAAATGCAAATGCAAAGTTATTTCTTCAGTAGTGTGATGGTTTTTGCAAGTTTTACCATAATTAGTAGTTCATTTCATTTGGTTTTCTATTTTTATCTGCTGAATACTTTTACACAATTAAACTCTAAACTCACCGGTGATATTTTTTAATGACTAATGTTCAGTGAATGTACAAACATATATTTAATAATATGCCGTGAAGTTTCATTAAACTACTAGTTATTACTGCGTGTTAAGCCCCCAGGGAGGTGCAAACTAGCTGCACCTATTGAGAGGATTTAGACGTCCCTCGCGGTACCCGAGCCTAACACACTGTTACACTTACAACACATCACTTACTACTTTAACACTTTACACTCACACTTACATTTATGGAGGCGATAATATCACAATGTAATTTTCGCCTTAAAATTTCGCTTGTTAAATTTGAAAATACCTCTCAAAACGGATCCTATGGGCACACGGTTGCTCATTAAATTCAAATTTATTAAAAATTGTACCTTTCCAACATATCTGACAATTTTGTTCGTGTTCTGCCAGTAAAACAGAGCAAACATGCAGTTAGGCTGGGTCCTTTGGGTTTTATTTTAACGTGTAACTGTATTGCATATCCTGCGCCTTGTTTTAAACGCCAACTCTGATACAGTGTTGGGCGCAAGTTTCTATATACCTAACATGCGATTAAAATAATCGCAGTACGCAGTTTCGCTGACGTGATAGAAGCGAATATTCAAAATATTTGCTAGAGCTTACCGTTTTTGAAATTCTGATTTCACCGTCGTAATCAGCGTTAAAATCTGCACAAATTACGCTGAAATTACGGAATGCAATTGACCGCCGTAAAATCGTTCTTAATTTCAACGGATTTTGAAAATTAAAAATGCTAATTTATACAGTTTTTGACGCTGATTACGATGGTGAAATCAGATTTTCAGAAATATTTCTGTACTAATTTTGTATCAAATCGGACCAAAGTTGAGAACGTGTGCGTGCTAAAACACACACACACACACACACACACACACACACAAATGTTTATTAATGTATATAATATGTTGCGTGTAAAATGTTTTTCAGTGAAAATACACTGAATTTAAAAATATCACTTTGTGTAGTAAAATATTCAACTGCTTCCATGTCAAGTCTAGCCAGAGGTTGTAAAGCAATTATTAACGCCCGAAGCACTCCGGTCTGCCTTTCGTTTAAAAAAAGGTCAAGTGAATTGTTTAACTGTGTGTTTTGTTTATTTAATGCGGCATAAGTGCTCTCGCGTCAAATTATACTTAAAACAAAATACTTAACTGCTGCATAATACAAATATGCAAAGAGCACCATGACATGAAGTTAAAAACGAAAGTGTAATCAAATGAAAAGAAAGTAATTCGTTACGAACAGAGTAATCAAACTAGTTAACGATACGAAGGGATCGTTAAGTCCATCAGCTGCTCACGTTACCTGCTTCCGCCAGGAAATAGTCATTCCCCGATGTACGTTTCGGTAGAATAGGTACCATCTTTAAAGAGATATAAAACAGAAATAATCAACTGAACCGATTTAATTAACCGTGTTACTTCTGTTTGGCATTCTTCTGATGTTACCTCAATATACATATGGGTAAAGTAAGTCGACTTTTGTTTATGCTTTACAACCTCAGGCTGACTTGACATGGAAGCAGCTGAATATCTCACAATACGATATTGTACACAAAGTGATCTTTTTAAATATTTTCATATGAAACATAATATATATATATATATATATATATATATATATATTTATGATACATAATATATATATATATATATATATGTAGTGTATGTGTGTGTGTGTGTGTGTGTGTGTGTGTGTGTGTGTGTGTGTGTGTGTGTGTGTGTGTGTGTGTGTGTGTGTGTGTGTGTGTGTGTGTGTGTGTGTGTGTGTGTGTGTGTGTGTGTGTGTGTGTGTGTGTGTGTGTGTGTGTGTGTGTGTGTGTGTATTGACTTCTAAGTGTTATTAAAATGAAAAGTCTTTAGATGGGTTTAACAAATACACAGTCACACAGTTTTTTACGTCAGCACATGTAAAAAAGGCATCATGCTTGCCGTATACACAATAATAGTATTCATAACATCAATTTAGTCTACCAGTGAGCTGATAGTTTTTATTGCACTCGTGGTTCAGTGCAATTTTCTTTTTTTTTTTATGGAAGGGACGTTAAGTCCAAACCCACAACTGACTATCTCTTTTCATTACATGTTAATTTATAATTAACACCATTATACTACATACCCGACCCGTCTGGCGAAAAATTGTTTAGATCGTTTACAATATATCGTGCTCATTGTATATAAATAACTATATTACTAAATATTAAAATTATTAACGAACGCCGTTGTACAACCCAGCCTAACAAACACAATTATTGGAGCATTAACGGTTGGATATATTTTACAAAATTGATGTTATATTTGTATATGTGTTCATTTACTTTAATATCAGTTGTATAATTTCAATTTGACAATAATACCGGTAATATAATTGGATCAATACACATCAGAAATTAAAACTGATTTTTTCTTGACTCACATTTTTTTTAAAGCAATGAATCTGAAAGTAGATAGTAATTAATATATAGTTTTTCTGAACTGTCAATTTACTTCCAAAACTGCGACATATAAAACGTTAAATTAAAACGGCAATGACCTTTTAATTTTGTAATCTATTGGATTTTTTCCAAACTATTCTCGGAAGAATGAAATGTCCAGTGTTTTTTTTCATTAAAAACCAATAAAATCTCGTAAACACTGACCGAAGGTAACGCCTACAACAGTGCTGGTGATTGTTTATGTAAACCTGACTGAATATTCAACCATCAGAAAGCAATAAAACACGGACAGCGGGGCAGCACTGTCGTAGTACTTGTGGTAGTTATTCAAATAACAATTTGTTTTGCATCGCATGGAAGCGACATCCTTGTGTTCCTTGTATATATGTTTATACAGCAGACTATTTACATTGAAAAGTCGTTTAAATCATAAATACCTACATTTCGGAAACTCATGTGGAACTAATTAATTTTAAATTCACGTTTGGTTATGTATCAAAGTCACTGATACCGTAGAAAATTTTCAGGATTACAATACCAACATCAAGTGTTTCGCTTCTAGGACGTCGTTATTACATTATAATTCAAACAAAGCACTACACAACACAAACACATATAAAACATTACATAACTAATACGTTACATAATGTCGCTTAGAGTTGACTCAGAGATCCTGCAGTGCGCAGCAACATTATTTAATATATTTTGTATAGTGATGTTTTATATATGTTATGCAGTGTTTCGTTTAAATTTTAATGTAATAACGGCCTGCTTGTTGCAAAACACCTGAAGATGGGATTGTAATTACGAAACGCGTCATCAGAATTAACTTTAACAACATTTTTTATAATAATTTTCACTTTACGCTAAATAAATTTACGAAAGTGGGAAAATGATTAACTGTTACAACATATTTTGAATTTTTTTTTGAAGAAAATGTTTTTAAAATTTTGAAAATTTAAAAAAAAATTGAAAATATTGAAAATCTCGAAAAATTATAAAATTCTTATAAAAACATTAAACACACTTTTTCGTAAACTAAGCGTCGTGGAGCAAAAATGAAATTATTTTGACTTTATTTATATTGACTGTGACTTTATTTTTGTAATAATTTTCATTTTCGCTAAATAAATTTAACGTTACTTGGAAAGTGATTAAAACATTTTTTTGTACGATCGCAATGTTTTACCACGATTGTTGCATCGGGTCTGGGCAGTACCACGATGACCCCTCCAATAGCTCAGTGTGAAATGCGCTGATTACAGTTATACTTTGTTGTTACAGCGCTAAAATTGGCTACGAAACCAGACAAGTTAACAACGTTACAAAGGCATATTATTTACAGCTCATAATGTAACCAAATTTATGTGATGTATCAGCAGCTAAAAGTTTCTAAGTGCTCGTAAATCAAGGCGAGAGCGTGTCTCGACACGGATTTCTTTGGCTCAGCGCCGCTGCGCACTTCATACCGCAATGTAATGTTTCACAACTTCATTAAACGCAACATATTTCAAAATGTCAGCCAGCAATGTTTTTCTACTTAGTGTCGCCATTTCGAAACCATTCTAAGTGATGCAGTTTGAAAGTAGCATAACGAACCAAAGCGTTATCGTTTCATCAGGAGCGTATAAAGTGTGCAATGGTCGTATTAACAATGAAAGCTGTTATTGCGGAATTTATGTGTAAAGAAACGTCTTGACTGACGTTACAGAAACATCATGAAACTTTGCAAATGATATCAAAAACTTAAGGTATATAGCGACCCAAACGGTTTAGGTATTTATGGAGTTTATTTGTGTAAAATTTGAGTAAAATTGTAAATGCTGATTTTAATAAATTAAGATTTTTACTATTTTTTTAGACTTTGAAAAATTATTTTTGAAAAAAAATGTTTAAGAAAATGGTTTTGTGATATCAGCGAACCAGAGCTCCCAAATGTCATTAAATAATTTCTTCTCTAGCGATATGCACAAAACACATACACACACACACACACCTCATTCACTCTTTTGCTTCTCTCTCTCTCTCTCTCATATACCTCACAGGGATACAAAAAAACACACACACACACACACAAACACAAACACACACACTTACACTTACACACACACACACACACACACACACAAACACACCTCATTTTATCTCTCTCTCTCTCTCTCTCTCTCTCTCACACACACACACACATATACACATACACACTTCATTCACTCTCTCTCTTACACTCACACACCTCATTTACTCTCTCTCTCTTTCTCTCACGCACACACACACACACACACCTCATTCACTCTCTCTCTTTCTCCCTCTCTCTCTCTCTCTCTCTCTCTCTCTGTCTCTCTCTCTCACACACAACCCTCATTCTCTCTCTCTTACTCTCTCTCTCTCTCACACACACACACACACAAACACACACAGAAAACACACAGAAACAGATACACACACGCGCGCACACATACGCACGCACACAACACACACACAAAACAAACACCTTATTCACTCTCTGTCTGTCTGTCTCTCTCTCTCTCTTTCTCTCTCTCACCACACACACACACACACACACACACACACACACACACACACACACACACACACACACACACACACACATATACACATACATCACAAGCACACCATGCAGACACAGATACACACGCGCGTGCACACACATATATAAATAAGAGGACTGATATCTAAGTAAAACCACTTAATGTTGAATCATGACACCTGAAAATGGTAAGATTCATCAAAACCACATGATCGATTTTTCACCACCATTCTGTGTAGTGACAAAATGATGAATGTTTCCACTTAAGAAAGTGTTAAAATTCAGTCCAAAATAAATTCATACTATATTAATGCTCTTGTTAATCTGTGAGAAAAAATCGAGCATAATGCTATAGACGCGTGCGATGATACATACTTTTATTTTACGTTGTTTCGAATACTATTTATAAATGTATAGTTGAAAAATAATTTTAACATGTTAGGGATTGTTAACCTGTTATCTGGAAATATTGCAAGATTGATATTATAAATCACTTAAAACAATTATAACAGCTAATTTGAACTATTTTCAAACAGTTGTTTAACAGTTTGCAGTAACTGTTTTTTATCATGTTATAAACAGTAAACACGCACAAACCTAGGGGTCTGTAAGACTAATGTTAATGAATTGTTAAAATTGAATTATGCTTGATATATCATTTTATAGGTTTTATATGTCGAATTATGTTCAGTTCTTACGCATATTTTTGCTTTTAAAGACTGTTGCTCTAGTTTTAAAAACAAAAAATATATACTACATGTAAAAAGTGGATTACATTACCACATGAATATATGAATGAATTTCTAGTATTACTATTGTACTGCGACCTTTGTAGATCTATTGTGCCTTCTTTCTGCATTCCCGAGATGCTCAGTTACAGCGCCTTCTCCAGTCCTAATCTCTTTGTAACGTATAGGATTTGGGAAGGATTCGAGGTGAATAGCTCCTCAACTAGTAATTGATGTCTTTCCAGTTCATTATTGAGGCGCTTGCAGATGCTTGCTCTGCTAATTCATTTTAAATTTCCCCTTCGTACTCTTGATAATCACGGAGTTTAAACTCAATTTGGCTGGCGTTATGTTGAGACCCTGTTCCCTATATATTTCACGTTCTTACTAAAGTTGTTCCAATGAGTTACTAGTGAAATAATGCACGACCATACAGAGGCCGTATGCATCCGTAAGGCTACAGTGCACTGGGAGGTCGCCAGGTATCACAGGATTCCGTTTGAAACAATATTTAGGCCAGTGTCAATCTTTCCGTTAGCACGAGTCGCTTTACGTTTTACAGTTAGCCAAGCTATGTAGAGTAGTGAATGTGTGTTGAGTATATGAGTGAGAGCAGTATGAGCTAGAGTACGGTGAGATCGCTAAGTTCTCAGCTGTCGCTGGCAAAACATTCTCACAAATCAGATTTAAAACATAATTTTATCTTAACAATTAACGAAGTAATCTGTACCGTTAATGAACATGATTTTTATTGGAATAAATTCATTTTTTTCCTTTATTTTAAGGCGAAAAGCACATTGAGGCTATTATCGCCTCCCTAAATGTAAGAGTGAGTGTAAAATGTTAAAATTGTAAGTGTAAGTGTGTGTTAGACTCCGGTACCGCGAGGGACGTCTAAATCCTCTCAATAGGTACAACTAGTCTGCACCCCCTGAGGGGTATCGAAAAGAGAAGAAAATAAGTCCAATTGTATCAAATAATCAGAACATACTATAACGTGTATTTGAACAGAAGAAGAGGTCCTATAACACTGTTCAACTTCTTGATGTACTTTGTTGTATAATATTCGTTTTTCCCCATTAACTGCGAAAGGTCGCACGGGCAACTAGTATTTTAAATTAAATCAACATAGGAACTTTTAAAGCCAGTGGGACGAAAATGAGTTAAAGTCCTAAGAGAAAAATGGTATTCTAAACACTAGTAAGTATCTTGGCATTAATATTTACCACAGATTTGGGTATATTTGCCGATTTAGGCATTACAAAAGTGAATAAAATCAGTCGGGTAGAACGGCGGACTAACATGTTTAGGTTTATATAGACTCGGGTACCGCGAAGGACGTCTAAATCCTCTCAATAGGTGAAGCTAGCCAATTCAATATGGCCTACAAGGTTTACCATCTTAAGAAATAATTTTACATGATTCCTAACCGTTATAATTAAAAATCAACGTCCGCAAGAAAGTCATGTAATTAAGTGAAGCTATAAATCCACCATTTTGTAACACGTAATGACTGTTTTTGGGTAAATCACGGCTTTAAAATATACTTCAATTAACAATATTCAACACTGACTACCAATACGTATTTCAATTCTGCTTTCATAGCATTTATAATCTGATTTCCAATAGCTAGTCAAAGTCTTGTTTAGGCTCAAAGTTAATAGTTAATCAGATTAAGTAGCATTAAGTTACCAACTCTAAGTAGCACTCAACAATGACTTATGAACGTAAATTATTGATCGTAACGTGTGTAAGTTTACGTGTGTAAACACAGTTTATAACTCAAAGTTTTCAGCCCACTCGTAGTACCCCCCCCCCGTGTTTTCACGAGATGGCTCTTAAGGAAACCATCCACGGTGGAAGGGATAAATCTGGTCTATCCCAACGTGTTCGACAGATTTGTTGGGTTGGGCGTTGGACCCAACTCGAGCTTGATATGTTAAAATGTGCACGGAAAACTTCGAACGGAAATCTAATTTTCATCCAGACTGAACAAAAGTTGTTTGTAGAAGAAACCACTAGTTTTGTGTCATCACCTGTTTTGATAACACAGCGAGTGCAGTTAAAATCCAAATGAAAAGTTAGGATGCACCAAGTATAGTTAAAAACTAAAATGAAGTAACAAGGCTTTTCTTAACAATACATTCTCTCACCGTCAAATCTTTCCTTTTAATAATTTTGGAAACTCGTCCAAGTAGTTTTTCAAAAGATTTCTCATTCATCCTTTTAAAATCTTCAGGCTCACTGATGGTCAGTTATGTGGCTAAACCTGTTTCCCTTCCTTCGTCTTTAAACAGAGAATACCAGGGCGTACAGCTATCGCTTAGTGAGATCTATTGCACAAATAAATGACGATGTAACCAACGTGATCGATCACCATTCGTTCAACATGTCCGCGTGGATGAATTGTTTGAGGCAATGTCCAGACGGTAGCCTTTTACCTGTAGCGTCAACACACAAACACACACACACGCACGCACAAGTACAAGCGCACACACATACAAGCTCGCGCACACTCTCTCTCACACACACACACACACACACACACACACACACACACACACACACACACACACAAATTTTATTTACCCTCCTCGAAAATGTGGGTTTATAAGATTTTCTTAAATATAATCCCCTATCGAGGAGTAACTCATTTTAAAGACTTCAATAAAAGAAGAAAAACTGTGTCATTTGAAAGTCTGTACGTCAATCCTGTCTGTACGTCATGGTGGCCAGTCGAAGTTGTAAAACGGGTTAGTGAAAACTAGTTAAAGATTCGTGGAAGTAATGGAATTTGATCGGCGAGAACTAATACGGCGAAATACGGTTTTGTGTTTCATGTAGATTTTATATTTACATCGTGATTTATGTGTTTAAAATGTTTATTAAAACCGACATTCCTGTTTTTCCAAGACCGAGACTTCCGTGTGCACTGCCTGCGGTAGCTTATCGCATTAACCAGTTAGTCATGCTCCAGTCCATTTCTAAACAAATGTTGGGATAAAAAGTATAATAAAGTTGTTTTAAGCTTTTAAATGTTTTTAAGAACCGTTTTATACGGCAGAAACAGTCAACGAAAACAAACTCACTTTGGAGAAATGAAGCCACGACGAACAATCCCTTAATTAATTGAAAAGGGGATGATTATTACATCACTTAACAGCACTAAGAGCACTGTCAATAAATAATGGTGGTCGAGATGGTTAAGGCACCGGTTAGTCTGTTGCATCTCTGAACTTGCGCACCTCAAGGTCACAGGTTCGAGATTGCAGTTAATGCCTTAAGCTTGTTACTCTTTCCGTTATTGCAGATTCCTCATCCCCATTAATATAATTCAATTAAAACATGGACGTTTAGAAAAAAATTAAATTAAATTTAAAAAATAGGACAAATGTAACTGTCTTGTTGTCGTGATTAAAATGAATTTCAAATAGCTAACATCCCTAATAAAACCATCAAGCTTATTAGGTCAAAAATCGTATTCACTATGCGTTGGATTAGATGAAGGTGATAGAGGTTAAGGAGCTTATATTACCTGGCACTGTACTAAGAGGACCAATTGTGCAACTAAACCTATTGGATTTTGTTTTAGCACACTAATACCCTTGATGAACTTTAGCAGCCATTCTCCTGGAGGTCCTCAGGGTCCCGGAATCCAAAGCCTCACAATAATACCAGGTGTGTTCAGAAAGTAACGAGAATTTTTAAATTTCGCGGGCTTGGAGAGTCCGATTGTCAAACATTTTTTTTATGTTGGTCTACATGCCCTTGAAGTATGATAAAACTTTCAGCTGTTTGTTGACTTTGTCTGTGACAGCCTCTAAGTTTAGACTTGTTTTTATGAGCTCGGCGATTTTCGTTTGTTAAAAGAAATGGATCAAAGAATTTGTATCAAATTTTGCATAAAAAATGGAATAAAGTGTAACAAGGTGTGTGAAATGTTAACAAAGGCCAATGGTGAGTCTGCTGTGAGTAAAGCAAGAGTTTACCAGTGGTATAAGCGTTTCCAAGAAAGCCGTGAAGACGTTGACGATGACAAACGCCCTGGACGCCCCAGCACATCAACAACCGATGAAAACGTGGAAAAAGTGAAAGAAATAGTTATGAACAATCGCCGAATCACAATTAGAGAGGTCGCTGTCGATGTTGGTATATCTATTGGATCATGTCATGACATTGTTTCCAATGTTTTATGTATGAAACGCGTGGCAGCGAAATTCGTTCCAAAATTGTTGAATTTTGAACAAAAACAGCGACGAATGGAAGTTGCTCAGGAGTCACTAAATGAAGTCAACGACGATGCAGAATTACTGAAACGTATTACAACAGGAGACGAAACATGGGTTTACGGATATGACGCCGAAACTAAGGCTCAATCATCCCAGTGGAGGCATTCTGGCTCGCCAAGACCGAAAAAGGCTCGACAAGTGCGGTCGAACGTGAAGGTTATGCTCACTGTGTTCTTCGATATTAATGGATAGAGCATCATGAATTCCTGCCACCAGGTGAAACGGTCAATAAGGAGTACTACCAACACGTTCAACATCGTTTGCTGTTCATCAATCTGAAAAAAACGCCTGGATCTGTGGAAAAACAATTCATGGCTTTTGCACCACGATAATGCACCAGTTCACACTTCATTGCTTGTTCGTGAATTTTTGGCCAAAAACAGTACTGTAACGACGCCTTAGCCTCCATATTTGCCAGACATGGCTCTGTGTGACTTTTTCCTATTTCCAAAAATAAAGAGAACCTTAAATGGCCGTCGTTTTACAGCCGTAGATGACATTAAAAGCGCATCGCTGAAAGAACTAAAGGCTATCTCAAAGATCGAGTTTGAGAAATATTTCGAGGATTGGAAGAAGCGCTGGCACAAGTGCATAATCTCCAATGGGGACTATTGTGAAGGCGACAACATCAATGTGGAAGAATAAATAAATATTTTGTTCAAAAAATGAAAATTCTTGTTATTTTCTGAACACACCTCGTAGATTACGTGGCCTGCAGGATTATCTTCCTTCCTGTATAAAAGATGTACATTCCGTACTATTTAATAGGCTATGCTAATGTATTCACTACTTTGTTTTCCTTTACTCGATAGTTTTCTATTTAGAATAAACTACTTCGCAACCTTGTTGACGTCAAAACGCATAGTTTATCGGAACTACCAATAGCGTTTCAAATGATCTTCCGGAAGTTTTAAAAAAAATTGTGTTTTGAGATTTTCGTAGTCTATGTGAATGTAATGTCCGATGGTGTAAAAACTAAAAACAAAGTTAATTATAGTCACCGCCAATTTTAAATATTAAAATAATAAATTTAAGAGAAGATAGCAAACTTTGAAAAAAAACATTGAAAGTAAATCGTTCATCTTTTGATGTTCATTTGTTGTTAATTTTGATTAAATGTTCAATTCGCTTCCGAATCCAACGACTATTTTAAAACTTTTGTTGTTTTAATGAAAATTTGATTTCATAATTGAAATCAGCATTGAAATATGGATATATTTTCACATTTTTAATTTTCAATGTAATAAGGAAGTATAAATGATATTTAAGATGAAACAAACAATTGACCGAAATTCGCTTCCAACACGTCTGCAGGACAGATTCGTACAGTTTTTCAGATATTATGTGTGGTAAATGATAAACACATCAGTGTGTAAATTTCGTTGTACATTCCTCTTCTGGTCATTTATACCCTCTCACCAGAGTGTCTGTCTATGGTTTTTATAAGTTACCCTCTGCTATCACTCTAAGTCACCCTAAACGGATCTTTTTAGAAGACGTTTACTATGTGAATTCTCTCTTTGGTTATCCCATCTGTCTGATGTTGCTTATTGAACCATCAGCAAACCCAGCCAGAGATCTCCAGTGAACTCAGATGCAGACCACTGTCCAGTGTCTGATGGACAAGGAGATATATGAAGGAATAGAAGACCTGGAAACAGCGATAAGGAAAAGACGACTGAGGTTTTATGGACACATGTTCAGAGTGGATACAAAGAGGATGGATAAACAAATTTTTGACAAGATATTCAACTTGAAGGGTCAGGGAGGATACACGAAGCAGATGAAAGAACTCAAAAGAGACTGATAATCACGGATGAGCCTGTCAGGACAGAGACCAATTTAGTGAAAGACTTTCAAATATAAAGGTTTAGGGGAGGAGAGAAAGGCGAGGCACTTTGAGAGAATGAAGGAAAGATGGAGGAAGAGGAAGGAAATGAAGTGATATTAGCGTGGTCTTTAGTTTGGCCTGTCCGTAGAGAAGAAGAAGAAGAAAATCCATTATAAAAATAAATGTTTTTTGATTCCTCACCAATCGTTGCAAAATGCAAAACAAAAACATAATTCGCTTTGTATATACATCGACTGTTTCGCTTCCAATGTAAAACAGTTTGACGGTTCTTGACGTAACTTGCCTTTGGAAGATAAAAAACATTGCTAAAAACTCATTCTACCAACACGCTACCGTTTCCGCTCAGCATATTGCAGCGAACTTAAAGTGTACTCTCGAAGTTGTCGGCTTTTATTTCTTGCTTAAGTTTCCATGAAGTTGTTACATTAAGAACGCCGACAGACTTGAGAAATAGGTTAAACAAAATATATCTTAGTACTTTCCAATCTTTGTATCTTACGCTGAACAAATCCCGAGCAATGTGAAGTGTTCAAGTGTTCAATAGAAAGCAAACACTTTTGTTTAAAAGTACGTATAGTGGAATACAGCGCAGGTAGAGTGTGTTATGTTTTGTTAACGTTGCTGCTTCGCTTTGTCTTTCTACAAAAATAAAACACGTTTTGTTCTATTTTCATTTCACTCCTGCTGTACTTCACTTTGTTGCATCTAACACATACAATACAAATATGTGTTACGTATAACAGTTCTCTCCCGTAAGCGATTATCGTCCGCTTTTATCAATACTTGGCACACATCGATTTTGGTAACACCTTTGGCAAGTTTTTTACCAAGAAAAATCTGTTATAGTGTTTTAAAAGGGCTATTCTGATTCCAACAATATAAATTTTTTATTGTAAATATTTTTGATACATCATTTTTTCTGTAGATATTTTACTCTAATTTGTCAATAAATCTTTCTAAACGACTGCAATTTGAGTGAAATCCGATTAACTGATTTTGATAAATTGAGCGAATTATTTTATCAATAATTCCACGACTTGAATTACCTAATAATTACGGTAAGTACACAATTTGTAAGTCCATACATAAATTTCCCATTTGTAGGATTTTTAGGTATTAGGTCGCTAAATACTGCATAACAACCATTTCTGTAAATACAGGGTCCGCCAGTGAAACGGGACGATTAAATAAAGTAATTGATTGTTGAAAAAAAGTTTTAAATATTTTTTTAGTAAATAATTGAAAGGACGAGAATATCCATTATGGGTACAATACGAAAAAATATTATTTTCTGAACACTACGTCTACCAAATGCCCTCCATTGCAGTTAAGGCATTCCTGGAGCCTGGTTTGGAAGTTTTGCATGACCACTCGCAGCATGTTGACAGGTATTGCCGCAATTTTGTCTACGATTCGTTGTTTGAGGGCTTGAATGGTTGTGGATGTTTGAAACACTTTTGTTTTTAGTATCACCATAAAACAAAACATGTATTCCCCCAGATGTGTCACTTATTCCAATGCGAAGGGCATGCTGTTTGGTTGATCGGCGAGGACTTCTAACCATAGTCTGTTGAACAGCTGCGATATGTTCAGGTGTTCGAACAGTTTTTACACTCCTGCCTCTTTTTTTAGACGTTGATCCCGTTTGCTCGTGGTTGTTTATCCATGTTCGAACTACATTATCTGACGGAACAGGCTGGTTACGCGGTATGTTAAAATGACGTCGTTTGCAAAAACTTTTCGCCATTTCGATAATACGCTTTCACCGCGTTGCCGCGTTGTTCACCTGTCCAACGATCCGTTGCAACTAAATGGTAGATTGTGCAGGTGGCGAAGCGCCAATAGCCATCCCCCTGCTACCTGCCAACTTTGTCTCAAGGCCACTTACAATAATCCCGTTTCCAATGAAATTTTACACTAATTTGTAAATAAATTTTTCGAAACGACTGCAATTTGAATAAAATCCGATTAACTGATTTTGATAAATAGAGCCAATTTTTTAATCAGTAATCCCTCGACTAGAATTACCTAAGAATTACTGTAAGTACACAATTTGTAAATCCATACATAAATAATTTCCTATTTATACGTTTAGGTATTAGGTCGCTGAATACTGCATAACAATTTATTATTGTAGGAGATTAGGAAGCTATATTTTTATTTTAATGTTTGACAAAAAATTTATTTAACCGAGAAACTTGTAATGAATCGCATGCGTCTGGAACTGGTAGGCCTACACTTATCTGTAATTAAATTATTTTTTAATTGGGTTGTACTGTTTTGCGTGCTTGAGTTTTAAAAACGAAGCTATCAATTGAACACCACATGTGTTAATTAAACACTAGTTTAAAACTGGTTATTTAATTAAAAGTAGTTAATTAAAAATATCGCAGTCCCGGTGTACAGAAGGCGTAAGCGGGGAGAGTGGAGCATACGTTGATGAGCTCTTGTGGGGTGGAATTGTGGTTAAATAAGAGAAATGTGGCAGTGGGGGGGGGTCGACCGAAGTAAAAATTTAGAAAAACGAAGTAATTCGTTGGTGTTTTGTATTGTTCAAATTATATTACAAAATATAAAACATCTTGTACAATATACACAACTGTTATGGCAGGGCTGGGCATGTGATGCATTAGTGTTCATTAATAACATAAATATATATTTTATTAATGGATTTATTCACATAAAATGTTCAATATATATTTAACTGTAAATTATTTTGTACAAGATTGATCGGGTATGTAGTGTAATAGAATTAATTATTATTCAAATTATTTATGTATTTAATTTTAATCAAATAAATATTTTTTTTTAGCAATTTAGTAATACACCAATGGGCTATTTGTGAATCCATGACAATCACTTAGCCTATAATCAATAGTCACTTAAATAATATGGCCTAAGAGCTACACTCTCTTCAACCTTCTCACTGTGCCATCATTGTTGAGTAGCTGAAGGTCCTTGACATTGATGTGCTGTTGTGATCTTCTTTTGTGGTTAAGAGCTAATTTTCTGGCTTCACTATCAATAGATGGAACCTCAAGATCTTTATGCATATTCTCATTTCTGATGTACCAAGGGAACTATACCACGAAGCACTTTATTTTGTAATCACTGAATGATGTTTCTATTACTCTGGCTGGTACAACTCCACAGTTAAATACCGTAAGACCACAGCCATCTTAATACCGTAATACCAGTTAAGCCATCTTAAGGACCTGCTCATAGATCAATACTTTGTTATACACTGATAGGGAGGAGCACGACCCAACAACCAATGCAACTTTCTGTATTTCAATTTCAACTAAAATAAATATTAATTGGAAAAAAAGTTGAAGTGGGTTTTGAACTTACGTCCCTTAGTTTCATAAGCAGAAATCATATCAATGAACCACGAAAGAACTAGAAAACATCAGCTCACTGGTAGACTTTTAAATTCACTTCAAGGACACTAATAATGTGTATACTGCACGCGTGGCGCTTCTTTATGTGTTATTCTTGTATCGCGAGATACCATTTGCTCCCTTAAACACAAAAATGCTAGTCCCACAGAAATTTTCACTTCAATAACTGATTGTTCTTTAATAGGTAATATAAATATAAGAGAGTAGTCACAGTTAATTGACAAAATATTCAAAATAATGTAAACAGTGAGATTTGATGGATTACTCAAACAAAGTTATGTAATGAAAAACTATTTTTAATTTAATCAGTTAACAAAATCTACAAAGATTATTTATGTATACAAAAGGAAATGCTCGTGCGCGCATGCGCGTGTGTGTCCTCTATAGATACAAAAACTACTGAACCGGTTTCGCTGGAAATCTCATAGTTTTGTTATTAGTGCCGGGAGTGCTTAGAGACTCATTTCGCCGCCATATATCTTGCCGTTATTTTCCACCGACTATTGTGTTTAGCGAGTGGTTTGAATTAAGTCCGATAAGTTGTTTTAACATTGAATTTAATTACATTCTGACTATTATAAAGTGAAGGTTAAAATACTCAAATATAACAGTAACAATATTAAAAACAATGACTAGAGTAATTAATGTGTAAAATTAAACACTTTATTATCTGCCACCTTGTGCACAGCTGATTTTGCGGACGTGAATGAAGCAAATATTTAAAGAAAATGTGCTGGGCCGCATGAATAAAAGCACCATGGGGGTCCTATACACAATATATTATGAATAAGATTGGGCCTAACCTTATTATACTCCTTCAAATCATGACTTCATAACCTTTCGAAGTTAGCATATTTACAATAATCAGCTGTTTTTAACAATCTCCTTAAAATCATGAAGTTTTTGTAGGTTATAACAATGAAGTGACGCATTGGTATAGCATAACTAATTTTGATATCTTATTAAACCTAACAACCATAATTTAAAGTGTCTCATTCTGAAAATTCAGATATTAAAAGTACTTTTTAATTAATGTTTATTAATTTTTAATAATATTAAAATATTTATACTTATAAAAATTATAGTGATTACAATACAAGAACAAGTCTTTATTTACAATTATTATATTATTAATTACTTGATACTAAAAACAACGCTTATAAAGGAGGTTTTTTCTTAACATTTTTGCTGCAAATATGAAAACGTTTCAAGGGTTTTTACGTAAATTGAAAATGCAAATTAATTAACTGTGCCGTTTTGCAAATTTAGAGTTCGCTACTGACCAGGACTCGTTATTTCAGAACAGTTACTGACTCACGAACAAACGCTAATCCTAAGAGCAAAACGTTTCACTTATTTGTGTATGAGCTCAAGCATTTTGCTCACCTTTAATCGCCTTGAATGAGTTTCTACTTAAAAATATGCGTAATTATGTAAACAATTCACTTTTTCTTTACTCACAGAAGGCCGTAAAATATCGTTTCCTTTAACTTTAACGTAGATAAACTCGCAAGCTGGATAAACTTAGTTAGCCGGAAATAGTTTCAATTAGAACCATTAATGAGACTTTCTTAAGTTTTATCCGGTGTCAACCAGCAGTAACAACAGATCGTGACCTGCTTCTCAAGATGCTTTTCCGATTGTTCTAAGAAAGGTTTTTCTTTATCGCTTTCATAGCTATAAAGTCAACAATTACCAAACATAAACAGGAAGTAGGTCACAACGTATCAGATTGGTAGTTGCATGCTACTGGTTTTATATTTACGGAAAAATTTACTTAAACTACAATAAATTGTGAATACAGTAAACTGCAACAAAGTTGTTCAACACATAAAAAATATCCTTAAAACCAATTGTAGCATACAAAAATTATTCATAACTTTTATTTTAATTAATTTATTACGTACAATTGGTTGCGTAAAAAGTTACGTTAGAAATCAATTATTTTATGAAAATAATTAATTAATAGTGAACGCTATTACAGTAAGAATGTTATTTTACATACTGAATAAATTTTTGTTAGTAGTGTTAAAGTCGTAAGTGTTGTGTTGCAAGTGTAAGTGTGTGTAGACTCGGGTACCGCAAGGGACGTGCCAAATTGGATGTGACAAAATTTAAATAAGTGCTTTAAATTTTAAAATTTTATGGACATATGAAAATGAACCTCTTACCGCCATTTTAATAAGCAGCCAAATTAAGTTTGAAATAAAAGCCAATTTTACGAGACGAAATAAACCAAAATACAGTCTAACCGCCGTTGTGTTTTTGAGTTTTTTTTTAGATTCAATTTCGGACCGTAAATTTTTCTTTTTTAATTTTTTATATAGATTATTTTTGTTTACCTTCAAATTTGACTAATTTTTTATATCGATTTTTTTGTTTACCTTCAAATTTGACTAATTTTTTATATCGATTCTTTTTGTTTACCTTCAAATCTGACCAATTTTTTAACAAAATCTGATTTTTTCAGTTACGCAATTTTCTGTTATTTTGTTGTACGAACCAGACTTTTGGGGTTATTAATTGCATTTGTGTAACACCTTGTATAATTTACTTTTAATAACGCAATGTGCGTGATGTGTTACAATTATCGGCATAAAAGTGAATAAAAAGTTTGTTGCGACTCTTAACTATGCTACTCAAGGTCGTAGGTTCGAGACTATAGTTACTTCCGTAAGCCGTTTACCCTTTCCAATCACGCCGATTTCTCATCCTCGTTAGGCTAACGTAATGTTTAAGGATTGACGTTAAGAAAAGAAACCAATTTTTTTATGCCATTCATTTGTTTTTTGTTTTGTGCGACTAGGTGCAGCTAGTCTGCACCTCCTGCGCGGTTGTTAGTATTGAATGCATATTGTCAAATAAACTCTCAAAGGTCGAGAATAAATCAGGCAATTACCTAAGTGCCGTCTACTAGGTTCTAAACCAAAATGAAAAGGGAAAAAGCTTTTGACCGGCTATTTAGGATATTGCTTGATGTGTTTCAGACATTAGCTTAAAAGCTGAGTTAGGTTAAACGGACGAATGAATGTCTAGTGTTTACTAATGCACTGCGACCTTCGTAGATCTTTTGACCCATTTATATACTCCTGAGATGCTCAGTTTCAGCGCCATCTCCACTCCTAGTCTCTTTATAAAGTCTAAGATTTGGAGAGGATTCAAGATACACAATTCACCCACTTCTAACTGGTGACGTCCCAGTTCCTTATTGAGGTGCTCGCAATATGCTTGTTCTGCTAGTTTCCTTTCCATTTTTTCTTTCTCGTAATCCTTATTACACAAGATTTTGCTCCATTTGTTGTGCTGTAAAATTCCGCTTATTCTATTGAAGCTTCTTATACCGCGTTGTGCACTTTGTATTTGTCACCATGGAGTGATTCGGTTTCATCGAGTAGGCTTACGAAGTGTAAGTAACGCGAGTAGGGGAAGTATTACACAGACCCCTTCTAGTTCTCAGCTCTTTTCCTTTCTTTCGTCTGCCGGTTCCGACTGAGTTTGTCGAGCGCGAATGTATGTTTTGTGCCTGTATGTACATACAACGTGCGTACTTCTTGATATCTCTTTCTTTTCTCTCCACTTTTCTGCGTCTCGTGTTCTCGTCGCGCGCGCATATAATGATGTTATGTACATTGTGTATATTGCCAGCAGCAACAGTTCAGTGGTATACGGTTTATATTGAGTAATAACAAACACATGCGTTTGATTTTTATTTTTCTTATATTCTCGAGAAGTTTTCTATATTCTAGGGACGTTATGTATATTTTAAGAAGCTAACGCTTCCGGCAACAGTCCCATTTTTTTGCACTATTACTAATGGAAACACAAAAAAGGTAAGAAATATTAGGTGTACCCGCACAGAGCCCTGCATGCATAGGTAAGGCTAATTAATCAGGGATCCGTTTAATACCCATTAGGCTGGTTTCGTACATTCCATTAGCACGGGTCGCTTTACTATTTAGAGTTAAACAAGCTACGTAGAGTAGTGAATGTGTGTGTCTTGAGTAGGTGAGTGAGAGTAGTATGAGCTAGAGTTACGGTAAGCTCATCAGCTGTTTCCACCGGAAAAGTGTTAGGTTAGCGCAACAGTTAAATTAAAAAGCGTCTTCTTTGCATAAAGTAGTGTACGCGCGTATATCCTGAGTGCGCATGTTCATTTCACTAACTGTTTTCGTAATATTTTAATATTATCACGTAAAATGTATTTCCAAGACAATATATATATATATATATATATATATATATATATATATATATATATATATTATATACAATTATATAATGGTAACAGACTCTAATAGCTATAATTAACTATTTCGTAAGTCTATAAACCTTTTTCAGATATTAGTAAATAACTTTTGACTTAATGCACGTAAGCAGAAATTGTCTTTTTCATTGTAAAGCCAGCACAGTCTAACAATAAATAGAGCTGTTGCAGGTAACCTTAAAATAATGAGACATTTGACATTTCCTTATGGTGTGTTTATATTGGGATAAATGTATGAGAATTTGTATCTCATACAAGTCAAATTGATAAATCACTATACATTACTTGATATAAACGCTCACATAAACTGTATGAGCTCCAAGATTTCCTCATATTTTGTATGAGCAAAAATTTGCATATAGTTTGACTTGTATGAGTTTATATTTGTGTTTTTAGGTTATGGCAGTTTTTGTTATTTATTTGATTTAATTATGTGTTTACTCAGCTGATAGGTTTTGATTTGTTGTCAAATTCAGTTGTATTTATTAGGCTAGTTTGTTCTAAACTTTTGTTTTTACAGTTTGATAGGCCTATGCAACATAAATTTTTCTTTTTTCCTTAAAAATTATCGTTGACACCATATACGATTTATTTTTTTTATAGATT
Source organism: Callitettix versicolor (assembly GCA_022606455.1). Lineage (NCBI taxonomy): Eukaryota > Metazoa > Arthropoda > Insecta > Hemiptera > Cercopidae > Callitettix > Callitettix versicolor. Next base: position 81,592,626 of record CM040190.1, read on the forward strand.
TAATTTGCATCAGCGTACAAGTTGATAAATAATAAAACTTCTCATTACTAGACAGGGTTTTATTGTACACATTTAGAATATTTGCGTTTAAAGGCACTGCTACTGATCAGCAGAACTTACCGTTTGAAAAATGCAATGATTTGTGTAAGTGTAAATGGAGGGTGTATTTTTACGAACTATTCGACATACATGAAGACTTGTATGATCATACAAATTTTGTATAATCATATATGTACCCCAATGTAAGCGGACCAATACATTGCAACTAGTCACACCATAAGTAAATGCGGGCCAAAAGTTTATTTTCCCTTTCCATTTTAGTTTACACTTAATGCCCGGCTACCAACTTACGGCCCTTTTGTCTTTCGGCCGACCAATTTATGACGAATACAGATATCGAAAAATAAACATTATTTGTCACTTTAAAAGGGGTTTTACTTAAACTAATTTATCTATTTTTATATAAATTAATTTAAAATTAATATTTAGCTCCATTTAGAAATCACTTGAGTCAAGTATAAAATTCGGACCAACGCTGTTCTGGCTAATCCATTATTTTCACAAAGTTTTTCAATTCTTTAACACACGTCGTTTTTACATGTCATAACATTTTGTGTTACTATTAATACGAAATCTCAACTATAGGCGTAAAAGTTTTTTTTCGTAAAATTTTTAGAATATGTGTTTATATAACATTTTAGATGATATTCAACAGGAAAAAACTGTATTCTATATATATTAAAGGTTACGGCCATGCGTTGCTGGTGGCACACAACGCTTATTTGTAAACCATTGTTATAAATAGGCAAAGTGCGTCACTGGTGGCACACGATTATTGATCGTTATTGAACACAAAGTTTCAAGTAAAAGACTTCCTAAGTTACAATTTCTTCTTTGATGTCTTAGTGTTATATAATTGTCAATAAATAGATGTTATTATTAGGAATGTGGGCCGCCTCGGTGGCCTAGTTGATAGCGTACTAGGCTTTCACCCCGAGGATCCGGGTTCGATTCCAGGCTAGGGCTTGGCATTTTCATACGCTATAAATCATCCCATCGTCTGCATTAGCCCAAGTGTGCACAATAGTCGGACGTTAAACAAAAAAAATATTGGGAATGTGTTTTCATTTAAGTTTACCAATAAAGGTCACCAAGATAAAGGAAAAAGAACCAGTAGGGCAAAATATAACATTATATTTAAAATTAAGTTTATAAATTAAAATGATGCTTCTAACATTTCTATTGCATTTAAATTTGTTATCCCTTTAAATTACCTGTAAGGTAGGTAGGCCTATACCGGGGCATAGAAAAAAGTACAGTAGACCAAAATCTAATTCGACTAACGTTACTCTAACATAGTTTAAAATGGTCGTACAACACAATTCTAGGCTTCAAACATTGGCATCATTATAAATAAACCCATATGACGTAAGAAAGGGAGTGCATCACTCGTGGCACACGCCCTATTTTGAAGACAAGCGTGCGTTATTGGTGACACACCTTCGCCCTACCGGTAGTTTTAGCGTGCGTCACCAGTGAAACGTGTTAACGTAAATGGTTTATCTATAAATTTCCAGCTTTAAGTGCAGGAATTGGGGTTGTCCAGCGAGTATACAAGGTTGACCTCTATTATGCTAACAATATGAGTAGCAAATTGCTTTAAATCATAAAACAAAAAAATGTGATGATGTAACGTTGAACGCACATTCAATTATCCGTAACCAATAAATCCAGGCTCGGCTCTGTAGCGCAACGTACAACAAAACCTCTGTTGTTACGAAATTATCCTAATTATAATTTGATACATTGTGTTTGAAGTCAACGTTCACAATGTGTTCATGTTTGCAAACATCAGCTGCCTAAAGCTGTAAAAATATCGTTTATCCGCTCGCATGCATTTGGAAATTAATTATTAAAAATCAGCTTCAAACTAAAATACAGATACAATCTATATACTATTATGTATCGACATATCTTGAAATTTACTTTAATAAAATACTTTTTTATAAAGGTATAAATAAAGTTGAATAAAGTTGAATTAGCCTTCCAACTTACCAAAGACACATACAAGAAGTCCCTCTCCTGGAATACAAAGATAAGGCATTATCATACGGTAATTAAACCAGAAGCCTTATATGCAGCTGAAACATTATCTCTCACAACCCAGGGCTCACTTGAAAGGCTGGAGATCAGAGAATGATATTACGAAAAATCTTAGGCCTCAAATTCCGTAACAACCAATTACTCCACATCAGTAATGAAACTCTTTACCAAAAAACTGAAACACTATCAGACACAATCAGAAAAAGGAGAATTGATTTTTATGGGAACATCCTCCGAATGGACAAAAATAGACTAACCAAAAAAAAAATTTGACTACTTTCACAATAAAAGAGTCAAACCACTTTGGTTTAGAGAAACAGAGAATGACATAACAGAACTACAAAACACTGACACTATGCTCATGTACGGAACAGCCAAAACAATAACCAAGGACAAGAAGCAACGGTTCCAAGGCAAAGTCAAATCCAAGTGAACGATCCAAATCTCTGACGAAGAAAGAAAAGCAAGATCACAACGAATGAAGCAATACTGGGCTACGAGGAAGGCACAGAACATTAAAAAGTGATTGAAGTTGGGTGAAACAAATAAAGAGAGAAAATACTTTTTGTCAATTTGGCATTCCGGTTTGAAGAACCGCATTTAACGTAGTTAAAATACGGTAGACTGAATGTTACTTAATTTTAAAACAAGTAGTGGCTTGTAATAAATGCATTGAATTTGAAATTAATCACAAATAGAAGGCGATAATAATAATAAAATTGAAAGCGACATAGATTTGAGGCTTTTATTAGGACCAAGTTAGGACCATTAAGTCCTCTTTTCCGCATTAAATCACAACTTTAACGCAAAACATTAGTTAACAAATTGAATAATAAAAATAAAATATATAACTTGAAAATTATGACTACGAATATTTAAAAACAAAAGAAAACTACTATAATCATTAAATAAGAATTTCATAATCTAATAAATTTTAAAAAAGAAAGTAATAATAAGGGTGTGTGTGTGTGTGTTTGTGTGTGTGAGAGAGAGAGAGAGACAGACAGACAGAAAGAGAAAATTGAGGCATTTATTGAGATGAAGTTAGGACAATTAAGTCTTCTCTCCGTAAGAATAATAAATAATAATAAGGGGGAGAGAAAGAGAGAGAGAGAGAGAGAGAGAGAGGGAGGAAAAAAGAAAGGGAAAGAGAGATAAAGAGAGAGATTGATTGGCTTGTCTTCCGAGAGAGAGAGAGAGAGAGAGAGAGAGAGAGAGAAAGAAAGGGAAAAAAGAGGAAGAGAGATTGATTGATTGGCTTGTCTTCTGAAAGAGAGAGAAGAGAGAGAGAGGAAAAAAGAGGGAGAGAGAGATAAAGAGATATTGAGTGATTGGCTTGTCTTCCGAGAGAGAGAGAGAGAGAGAGAGAGAGAGAGAGAAAGAGAGAGAAGAGAGGAAGAGAGATTGATTGACTGGCTTGTCTTCCGAAAGAAAGAGAGAGAGAGGAAAAAAGAGAGGGAGAGAGAGATAAAGAGAGATTGAGTGATTTGCTTGTCTTCCTAGAGAGAAAGAGAGAGGGGGGAGGAAAAAAGAGAGGGGGAGGAAAAAAGAGAGGGGGAGAGAGATAAAGAGATATTGAGTGATTGGCTTGTCTTCCTAGAGAGAGAGAGAGAGAGAGAGAGAGAGAGAGAGAGAGAGAGAAAAGAGAGGAAGCGAGATTGATTGATTGGCTTGTCTTCCGAAAGAGAGAAAAGAGAGAGAGAGAGAGAGAGAGAGAGAGAGGAGGGAGAGAGAGGAGGGAGAAAAAAAGAGATTGATTGACTTGTCTTTCGAAAGAGAGAGAGAGAGAGAGAGAGAGAGAGAGAGAAGGATTTAATTTTATACTGACTTTAACATCTCATTGCGTTGTTCTAACAGTAGTAATTGAGCAAAATATATCTTTCAACTAGATTAAGTTTGAAGTGGAAAGCAAATGGCTTTTACGCTTTTCGTTACGAGCTCTATAGACCATAAACATAAAAACACACTTCCAGCAGATTGGATGAATTCGTAAAAAGAATACAACCATTATAGGCAGTCCTAGGTTTAATGCACGTCTAATTTGCGAATTTCGTTTGGAAAAAGGAGCTATTGGAATAACCTTTACACAGAAATTGAAACCAACACCGATCCTGAACATAAATTTACTTCTTGAGAATTCAATATATATATATATATATATATATATATATATATATATATATATATATATATGTGTGTGTGTGTGTGTGTGTGTGTGTGTGTGTGTGTGTGTGTGTGTGTGTGTGTGTGTGTGTGTGTGTGTGTGTGTGTGTGTGTGTGTGTGTGTGTGTGTGTGTGTGTGTGTGTGTATGTGTGTGTTAATGTTAGCACTTTTTTTCGCAATTTTATTTATATAAGTTTGTTCATATAAGTTTTCATAAGTTTCAAAATGGCTGCATTTTCAAATCTTTAAAAAAATCAAATCATTTTTCATAAGGAATTGAAAATTCGTCTTTTAAATATAATTTGAAAATTTAATATGTTAATTGATTCTAACCTGGCACAATAATCGGTTGTGGTAAGAGCTTGAAAACGTTCATCACTCAGCAAAATACGTACGGCAATTTCAAAATGGCGATCCAAATCTTATAAATTTCCATCTTGCACTTTTTTCAAATTCATCGCCGTAATCTGTCTCAAGACCCGCCTAAAATAGCTTTTAAAATTTTCAAAGTCCGTTGAAGTTCATAAAATAATTTAGTTGGCGGCCAGGGATTATTTTCGTATTTTTGTTCTAAATTTAAAGTTTAAAACACTGAAGTCTGCAGATTTTAATGCTGATTATGTTGTTTCAATCAGATTTTGACATCTTAACCATTGATTATTCCGAGATACTACAAATCTAATTTCTTCAAAATCGGTGAATTGTGTTTGACTTAATAGTCTGACGTGATTTGTTTTACGTCATTTACATTGGAAATAAACAATACGAATACATGATGGCATCCGAAAGCGGTCTGATTCGCCGACATGATGCAAATTTCCAAAAGTATTATTCTTTATCTTACTTTTTTTTAAATATAAAATCTATTAGTATGAAATCCATTAAAATCTGCATATATCAACATTTTAAAATTTAAATTGCCACCTTCAAATTAAATTTTCTAGTTATAACGGATTTTGAAAATTTAAAAGGCTAATTTACGCAACTTTTTTACATTGCGAAACTGGATTTTCAAAAAAAAATCAAGACAAAAAGTTATGACTCTTTAAATATTTGAAATTGTCGCCATTTTGAAACTGTTGAACGAATTTTTCTGGTTAACGAACTTGTATAATCTGTTACCGTAATCGATTTTTGTACCACGTTTTAATCAAATCAGATCAAAACTGCAAAAGTGAACTTGCTACAAAACACACACACTCACACTCTCTCTTCTCTCTCTCTCTCTCTCTCTCTCTCTCTCACACACACACACACACACACACACACACACACACACACACACACACACACACACACACACACACACACACACACACACACACACAGACACACACACAAACACATACATACATACAGATCCCTGCTCATTTTAAAGTCTCTAGTCTGGGTCTTACCAAGATGGCCGCTCCAATAGCTCATGTTTCCAATGAAAATTCGCTAAAAAATTACTAAAATTAGCGAAGGTGTTCGAAAAATATATTTGGAAAAATCAGAGGTAATTTTGAAGTATAAACCTCACCACGTTTATAAAAAATGTTCGCAAGGGACAGAACAAGAACAAAAAGTTGCTTCGCAGGATTAAACAAGGTCACTGTATTTTTATTTTCCGCCCAACAGAAAACATAACCGACATTTTTATCGTCCGACAAATCTTACGAATCCTACTTACACAAGTGTTACTTATTATTGTCTTCTTTGTTTAAGCCATCCAGCCGTACTTTTGGTTACTACATCTTGCACTCAAGTAAATTTAACATTATGTTTTACTTCTGTTTTGTTTCCTTCTGAAAATGTCAGTTATAACACCGAAACATACATTATTGTAGAGCGAGTTGACTAGTTTCATATTTATTCTGTTAATATCAAGATAATTTCTTTTCATTTTGTGGCAAATTGGTTCCCGTTTTGTGTTTGTACACCAGGCCACGTGTTTGTAATAATTTTATGGTTAAAACTTGCTTAAAATCCAAACATTTCCATTTTTTTTTTGTAAACTTTTAGCAGAATCGTTTTCTACAAAGAGACTTTGTATTCCACAATTTGGCAAAACGTCTGATTTGTACGGAAATATTTGAGCTTAAAACCAACAGTAGTAAAAACGCAATTGTGTGTGTGTGTGTGTGTGTGTGTGTGTGTGTGTGTGTGTGTGTGTGTGTGTGTGTGTGTGTGTGTGTGTGTAGTTTATTTTGTTAGTGATAACAAAATTTATATTTATTATTACATTTTATGTAAATTATTATTATTTATATGTATTATTTAATTATTTATTTAAATTTTATAATAATAGTACTGAGATATATAATTTGTAAAAGTATTTACATATAAGTAAGGAATTAATTTTAAGGACCACCGAATATGGAGGCATTTATGTAGGTCCTTCATATTTTGTGTTACATTGTATAATTTTTTAAAGAATTTTGGAATTAAATAAATAAATTGGTGATTTCGTATGGAAAATTTTTCCACTTTAGGCCTTTTTTTAATTAATAATTTTTTTTAATTCTCCATTAAATTCGAGATAAAAATATTTAGAATAAATCTTCTATTACGATCTTCCTACAACTTAGCGGTCTCACAAAATATTGTTTTTAATTTTGAAATTAAGGAATTTGTGTTGAGTGTGTGTGTGTGTGTGTGTGTGTGTGTGTGTGTGTGTGTGTGTGTGTGTGTGTGTGTGTGTGTGTGTGTGTGTGTGTGTGTGTGTGTGTGTGTGTGTCGGCGTTCGAAGTCTGGTTCTTTCTATTTAAGCTCCAAAATAACCAGTATAACAACAGAATCAAGAACCCGTTACAGGTTTTAAAGGATGACGTCAGATATGAAACTACACAGTTTGTAACGGAACAAAGTTATCACTAAGTAACGGTCCAGTAAGTATAGGCAGCACAGGAAACGCGCACAGACCAAGTGAGGCGTAACATAAGATAAATCACTTGCGGGCACCTCTAAGAATGAGTGCATCAATACGCTAATTAGAGAACAAATGGTGCAAAATACTGCCCACGCTTCCTTATATTTAGTCAAATTTAAAACATGGATCCTCTTTGGGCAGAAACAACACAATTTATATATTTATAAATTTATAAATAATTATATTTATATAAGGTGAAATCAGATTAAAAATAAATACAACACAAAACGTTGTGCGTTTTTTTTAGATTCTAATGAATAATTGGTTGACTTTCAGGCGGAGGCAGCTGATGGGCTTGGCGATCCCAACGTACCTCTGGCTTATCATTCTCTCACTCGTCTATTCAAGAAGCAAACATTCACTGCTCTACATAGCTTGGCTAACTGTAAAGTGTAAATCGGCCGTATTGATACAGGGAATGTCATCGACCTAGTAGTATAACAAACAAACCTTCAGAGACCTGGCGAACTCTTAGTTTATTTAACCCATTCTCTTTGAACTCTATATAGGTGGACATCATTCCCTAGCTACTTGTAGGAATAACATGAGTAATAATGTAAAACATAATGAAGGAGATCTCACTGCACAAAAAAAAAGATTGGACAAATAGAGCACAAAATCCATAAAAAGGGTCAAAAGAAAGAACATTGAAAGGGAATTAAAAAAGCAAGCACATTTGCAAGTACCTCAATAAGAAACTGGGAGGTCATCAAGTGGAGGACCACCCATCTTGAACCCTCTCCAAATCCTAGACTTTATAAAGAGACTAGGACTGGAGAAGGCGATGTAACTGAACACTTAAGGAATATAAAAATAGAACACTATAGATCTCCAAAAGTCGCAGTAACCTACAAAGTCTTTCATTCTTCTTTCTTCAATAGTAGAACGTTATAGCATTCGTTAGGACATTCAAAGGGCTACGGAAAAAACTCTAGAGTGTAAAGCGACCCGTACTGATGGATTGAATGACACCTGCCTAATGGTGTATCAAACGGAGCACTGGGAGACCTGGCGATGTCTAAGTTATACCTAGCCTTACACATGCAAGCTGGGCTCAAATATATATGGGCGGACCTCATTTCCTTAGCTAGTTATGGGTGTCTCTGTAAGTAAAAATTTAAAATATAAGCGGGATCTCACAATACAATAAGACAATGAAGCTGAACCTCCTTAATTAGGGTCAAGAAAAAGAAAAAAATGAAAGGGAATTAGCAGAACACTTATCTGCAAGCACCTCCATAAGGATTTGCGAATTCACCAATCAGAAGTGGAGGTGTTTTTCCGCCTTGAATCCTCTCCAAATCCTAGACTTTATAAAGAGACTGGAACAGGAGAAGGCGCTGTAACTGAGCATCTCGGGAATACAGAAAGGGGGCACAATAGATCTACAAAGGCCGCAGTAACCCTACAAATTCATTCATTCGTTCTTTCTTCAGTAGTATTGAAAGTTATATCATACGTTAGGAGGGCTACAGAAAAATCTTTGCCATTAGAATTTAAAGTTATTGAATTATTGTCAATAAGGTTAAATACAGTACAGTGTATGCAGTTTGTTAATTTTTTCCATCAATCCTTTATCATGAAACCTACTATACTAAGTATACTATCATAGTATACTAAGTTTTGACTGTTGTTGATATAAATTTAATTACTTTTCGAATGCTTTGTCGGTCTTTGCATTAATTTCATTGTGTTATTAATTAATTATATATAATTGAAGAAATAATATTGAAATGTTCCGATACTCTGAAATAGTTCCGATACTCTGAAATGTATTACAAATATAATTGTTACATTTTACTGGATGTACGCATAATAGCCCATGTTTAATGGTTGAAAATTTTAAACCTTGGTTTATATTTTAGCGCTGATAATAAAAAAGTTACTATTTTTTAAAATATTTTGAAGAGACACTATATTGTAACATTATAAGTGGGGGAGCATATTTTGCATGCAGTCATTTTACACACACATGCTCGCGCACGCGTACACACACACACACACACACACACACACACACACACACACACACACACACACGCGCACACACAAACACATGCGCGCGAACACATACACGCACGCGCACATACAGCCACACGCACGCACACACACACGCGCGCACACACACACATACACACACACACACATATACACATACACTCACACACATTTATACACACACACATACACACAATCTCACTTTTTTTCTCTCTCTCACACACACGCGCGCACACACACACACATACACACACACACACACACACACACACACACACACACACCAACTAATAAACTGTAAATTAGAAAAGAATTACCCTCGTATTTAAAAACTACACTCTCATTACA
>CM040190.1:81607149-81687149 GCA_022606455.1 Callitettix versicolor
TACGTGATAAACATACCGTACAGACCAGCACTGCATCTGACGTACAAACATATTGCATATACTCGTACGTTAAAACAATAGGCGTCACTACAGCTGTGCATTATGTTCACAAATAAATGCTTCAACAATTTTGAACACTCTTTCATACAATTTAATTATTATATATTTAATTATATTAAACGATTAATCTTTGTGTCATTTTCCCCGAAAACAGATCTACTTCAATTTACGAGTACACAAACATCTGTCTAGCTCGATCTTGTTAGGAAAATTCGTTTTGATTAGAAAACACGTTTATAAACGTGGACCCCATGATTATCTAACTAACAATATAACGATAATCGTAGAAATCAGGTGTCTCTCTAACGTGATAGAAGCAAAACTTAAAAGTTTTTTCTTTACGTTGCCCTTTTTAAAATTCTGGTTTAACCATCACAACCAGCATTAAAATTTGCCTATTTTTAAACTTTCAAAGTACACTAAAAATTGTCAAATTGTACTTATTAGTTTTAACTGATTTTTGAAGCAAATAAAAACGCTGAAATATGCAGTTTGTAAGGTGATTACGGTGGTGAAATCAGATTTTCAAAAAACATTTACAACGTGCAAATTATGAATTCATAAAACCTTTAAAACTACTCCCATTTTGAAAATGTCTAATAAATTGTTTTCATTAATAACCTTGTAAAAGCTGTTACGAAAATTGATTTGTGTGCCAAGTTTGAATAAAATTGGACTAAAATTAAAAACATGTACGTGCTGACACACACACACACACACACACACACACACACACACACACACACACACACACACACACACACACACACACACACACACACACATACACACACACAAATATACACACATACACATACACACAAACACACACATATTCATACACACACGCACGCGCGCACACACACACACACACACACACACACACACACACACACACACACACACACACACACACACACACACACACACACACACACACACACACACACACACACACACACACACACACACACACACACACACACACACACACACACACACACACACACACACACACACAAACAATCCAAGGCAGTGGAACAAGTTAATAAAGTAAATTTACGATTCGAGAGCAAATTCAAAAAACAAAACATATTTCCGGCATCAAGATTAATTTTTATTTTCTTCGATTTCTTATGACCAAAATTTTATTGGAAATTAGACCTTTTTTACTTAAGCTACGTGAAAACTAATTTATATGGTACAAAATTTCCTAGATCAATGCATTTTTTTTAAAGTTCGTATACAGAAAAAAAGTAAAATAAAATGTAGTGGGGGGGAATAGAGAGAAGGAACAGTTGGAAAATAAGAGATTAGGAGAACAAAAAAAGAGGTAGAACACAAGAGGAGAAAAAGAGGAAAAGATAGAAGAGGGATGAAAGAAAGGAACACCTTTTCCCTTGAACAGCAACTATAGCCTACATAATTTATTTATGGAGAGGAGCGATATGTTATAAAGGCGAGGATGGAGTTCAGCACGTGCCTACTTAAACAAGGGATTTGTCTTTGTTGATGTAATCTCGGATCAAGACTCAAGACTCAAGACAGTGAGGTTATGTCAAGTAATATCAAGTTTAAACAAAATGTTAATGCAAAGTTTACATTAACACTTCAATTAATATTAGCGTTTTTACTCCGGAATTGAAATTGTACTCTAAATTATACTATATTGCTCTGTATATAAAGTTATATATATATATATATATATAAAACGGGTTAAAAATTATCCTGGTTACTTAAAATGCACTTCTCATCCTACGTAGCCTGAGATCAGGCAGACAACAGTACAAAGGTTGTTGGCGATTGTTGCCTTAGGCTCAGTTTTCGAATGAAATTCACTAAGTAGGTTATAACTTACTGAGTACTGAGTTCAGGTAAACTATTTCTGTGTATTATTATGTTAATGCATAAGCAAGTTTCCTTGTTGCTTACACCAATGCAGAGTGCAAGAGTTAAGTTATGCATTTTGTGTGCGTACAAGTTAAAGTTAAAAATAACTTTTCCTCCAACTGATAAAGAGAACACTAGACAACACATTACATCCGTAAAGAGAATTATTGTGGAATTTAAAGTACAATTATTAACCATAAAATATAAAATTTAACTTCTCCTTGTCTACTTATCAACCGAAATTAAATATTAATTTTTTGAATTCATTGCAAATATTATGAAAGCATTGAAGGAAATATTACATTGAAAAGCTTAGTACGTCCGTTCGACACACCGATGGATTAATGCAAGTTTGTGGGTGGGGGAGGTTTGTTGGATGATTCAATAAAGAGGACCCCCTCTAGGGTATGACAACTTTTGAAATAATATCTTCATAAACCTGCATTATTAAGCTGTTTTGAGACTTAAAACAGATAAAAAACTGTAAACATTTGCTCCATTTTAGACAAAAAATCACTCATTTTTCAATTCCTAATTTTTAAAACTTTCTGCAAAACTGGCTCCATTTACATTTTTTTTTTTTTTATTTATTGTATTTGTTGTTACAAATAAAATTACAAATAACAAACAAAACAAATTAATCACTTTGACCAATCCCAATAAGATCGACTAAAGATTTATCTCTCTTTTGAATCACATTAGCTCCATTTACATAACTTCCTTCTTCTTCATACATCTATCTGTATTATATATATATATATATATATATATATATATATATATATATATATATATATATATATATATAGCCGCAGTTACTCCAGTTAATTTACCGTTACCGCTGATCCCTCGTCCTCATTAGCCTACACAAGCGCCACAACAGTTTCTCGACCAAGTTTTGATTAGTTTTGGAATCGAGAAAGACCATTCTGTTGTTGCAGTTAACGCAGGAAGAGAAGGGAAAACCAACATAAAATACCTAACTGATTAACCCTTATTACAAGCATTACAAAGTGTGCAAACGTACATATGTACATACGGACAAAACTTCATGTACATACAAAGTTGAGATCGGGATAATGTGACGAGCTTCAGAACCCTCGGAAGCCTTTGACTCTTTTCCTAGACGTTGCGATACTTCTACTTTAAGGAAGTCAAATAGGATCGTTTACATTTTTAATTTTTTTTTTGTCTCGGGAGGAGCGGTCGCCCCTTCGCCCCCGTTTAATCCGTCCTTGGTTCGACACAAATGTTTCTAGAAGAAACATAGTTCTGACGTTTGCCAAAACCGCATCTTCAAGGTTGTTCTCGTTCCAAACCTGAAGTCGAACTGAATGAAGCTTTCACTTGCTTGCTCCTTTTATAACCTCCGTTTGATGCAAATAAGAAGTAGCTGACAGCCCGGCTGACATAACTCTAATAGAGGTGCTTCGGAAGAACGATTTTAACAACTGTATTGTTAACAATGATAGATTTCTCCCGCCATTTAGAAATGAAGAAAAGAAAAATCCTTGTTTCTACCTTATGTAAAAGGTGCAACGGATATAAAACACAAGCGGTCCAATCTACGTCAGCTAACGCCAACCTACTTTTTATTTGTGTCATACAGAGGTTATAAACGGAGATGGAAGGTGAAAGCTTCCTTCAGTTCGACTTCAGACTTGGAGCGAGCGAGAACCACCTCGAAAATGCCAGATACGATTTTGGCGAATGTCGGAACAGTGTTTATTCTCGAAACAACTGTACAATTGATTTCAATGTGATTCACGTTTTAGCTGCGTGAAGGAATACGTAATAAATCACACACGCGCGACGCAAACACACACACACACACACATTAATCACACGCGTGCGCACGCACGCACACAAAACACACACATGCACACATACACACGCACACGCGCGCACAAACAACAAACACACATTCATAAGCTCGCGCACACACGCACACACACACACACACACACACACACACAAACACACACGCATTAATACACACGCGCGCGGGCACACACGCACACACACACACACACACACACACACACAAACTTTTGAAATGCTCCTGAAAGTGATCTAAAGATCCGGATCGGCGCTCATACCAAGGTCCCGAGTCTTGGACTTACCATAACTGCTACTCCAATCGTTCAGTTTCAATAAACATTCACTAATAAAGCATTTTTTATATTTTCACTAATAAAAAAATTCACTAATAATTATTACATTTTGTCGTTTAAATTCAAAATTGTAATTACAATTAATTCATTAACAATAGGTGATTTCATGCAACATGCCAAAGAACATACAAGTCGTAAAACATTCCGAAAATTCTGCTTCAACATTTCACTGCTTCCGTTTTATTTGTCGCGCTAATTTTGTCATATAAATTCTCCTTTGAACCGCTCTGTACATGTGTGCTTAAGCGGTTTATTTGTATGCAAATGTGAGGTTTACATGCGACAACAGCGTTTTCTTTTACAATATTTATGAAATATTGCTGTCGTTATTACAGTGTAACTGTCGCCAGCTGGTACAATGTTCGCACGCAGCTGTGTCGCTTACGCCATGCGACGCGAATTCATTTCGAAACTAACGTACATTGTGAAAAACTTTTTATACAATTAACGAAATACACCGTCCTAGAAAATCTGAATAGGCATACATGTAAACACCCGGGAATCCAACAGTACTGCATTCTGTGGTAAAACTAATGAACTATCTCTGTTAAAGCAATCATCCGATAAAAAAATTCGTTTCATATATAATTACGCTAAACATTCCGATCGATTTTGTACCAAAAATAAGGAACTTTATTGAAACTACACATACAGGGTACCTAGAAATTCGTCACAACGCCAGGGAACTCTCACGCCTCATACTTACCATTTCAAGGCTTTACAATAAAATAAATTCTACAAAAAGATCTGCAAACAAAATTCCAGGACAGTGTAAAGTATTCCCGTGAGAGTGCAGCACAATGCAAGCATATGTAACAAATAATATTGCACCGAAACAGTTGATTGCTAAAAAAAACATTGTTAAAAGTAATATTTAAATTATTACTGTACACAAGTCAAATTATTGACCATATCAGTTTTGAAAGTAGAATCGGTAAGACAATCTAGGCCAGTTATAATATGTAAATGTTATTAAATAAAAGACTGCTTTTAGTAAACAGTAAATACTGTAGCCTAATTTAGGTATGTAATGTAAAATGCCGTTATAGCAGGTTTCATTTTAACATATTTCAATAAGGAAATATTAGAATTCAGTCATTAATTTTATAGGTTATAGTTTTAAATAAGAAAAGAAGATTTTTTGTCGTTATTTTAAGGCGAAAAGCACATTGAGACTATTATCGCCTCCCTAAATGTAAGCGTGAGTGTAAAGTGTTAAAGTCGTAAGTGTAAGTGTGTGTTAGACTCGGGTACCGCGAGGGACGTCTAAATCTTCTTAATACGTGCAGCTAGTCTGCACCTCCCTGCGGGGTATCGAAGAGAGAAGAAAATAAGGCCAATTGTATTAAATAAGCAGAATATAAAGAATGGCATTGCATTATTAACAGGTCATACAAGTATTGAATATAACTATAACATCTATTTGAACAGAAGAAGAGGCCCTAAATACTGTTCGACTTCTTGCTGTACATTCTTGTATAATAATCGAATCTTTTTCCCCATTAACTGTGACAGGTCGCACGGGCAACTAGTCTTTTAAATGAAATTAACATAAGAACTTTTAAAGCCAATGGGACAAAAATGAGTTAAAGCTTTAAGAGAAAAATGTTATTTTAAACACTTAGTACGTATCTGGGCATTAATATTTACCTCCTTTTTAAAAATGAAGTATATCGGTCGGGTAGAAACACCTTCAGGTTTATGTAGGTAAATAGTCAAAAAAACTGTTTAAGCTCAATTAATTAATTAAAAATAGCTCAAATGGAGCCATTACGTACGCAGTAAATAATCATAATGCATCCATCACGCAAAAATATCGTTTTTATATATATATATATATATATATATATATATTTCATGTTTTTTTATTAAATTGTGTCTACTTTTAGTTTAACCAAAGTGTAAATATTTAATCGACGGTTAATTATTCAATGTGTAAATTTAACCATGTTTATTAAAACACTTAAATAGTGATCTTATAAACGTTTCCATTGAAAAAGCTATTAAAACACACACACAAACATACGTTATATATATATATATATATATATATATATATATATATATATATATATATGTATATATATATAAAACGTGTGTGTGTGTGTTTTATTAGTTTTGTCAATAAAAACGTTTATAAAATCAATATTTAAAGTGTTTTAATAAACAAGGTTAAATTTGTGCGTTGAATAGTTAACCGACGGTTAAATATTTACACTTTGGTTAAACAAAAGCTATACACAATTTAATAAAAAAAACAGGAAAAGTCATCGTACTTACAGTAAAGTTTGGACATACCCAAAAGTAATCCATTTTTACGTACTGCTGCAGGTCAACATGACGTAAATATCGACAAGAATCGATTTCTGTTTGACAGCTAATAATAATAGCGAACCCAAACAGTAATAACAACTTGAACTACAATAAACGTGTGAAGTGCAGACATCTGTGGTGACGTCAATAGGGTTAAGGGCGGAAGGGTGTCAAGCACACGAGGGTGGAGGTAATTTACTCGTCTTTTACTACTGATTGCCCATCTGCTATGTAAAGTGTTATTAGGTTAAGTTATAAAACCGCAAACATGTTATATTTGAATATTCACGTCCGACGAGTACAGTCGTTATAGAACACGTTTGTATCTTTTAAAGCTTAATGTTTAGACGCAATGTAAACAAAACTGTAACCGGGGTGACGAGAAATAGTAAATTTGGAGGCGTGGTCAGCGTATGGACGAAGCGGAGTCAGCTTCAAAACCGACTTAGAGTCGAAGTTACGCGGAACGGAGCCCATCGACTCCGCTCAGCTCCGTTACGCTTTCAGTGGCCGAACTTATAAAAACAATAGGTTACATTTTGAATGCCTAGTCCGCTCCGCTCCGTATTAAGTGGCCACCTGACCTAACCTTTTAGAAACTGCCTTGACACACATATACTATTTTTCTTAACTACCTCTCATAACGTGTAATAGAGGTTCGGATCGGCGGCCATTACAAGTAACCTTCGTAGTTGATTTTCCAATTGAAATTCGTTAAAAATATCAATACGTTTGATACAATTAATTACTCATATTATATAACGCTTTAAGGAAGCAGGAAAACAGCTTATAGACAGTTGTATAGAATAATCAAGCAAACTGCGATTGTATAGAATATACATTTATAAACTGCGGAAATCCGACCAGGCCACGTCTTTGCGTAGAAATATTTAAGCCGTATCAACGTTAACGATAATACAAAGTAAAGGGATCTTGCAGTCACAGGCATCTAACACAATCAGACGGAGGTAAACTTCAAAGCTCGCATTGACTATAGTTTCTGCATCTCAGCTTTTAAGTCGATAGCTTTAGTATTGCTTTTAACATCGATCTGTAAGCTCTTTAATTAACTCCAGTTCTAAATATAAATGCGACACCGGTAGAGACATAGCCTACAGCTGAAATTTGTAGTAAATTTCTTCTGAAATTCATTCTTTGTAAATTTCCATCGGAAAATGAACTATTGGAACGGTCATCATGGTAAGATCCACACCCGGAACCTTTAAAATAGATATTGTGAATTCTAAATAATTTTTTGAGGGGTGGTTAAAATATTCATCTGTGTGTGTGTGTGTGAGAGAGAGAGAGAGGGGGGGAGAGAGAAGGGAGAGAGAGAGAGAGAGACATTTCTTACTCTTGGAACTTGAGAAAGTATCAATTTTTATGATAGCTTAGACAAGTTTCTTACCCAGAAAAATCCGTCCAACAATTTCAAAATGGCGGAAAATTCAAATCTTAAAAATGAATAACTTTTCATCTTACTTTTTTATACCTAAAAGATTAGAGGAGCTATTGCGCAGACAAGCCTTTATGATTCTAGTTCAGTAAACTGGTACCTTCAAAATGTTTTTACAGTCCGTTAACTAGCTCAGAAGCTGGAAGTCTTCAGAGATACTCTTTGCCTCCTGCTGGTATTTGCAGTTTTATTGCCTACACACGGTTTCTACGGTATAAAGTTCCTGGCCTCCTCCTCGAGATGATTGAATACTTAAAAAGTTTTTTACGCTCGAGAATATTGAGCACCTAAAAATGTCTTACACTCTAGAATATTTGAGCACTTAAGTTCCTTAAGCTCGAGAATATTAAGCTCCTAGAAAATCCTTACACTCTAGAATATTTGAGCACTTAAAAATTCCTTACGATATAGAATACTGAACATATAAAATTCCCTGCGCCCGAGAATATTGTGCACCTAAAATTCCCTACGCTCGAGAATATTTTGCACCTAAAATTCCCTACGCTAGAAAGTATTGTGCACCTAAAATTCCCTACGCTAGAAAGTATTGTGCACCTAAAATTCCTTACGATCGAAAATATCGAGCACCTAAAATTCATTACGCTCGAGAATATTGTGCACCTAAAATTCCTTTCGCTCGAGAATATTGAGCACCTAAAATTCCTTACGTTCGAGAATATTGAGCATCTTAAATTCCTTACGCTCGAGAATATTGTTCACCTAAAATTCCTTACGTTAGAGAATATTGAGCACCTAAAATTCCTTACTCTCGATAATATTGAGCGCTTAAAAATCCTTACGTTAGAGAATATTGAGCACCTAAAATTCCTTACGTTAGAGAATACTGAACACCAGAATCCTTGCTTAAATAGGAAATTTTTAATTTTAATAGGCATGAACCCAATTAGTACTGAACCAAAAGCTTTTCCATAAAGTTGATCCCTGGACGAAGAATTTAATGCCGACAGCTATTGAGAGCAATTGTATGTTACACGTTCCCTGTTGCCGTTCCTATTTATTCCGCTCCGCTCGGTTCAGCTCAGCACAACATTTGGTAGTCACCCGGACTTACTGTATTACAATAATGTTTTTATATTACAATTTAAAAAAAGCTATACCACTATTATAATAAACGTTAAAATCTGCATTAAATGGAATTTTCAATTTTCAAAAAAAAACTCAAATAAAAGAAGGAAACCTAACCGTTCTGATTTGTACTGATTGTAACAATTATAGAGAGGTAAAAGTAGATTTTTTTTAATATATAAAGAAGTTATTTATGATTTCGGAAGAAAAGAAATTTTGAAACGGATTTTCCTGAGGAAAAACCTTTTGTACCAAGTTCGAATCAATACGGTTCGAAAACTAATTGTAAACGCGAGTTACACACACACACACACACACACACACACACACACACACACACACACACACACACACACACACACACACACACACACACACACACACACACACACACACACACACACACACACACACACACACACACACACACACACACACACACACACACACACACACACACACACACACATTGACTGGGTCTTACCATGATGACCACTTCAAATAGCTAATTTCAATGTACTGTACAGTCTCCGTTACCCAGTTAGGCCTACAAGTTAATTAAAATAACTGGAGTACTTGTTTGAAACGTTTATTTCGAAAGCAGCTTGACAGCGTGACGCGGTAGATACGACAATCAGCCACCCTAATGTGCAGCAATTCATTATGCGATGTAAGGAAATAGGTCACCGCAGTGAAATATATTTCTCTGAGATACAGCTTCCGTTATTACCAAAGTTAAGTTTTATTTGACCCCTTTGTGGCAGCTGTCTGGTAGGACACACGTGACCAGATATATTTGGTATTCAGAACGGCGTTAGTCTTTTGTAACGCACACACAATACATGCTCATTTGCCTTCTTTTAGCGGATTTCCATTTGAAAAATGATCTAATGTGGCGACCAACAAAATAACATTACCTGAGATCTTGAAATGAGCACTGATCCTCATTAGATCACTTTTTGAAGAGTTGTTACAATTTGGATACGCGTATTTTAAAACGCGGCACCCAGTTGTCTCGTCGACGTGATAGAAGCGAATTCCCAACAGTATTTTTGTTTATCTTACTCTTAATCGTATTCTCTTTTCATCGTCACAATCAGCATTAAAATCTGCATGAACTATTAAATTTACGAAGATCTGAGATTTTAAACTTTTATTGAAAATTCAAAATGCTAATTTATGCAGTTTTTAACGCTAATGAAAACGGTGAGATAGGAATTTCAAACACATTTAAGATAAAAAAGTTATATCTTTTAATTTGAAACAGCCGCCATTTTGAAATCGTTCAACGAATTTTGCTCGTTAACGAACGTTTAAGTTATTACGATAATCAATTTGTGTGCCAACTTTGCGAACGTGGTAAATTTGAACCGAAATTGCGAACGTGATATTCTCTCTCTCTCTCTCTCTCACACACACACACACACACACACACACACACACACACACACACACACACACACACACACACACACACACACACACACACACATATATATATATATATATATATATATATATATATATATATATATATATATATATGCACAATTTCAACGATCACTCAACAAGTGATCAGGGTTCAGGATTTTTACTCATTTCAAAGTTCCGGGTTTGGCAGCTCTCCAATAGCTCGTTTTTCCAATGGAAATTGTCTAGAATTCTGAACCTCCATATCAAAGAATTATACAAAATTCATAACAATCCACTTAGTCGTTTAGATTTACGTTTCGGGTAAAAATACATACTTTTGATTTTATGGATATAAATAGTAGTCTACATGTTTCACATTTATACCGTGTCTTACATTTCTGTACTTAAATCTTCCAAAAAATTTTGAATAGTCAATACGTTAATTAATTTTTATAACGCTATTTACAGAATACTGTAGGATATAATTTTGGTAACACTATTTACAGAATACTGTCGGGTATAATTTTGATAACGCTTTTTACAGAATACTGTCGGGTATAATTTTGATAACGTTATTTACAAAATACTGTCGGGTATAATTTTGATAACGCTGTTTACAGAATACTGTCGGGTACAATTTTGATAACGTTATTTACAAAATACTGTCGGGTATAATTTTGATAACGCTGTTTACAGAATACTGTCGGGTACAATTTTGATAACACTATTTACAAAATACTGTCGGGTATAATTTTGATAAAGTTATTTACAGAATACTGTCGGGTACAATTTTGATAACACTATTTACACAATACTGTCGGGTATAATTTTGATAACGCTGTTTACAGAATACTGTCGGGTATAATTTTGATAACGATATTTACAGAATACTGTCGGGTATAATTTTGATAACGCTATTTACAGAATACTCTCCGGTATAATTTTGATAACGCTATTTACAGAATACTGTCGCGTATAATTTTGATAACGCTATTTACAGAATACTGTCGGGTATAATTTTGATAACGCTATTTACATAATACTGTCGGGTATAATTTTGATAACATTATTTACAAAATACTGTCGCGTATAATTTTGATAACGCTATTTACAAAATACTGTATGATATAATTTTGATAACGCTATTTACAAAATACTGTAGGGTATATTTTTGATAAATTTGTAAGATACCGTAACAAAGTACGGTACACTGTTAAGTAGCGCACTGTAGTGTTAATATAAAATTGTGTAACGATCAACACAAGTATTGTATAAACTGTCTTGAAAAGGTACAAAATGAATTTCAAAACACAACGGTTTTAGTTTCAGTTGCGGGATTTAAGGAAGGCTCGTTTTCAACAGGAAGCAATATCCTTGAGTTATTGTAGCCTTTCTATCCCTCGGGCGCAGCGCTGTAGAATGTAGAAGGTACTAACTCAGGTCACACCAACCCCAATTGAACCAAACTGGACTGTGTTCTTTTTAATTGGCCTAGCAAAGAGAATCTCTCAACTCGACCGTTTGGTTGAGTATTTGTTTGTTTGTTTCTTACTTGACAGTTTGGTAAGAAGACACCCTGTATAAAGCCCGTAAGATGTAGTAAAAGATTTTTTCGGGTTTACTTAGGTTCGATTCGCCTCTAATTTTTTCGCCAAACGCATTACCGATTTTTCTGAAATTCGGTAAGTAGATACCTTTTATTAAGTCTAACCAACTTATGTGTAAGATTGTTTTCCATTCACTTCCGTTTCAATATGGCGGCCTCTGATTTAACGATAACTAATGTGTGTAGTTTTCGCAAACGCGTTGACCGATTGTTTTGAAATATGGTTCGAAGGTACCTTGTACAAAGTCCAACCAACTACGTGTAAGATTTTTCCCTATTGACTTCCGTTTCAAGATGGCGGTATCTGATTTAACAATAAATAGTGTATTTAGTTTTCGTCAAACGTGTTGACCGATTGTTTTGAAATTTGGTACAAAGGTACTTTATATAAAATCCAACCGACTTATGTGTAAGATTTTTTCATTGACTTCCGTTTCAAGATGGCGACCTTTGATTTAACTTTGAGGATCTAGCTGCTTGCTATTTTCTGTAATATTGTCTTTAACGCCAAGACATCATAATTTTGACCGATTATTGCAGAAAGAGAATACAGATTCCAATAAATTTGCTTCAGTAATATTTTTTTAAAATATTATGGTTATCGGTTAAATTGACGGAAAATGTAATTAGTTAATAATACACTGCGTGGTCTACTGTTCTTTGAACTACCAATTTAGTAATGATGTCTCCAGGCACGTACACAGACGGAAGACAAAGTATTTTTTTAACTTAAAAAACCAAAACCTGATGTATCAATAAAATTTGCAAGACTTATTTTAAGCACGACAAAAGTTCTTTTTATTTTTTCTTAGTAAAGAGCAATACTAAATTTGTGTAGAAGTTTTTTCCAATTAAACCAGATTTAAAAAGTCCAAACCGACTTTCCAGTTGGCAAGTAAGAAAGTAACATGCTGTACTTTTATATCCACTTTCTACAACTTTAATAACCCTGGACACCTCGGGGACAGTGAAAACTTTATAAGTCTCACTGTGTCTGGTCAGTAATAATAGGACACTGTTCCCGGCTTTCTTTTGGGAACAGAAGTGTATTATTTCGTTTCTGTACTCTGCCGTATACTTTAATAAGCTCTAAAGCCTGGATCCGTGAACATTTTATTAAAGCAAAACGAAACATAACTTTTGTCGGGATTAACTAATTCTGTTTTTCTAAACTTGTAGTTCAACGAACAGTAAATTGTGCAGAATATTTTTAATTACTGTTCCAGCCACTGTTCCACGACAGCGCTCGTACCATTATCCGCCAATTTAACAGGTAAACGTAATACTTAGCAAAAATATTACTGTTCCAATTTGATGCTCTTTCTCCATGAAGCGACTGAAATTGTGATAGAACGAACCGTAACCTTTCTGCCATACAGAAAATAACCAGCAACGCTCATCGTGAAATAAAATGATTCTATCACGAAACGCCAGTGACTGTAAAAAACTCTTACACAATAATTTCGGACTTTATACGAAGTACCTTCGTAACAAATTTCAAAACAATCGGGTAATGTGTTTGGCCAAAACTGCGTAACAAACCAAATGCCGAACGTTTGAGTTGAAACAGAGACCTCGCTTAGCTAGATCAACTAGTAAGTTAATTAGTTCGTTATTGTAACACAGCCACTGGATCTTTTGTTTACAAAAATAGGCTTAGAATCTATATTTTACTGTCTAGTGGTCTTTAAGTCACCTTATATTCGCTACCGCAGTTTTGAAATTTTACAGTTTCTACCAGCCTGAATTGAACTGGCACACCTAGTGATATTTAGCAAAAACTAATACCCTTTTTGGTAAAAAGGATATTTTATCCTTTTAAGTTTTAATATGATCGTGTATTTTTTGTTGTTGTTATTTTAAGGCGAAAAGCACATTGAGGCTGTTATCGCCTCCCTAAATGTAAGTGTGAGTGTAGAATTTTAAAGTCGTAAGTGCAGTGTTGTAAGTGTAAGAGTGTGTTAGACTTTGGTACCGCGAGGGACGTCTAAATCCTCTCAATAGGTGCAGCTAGTCTGCACCCCCCTGCGGGAATAATCGTGTAATTGCGTAGTGTTGTGACGTGTTTCAATGTTTTGTTAACTTCGTAACAAGCCTGCCAGAAGGATTTGACTAACTGTACGGCCTGAAGTTGGATATGTAACGTTTCAAAACCGCCGTAACCTATATAAAGTGAGAAGAAGACCTCAAGACGGTGAAAAATAGCTCTTACGTCTGAAACGTATTTACCGCATATTGGGTCGAGGTGGTGTGGATCTTTTAATATCTTGGATCCTCCCAGGACAGTCATCAACACGTAAGTCGGGCACTTAAACTATACCTAGGTTAACTAAATTCGATAAACATATAACTACCTTTTCCAGATCGCGCGATCACTGGGATAAAATGAAGGTTCCAATAAAAAAACTTAAGGAAATTATAACTCGAGGGGATCACTACACTGATGTAATAACCAAAACCGGATTGCCCCACGACATCATTTGGCCCCTACTTTCGGCCCAAGGCCAGATCAGTGCCCCTTGAAGCCAAATTGTAAAAACGCACAACCAAACAAGACGGCGGTCGCAGAGTTCAATCAGGTCTAACGGACTGTGTGCGCAATAGTACCGAGTCAGTGCGCCCCAATATGGCGTCCGCGCATGCGCACAGCGCACGCCTAATTATTTTAACATTAGTCTTATAAGGAATAATTCAATATGGCTGTCTGGGTTCACAGGTTCTTAAACCGAGTTTTAACGTTAGGCCAACACAACATAATTAACACGATATTAATCGTAGGCGGTTTTAAAGTTAGATTTAAACTGTGGTAATTTGATGAGACGCTAAACCCTTTGAAAGTCACGCTAAGTTTTGTTCGGCTAAGTAAGTTTAACCCTCTAATACAAAGCGTAAACTTTGCCATTCCGTAATTTTTTCCAAAGATGTTTTCAACAATATGCCCGCTCGGATGACTTGAAAAGTACAAAATAGAAAAACGGCTCAGGTGAAACGCGCTCAACTCACCTGGTACGCTGACGTGATGGACACGAATTCTCAAAGACTATCGCAGTATTTTTTTCTTAAATGTTTTAATGTAATTTCTGCGCTATCAGGGACGTTTTACTACTTTTTAATCGAATTTTAACAACGAAATGCACACTTAATCACAATTTAAGTAACATCGCAATGATAAAATTGAATATTAATTTAAAAATAGAATAACTTCTGTTTTATTGAATGGCAGAAATTCTGATTTTTATAAGGGCGGTTAACGAATTTGTCAAATACACAAATAATTGTGTATTAGGCAGATATTTTGGGTCAACTGTAATGAAATCATATCCCAAACTCTGTAGGATTTACACACACGAGCACGTCTGTACACACACACACACACACACACACACACACACACACATATATATATATATATATATATATATATATATATGTGTGTGTGTGTGGTGTGTGGTGTGTGACCACTTTTTTCTGCTTAACGCCCATACTTTATGCCAGTTATACTAATGACGAGGATCAGCGTTAACGGTAAGGGAAAAGCAACGAAAGTAACAGCGGCTCGAACTAAGAATCTTAAGGTGCGCAGTTCAGAGACGCAATAGACTGACCGGTACTTTAGTCACATCGACCACCGAATCCTCTTTTTTTCTTCCAGAGTGTTAAAAATATATATATATATATATATATATATATATATATATATATATATATATATATATATATATATATATATATATATGTGTGTGTGTGTGTGTGTGTGTGTGTGTGTGTGTGTGTGTGTGAGTGTGACTACTTTTTTTTCTGCTTAACGTCCATACTTTATGCCAGTCAAACTAACGATGACGAAGGATCAGCGTTAACGGTAAGGGAAAAGCAACGAAAGTAACAGCGGCTCGAACTAAGAATCTTAAGGTGCGCAGTTCAGAGACGCAATAGACTGACCGGTGCTTTAGTCACAACGACGACCGAATCCTCTTTTTTTTCTTCCAGAGTGTTAAAAATTGTTTTATATATATATATAGCAAGTTTAAGACCCCTCAAAACGTGATCTAGTGGTCTGAATCGCTACTCAATTCAAGTTCCGGGCCTAGATCCTTACCATGACGGCCGCTCTAATAGCTCATTTTCTATTGAACGCGTACAATAAAAATAAAAATAACTGTTTAAATAACCAGTAAAACAAGTCCTTATTCTACACTATATAATATTGAATCACTTTATAAAATATACAATTTATAACAGTTATTGTCTTTCCTCCCAAAACGTTATTGCTTTTTCACGGATTACTTTTATCAAGTGAACCACACGTCCTTCAGACGGAGATTGAAATTGTATCAGTTCTCCTTTAAATATATTAAATTATAAGATTTTCAATTTATTCTCACTGCGCCAATATCGGAGTAAATGCTATCGCGGGGTCGTGCGGAGTTAAACGCATCAAAGATTATTTTGTCTTAAGCTGTTCGCTGTAATGTTCTCAAGATAAGCAGTGACGATAGGAAGCAGCGTTTGAAAGAATAAGAGATAAATTAAACAGAAAGTTTTAACTGGTGCTGTTGCTTAACTTACGTCATGATAAGACGTTCCACTAAGTAACTATAAGGGACGTCCACCCGAAACGTGTACCAGTATTACGTCTTGTGAATTCAGAAAGTGATATAAATTCCACCCTTAAGTAACAATTTAAAAAAATAAACCATATCTTAACGGATGGCGCAACACTTGCGTGCTAAACTTTACCAAAATCGGCCATTTCTAGTTCAGTCACACTAACGATCACACAGACGTGCAAGCAAAACGTTAAAACGGGGGCAATTAAAATCTCACGGTCACAATAACAACGCACTCGCAGCTAACTTGCTAGAAGCGAATTTGCAAAAATAATTTTCTTTATAAATTCTTTGAAATTATGATCAAACCACCGTAATCAGCATTAAAGTCTGCATATATTAGTATTTAAAATTGTCATTGAATACACGAAAATTAACAAAGATATTTCGGACAAAAAAGTAAAGAATTTTTAAATATTTGACTCGGCCGCCATTTTGAAACTGTTAAAAAACTTGTCCAAGGTAATAAAAACATCGTCTCTGAACCGCGCAACTCAAGGTTTTTAGTTCGAGTCGCAGTTACTTCCGTTGCTTTACGCTTACCGTTAACGCTGATCTTTTGTCCTCATTAGCCTGACTGGCGTAAAGTGTGGACGATAAAAAAAATGGCGAACGTTTAAGAAAAGCCGGCAGTACTTATTCTGCACCCGGTGACGCGGTGTGATAAAGCTGCCAGCGGGGTAGAGTCGCACTAAAAAGAATTTGTGGTTGGGAACAAAGAGACTGCTTACTTTATTGCAACCGCAAACACGGACAAGTGTATTGCAATGTAACTGGGAAGGATGGGACTGGCGGATAAGCTTTTTTTATCGCTTACTTGGCGATAAAAAAAGCAATCAAGCGAATTTCCATTGGAAAAATATGCTATGGTTAGACTCTGATCCGGGTCCTTAATATGAGCACCGATCCTTATATCTAGAACACTTTTTGAAAGGTCGTTCAATTTTTTATATATCTGTGCGTGTGGGATTTTACGGGTGCCAGCACGCATGTTTGCAATTTTGGTCCGATTTCGTTCAAACTTAGCCCGCAAATCGATTCCGGTAGTCGCCTTGAGAACTGCTAAATAGATTCGTTCAACAGTTTCAAAATGGCGTATATTTCAAATCTTTAAAAACCTACAGTTTTTTTGTCTTAAGTATATTTGTAAATCTTATTTCGCCAACATAATCAGCGTTAAGAATTGTAGAAATTAGCATTTTGAATTTAAAATATAAGTTTTGTCGGCGGTCAGGGTTCATTTTCGTATTTCTAATGTATTTTAAAACGCTAACAGTTTCTAAATGCGGATTTTAATGCTGATTATGACAGTGAAATCGAAATTTCTGGAGAATTGTTAAACGGCAAAATTCGTTTAACAGTTTCAAAATGGCGTATATTTCAAATCTTTAAAAACCTACAGTTTTTTTGTCTTAAGTATATTTGTAAATCTTATTTCGCCACCGTAATCAGCGTTAAGAATTGTAGAAATTAGCATTTTGAATTAAAAAAAAATTTCGGCGGTCAGGGTTCATTTTCGTATTTCTAATGTATTTTAAAACGCTATCAGTGCCTACAGGCATATTTTAATGCTTATGATAGTGAAATAAGGATTTCAAAAAAGAGGTACAATACAGAAAAATGGTTTTAAAAATTAGCTTCCATCACGTCAGCGAGACAGCTGCGTGCCCGATCATTCCATTTCACCAAGTTTTGTATTTGTCGATTATGAAATCCTTTAAAAAAACCGCAAAGATTCAGTACCATAAAGGGCCCGGTCCGGTTTGACAAAGTTAAGTGTGACCTGATTTAGTATCCTCTGCCTTCCCACAAGGTTGCGCCCGAGGGTCGTAAAAGTACAATAACTCAAGGATATTGCTTCCTGTTGAAAGGTGACCCTTCCTAAATCCAGGGACTTCATTTCACTATTTCAAATTGACAGAGTTGAGTCTTATTAAACCTAACAGTAACTGTGTTTCATAATAAACAAAAACATATTAAAGGCAAACAGGTAACGACAATGCTTGTTAATAACTGCTTGTTTCTCGTTATATTTCTTCATCTCGTTTACGTTTTTATGAAAAATTAATTTTCTAAGATCACGTACAATAAACGCAAAAAATATAATTAAAATACATCGGTACAAGTTTCAATAAAAGTATATTGCAGTTATATTTTTATTATTTTTTGAAACGAAACTTTTAACGTTACCTTTGGCGAGAGAAACGAATAGAAAAAGTATCCAGAACCTTTTCAATGTAACGGAAATATGAAACGAAAACGAGTAAACGAATTTCGTCTCTCTATTTCTGTCTCTTCCTTTTTTCGATGACGGTACATATAAAATAACTGATCTTTTACTATAACTACAGTAAATAATATCTAATCTAGCTTAACGTATTAATTTTTTTTAGACAAAACAAAATATTTGTAAACATATCTTCAAACTAATTATGGTTCAGAAAACTAAATTAGTAGGCCTATAATATAATTCATAACTTATTTTCAACAAATTGACACGAAGTAAAACTTTTTATGGATAACTCGGGTAATGATAGTGAGATTGTGACGATCTCCTTCATTACGACTCCGGTCCTAATGAAATTTTATATATATATATATATATATAATTATTATTATTATTTGCGTATAGACCCTGTTGGGATCACGCAAAGCACTCCGACTCATGTCTTGTCCCTTCTAATCCTCCACACCTCCCTCATCCTGTCCCCATGGATCCTCTTCCGCTCCTCCGTCCATTTTACCCCTGCTCTCTTTGGGATTTCATTCTCTGGGACCTTCCAACCGAGCATCTTTCTCCTGTAGTCGTGCCTGTCTTCAACGTCTGTTGAGTCTATTTTTGTGTCATGTAGGTCTATTCTGACTTGTGCAATCCACGACGTTGTTGATTTGACTCCTTGTATATACTTAAGGATTCTATTGGCAAGTCTCGTTGTTGGGTGTCTACTGATGTGTCCATAGAACCGAAGACTCCTTCTTCTGATATCTGCTGCCAGGTTCGATATCTTCTCTGTGGTCTTCCGGGAGTGCAACCTGTATCCACCTTCTGTTACTCTCGGGCCAAGGATCTTCCTCAAGATTTTGCGTTCTTCCTTCAAAATACCCTCCATTGTAGCTTTTGTGTGGAGTGCTAGCGTCTCGCTTGCATATAATACCTCCGGTTTTATGACTGTGTTGTAGTGTCTGATTTTTGTCTGCGTCGACATACATCTCTTATTGTAGATATCACGCGTTATACCAAGAGCCCTCTTCATTCTCAGTAGTCGAACCTTTTGCGCAACTTTCTCGCCACCTGTGGGTTCAAGAATTTCTCCCAGATATTTGAAGTGCTTGACTCTGTTTATCTTACCATATTTTGTGTTTAGTTTTTGAATATTTAATTTTGTACAGAAGAATTCGGTTTTTTTAAACGAGATCTGTAGACCGACCCTCTCTGCACATTCCTTTAGGACTTCTATCTGTTTAATCGCTGTTGTTTCATTATCATTGAGTATGGCCAGGTCATCTGCAAAAGCTATGCACGCGATTTCTGTGTTGTCCTTAGGTCTTCCAAGTCGAACTGGTTTCCAGTGCCCTTCAATTTTTAATTCTTTCTCCCATTCCCTGATAACTTTATCCAACACCAGATTGAAAAGGAGAGGCGAGAGTCCATCTCCTTGGCGAACTCCAATTGTGATCAGGAAGGGTTTGAAATATATATATATATATATATATATATATATATATATATATATATATATATTCATACATATATGAAAAATGTAACTACTCTATCAAAGTGAGATAGAAAGCTCATTTCAAGGTTCCAGGTCTGGTTCATACTATGATGGCGGCTCCAACTGCAGTTCCCAGGTCAATTTCGACTCATTTTCGCGCTAGTAAAAAAGATGCCTCTTCAATATACAAAGGTCACAATAGACGCATATTACTAAAATATTCCGAATCAGCTTGTACCCGATTAGCAACTTCAACGTTCTGACAAAACAAAACATGACACAGTAAACATACTTTAGCTAATTACATGGATCGGTTAATTCCCAGCGGCGCGACCGATGTTTGCTTCTTTGCCGCGTGTTTTGTTTAAACAAATTGCCGGCTTCTCATTAACAATAAATTGTTTGAAAACATCACCACAATACTCGGTGTTTATTTACACGCCAACCGACTCGACTCTGTCTCCTTGGTGAATTGTCACAATTAATTCGTCTAAACTTTTAACGTGCTGAATACTGCTGCTTAATTACAACTTTTTTGTATAGAATTTCCATTGGAAAATAAATTATTGGTACGGTCATGTAGGTAAAACACATCAAGTGGTGTGTGTGTGTGTGTGCGCGCGCGCGCGCGCCTGCGCAAATTTTAGCCCAAAGTTTATTCAAACGTACGAGAAAAATCGATTTAGTAACAGCTTGCACAAGTTCGTCACCAAACAAAATTCGTTCAACAATTTTAAAAAAGCAAACATTTCAAATTTTTACAAATTTAAAAATATTTTCTCAAATGCTTTTTTCGTAATTTGATCTCGCCTGTGTAATGTGCGTCGAAATTGCAAAAAATATTGTTTTGAATATTCAAAATTCGTTTAAATTAAGAAATTGAATTTTTTTGGCGGTTAGGGTTCATTTTTCTATTTTTCATGTACCCGTAATTTAAAAATTTAAAATACTAATAAATAAAGGTTTTAATGGTGATTATTATAAAGAAATCGGAATTTTATAGAGAAAAAGATCATATCCGTCACGTAAATATTTTTCAATAATCACGTGCCACGATTATTTTTCAATACACGATATTCTATGTAAATCAATTGTGTTGTAACAAAAGAGGCTTAACTCTTCGCTGAGCTAGAGGTGATCCCATAAATTAAAGGATCAATTGAATGGCGACATAGGCCCACTACATATTCTATTCCTGCTATGGACAGAACGAAGATAAACGATGTGGCTGTGGGCAGTTACGCCAATCCTGAACAATCTAATCAAGGATAATAGATTACCATTTGTCAAGCATTATAAAAGAAGTATAACAAAATGAAAAGTGCACAATATTGTGTTCCAAAAGCAGACGTAATGTATATAAATCTTGCGAAACAACAAAGAGAACTATTGTCACTAATCTATAAAGTATATAAATAAATTATTTCTACTACATAAATATAGATATCGTTAAACAATAAGGACAAATCTTGCTGAGTTATAGATGTAAATCTCGCAACACTATAAAGAGAACAATTACCGTATTACAGGTATAAATGTCGCTAATTTATTAAAGAGAAATATCCCTGATTTATTGAAATAAATCTCGCTAATCTATAGAGAACTATTACCGCTATACAGGTACAAAGGTCGGTAATCTATTAAAGACAAATATCTCTTCTTTATTGAAAATCTCGCTAATCTACAAAGAGAACTATTACCGCTATACAGATATAAATGTCGCTAATCTATTAAAGAGAAATATCTCTGCTTTTTTGAAATAAATCTTGCTAATCTACAAAGAGAACTATTACTACTATACACGTATAAATGTCGCTAATCTACTAAAGAGAAATATCCCTGCTTTATTGAAATAAATATCTAATCTATAAACAGAACTATTACTGCTATACAGGAATAAATGTCGTTAATCTATTAAAGAGAAATAGCCCTGCTTATTAAAATAAATCTTGCTAATCACAAAGAGAACTATTACTACTATACACGTATAAATGTCGCCAATCTACTAAAGAGAAAAATCCCTGCTTTATTGAAATAAATCTCTAATCTATAAACAGAACTATTACTGCTATACAGGAATAAATGTCGCTAATCTACAAAGAGAACTATTACCGCTATACAGGTATAAATGTCGCTAATCTATTAAAGAGAAATATCTCTGCTTTATTGAAATAAATCTTGCTAATCTACAAAGAGAACTATTACTACTATACACGTATCAATGTCGCTAATCTACTAAAGAGAAATATCCCTGCTTTAATGAAATAAATCTCTAATCTATAAACAGAACTATTACTGCTATACAGGAATAAATGTCGCTAATCTACAAAGAGAACTATTACCGCTATACAGGTATAAATGTCGTTAATCTATTAAAGAGAAATATCTCTGCTTATTGAAATAAATCTTGCTAATCTACAAAGAGAACTATTACTACTATACACGTATAAATGTCGCTAATCTACTGAAGAGAAATATCCCTGCTTTATTGAAATAAATATCTAATCTATAAACAGAACTATTACTGCTATACAGGAATAAATGTCGCTAATCTACAAAGAGAACTATTACCGCTATACAGGTATAAATGTCGCTAATCTATTAAAGAGAAATATCCCTGCTTATTGAAATAAATCTTGCTAATCTATAAAGAGAACTATTACTACTATACACGTATAAATGTCGCTAATCTACTAAAGAGAAATATCCCTGTTTTAATGAAATAAATCTCTAATCTATAAACAGAACTATTACTGCTATACAGGAATAAATGTCGCTAATCTACAAAGACAACTATTACCGCTATACAGGTATAAATGTCGCTAATCTATTAAAGAGAAATATCCCTGCTTATTGAAATAAATCTTGCTAATCTATAAAGAGAACTATTACTACTATACACGTATAAATGTCGCTAATCTACTAAAGAGAAATATCCCTGCTTTATTGAAATAAATATCTAATCTATAAACAGAACTATTACTGCTATACAGGAATAAATGTCGCTAATCTACAAAGAGAACTATTACCGCTATACAGGTATAAATGTCGCTAATCTATTAAAGAGAAATATCCCTGCTTATTGAAATAAATCTTGCTAATCTATAAAGAGAACTATTACTGCTATACAAATATAAATCTCACAAAGCGATTAAGAGAAGTCTCTATTTTATACGGCATATTAAGATACGGCATATGAGGATTTCAAATACTCGGTTATTAACACTCGCCAAAATAAATTTACTTTCAAACAAAATGGCGTACAGTTTTTTAAGTCCAATTCTGAATCAACTTGTACTTTTGTTTTGTTTAGTTTCGCTTTAAAGAAACCATATTTTTACTAGTAATTTGTCACAGATTTAAATTCAATTTAAGTTAAACTTAATTTTCTTTATTATATTATTAACTTATAATCATGATTGTTACGGATAGACAAGGGAAATCTAACGCTTGTATGTTTTCAGTAAATTTAGTTAGCCGTCTATCTGAAACCCGTACCAAGAGTAAATACCATTAGGTTGACGTCTCAAGGGTATAAGGAAACAGAATATCTTATGTGATATATGCAGAAAGGTTTGCCGCATCCTTAAGAATATAGAGTAATGCTAGTTACAGTTGGCCTATTTTAGTAAAACAGTTCTTTTAAGTAAAATAACAAACACTTGTCATTTTACGTGTATTTTTGAAACAGGTGCTTCGTTACGGTTTTCCAATCGGTGAATAAGACCTAAGTGTAGGAATCACCTTTAGCGTGTATCATTTATAATACTTAAAACTGTTAAAGTTATGTTAAACCGAACAAACAATATTTAATCGAATGATACCATAGATCGATAACAGGCAGGCTGTAGAGAGCACTGTAAGCTTCAGCCTGCCTGCCCATATACAGTTGCGTTACAATAATAATGCAATAAATTAGCAGCGATTATTTTGCTTTGAAGACTGACCTGCGAAATAATCTCTAAACGCAGCAGTCTCACTGACGTGATGGAAGCGAATTTTCAAAATTATTATTTTTTATTCACCCTCTTTTTGAAATTCTGATTTCACCACAAACAGTGTTAAAATCTTCATACATTAGCATTTACAACTTTTGAATTGCATTTCAAATACGAACATGAACCCTGACCGACGTCAAATCAAATTTAATAATTTCAATGGATTTCGAACTTTATAATGTTACAATTTACGGAGTTTTTAACAATAATTACGATGGTGAATACAAATTTTCAGAAATATTTTTTATTATTTTTTTAATATTTATTATTTATTTCAGAAATATTTTTTAGATTAAAAATATCAGCCATTTTGAAACCGTTTAAATGATTTTACCGGCTAACGGAACTGTTCAAGCTATTACCAAAATCGGTTTGTGCTAAGTTTAAATCAAATCGATCACACACACACACACACACACACACACACACACACACACACACACACACACACATATATATATATATATATATATGTCCCAAAAAACCGTAGTACACTATACATTTTATAAAATAAATAAATAAACCTCAGTAAAACTTTTTTAATTCGCCATTTTGTTTTTTACAACTTGCTGTAACTTCAGATAGCCTATAATGAGTTCAACTTTAAGATTTTAATATCATGTATAAGTGTACCAAATACAAAGACGTTATACTTATAAATTCCAAAATGGCGGCCGTTTAAATCAACTACCTTAGAAACCGTAAAATATTATAGGAGGCAATACGTCTCTACTTCAATCTGTTGTGCAAAAGATTCCCTAGTGCAATGTGATTTGTGTTGAACATAAATTGTTTTTGAAAACGTAAGCACTTCGAAATGCGTCAGCAAAGAATGATAACGATTTAAAAATGATAAGACTGGAAAGAAAGTTATGCTTAGTACGGTAATATGTTGTGATAAAAATGTAATATGATTTTCACAACTAAAAACTGCATAAATACATAAAAGTTAAGTGATATTACCGTTTCATATTCAGTTCTGAAATAAATAAATATGCATTTATGTTACACCGTTGATATTACGTTTAACTGATACTACAAACAACTTCTACCTGTTTTGTTAAAAGTTAAAATTAAATATTAGTGGATCCTAGCACGTGAAACACAACGTGCGTCGTTAGTGACGCACGCGGAAACTGCCGGCAAGGCGAGAATGTGTCACCAGTCACGCAAGCTCGTCTTTATATTAGGCGACGAGTGATGCACTCCCTTTCTTACTTCATATAGACTTATAAGGACGCCCATGTTTGAAGCCCAGAATTGTGTTGTACGACCATTTTAAAGTATTTTGGAGTAGTAACCTTATTCGGATTAGATTTTGGTCTTACCCTGGCACAATTTATAGGTAATTTAAAATGATAACAAATTTAAATTCAATAAAAAAATTAGAAGCATCATTTTAATTGTTAAACTTAATTTTAAATATAATGAAGTAATATTATATTTTGCCCTACTGATCCTTTTTCCTTTATCTTGATGACCTTTATTGGTAAACTAAAATGAAAACAAATTCAAAATAATAACATCTATTTATTGACAATTATAACACTAAGACATCAAAGAAGAAATAATATCACTTATGGAATCTTTTACTTAAAACTTTATGTTTACCGATCAATAACAGTGTGCCACCAGTGACGCACGACGCCTATTGTAGCAATGGTTTTCAAGTAGACGTCGTGTGCCACCAGAGATGCACGGACATAACCTCAAATATATATAATACAGTTTTTTCCGGTTCAATATCGCCTAAAACGTTGTACAGACACATATTCTAACAATTACGCGATAGTTGAGATTTCATGTTAATTACCATAACACAAAATGTTATGACATGTAAAAACGGCCATCGTCGTGACCGTGCTAGGTAGTGTTCCAAAACGTTGAGCTAAATTTTATTGCAAGTTATAAATTGAACTGACGCCGCTAAGTATTACGGCCCAGTTAAATAACACACTTGCTATTCTACGGGGGTTTATTTCGTAATTAATTAACTTAATGTTTTAACATTAAAGTGAACTATATCACAATTGCTTCAGTTGAAGTAGTACTATTGTATTTAGGTTACCCGGTTGTATTGCTGAGTTATAGCATGAAATGCAGTGTTTATGTAGAAACAAAATTTCACATAAAACAAAAATTATCGCTTATAATCTAATATAAAATTACTAACTATGATAAAGTATCTGCAATGGTAGCGGTGTTATTTTACAGTAATAAATAAAGAAGTATAAGTTATTAAGTATTTACACTGCAATATAGTGTGTGCATAAGTATGGTAGATTTTTGTTGTTATTTTAAGGCGAAAAGCACATTGAGGCTATTATCGCCTCCCTAAATATAGTGTGAGTGTAAAGTGTTAAAACCGTAAGTGTAGTGTTGTAAGTGTGTTTGTTAGACTCGAGTACCACGAGGGACGTCTAAATCCTCTGAATAGGTGCAGCTTGTCTGCACCCCCTGCGGGGAAGTGCGGTAGCTATGAAAGTAGAATAAGTAACCAAATTATGTTTAAACTTAAGATTTAAACAAAACACAAAAAACTAAACAAAATTGTTGTCATTTCCCAAAAACATCAGTTTCGGAATATTGCCAATAAAACAAAAAATCGCCTCTATTTTATAAAAATGTACAAATTTTATTTACACATCACAGCTAAGTGATATCATACTTGTAAAACTAACCTACAAAAACTACTTCTGCAGTAATAATAATTAACATCACTCTGCCTTTTACAAATATTTGAATTAGCGTAATAATATTTTTACTGCGCTGTGCGCATGCGCGGGCTCTCCACTCGGGCGTGCACTGACTTGCCGCTATCCGTTCAATTCCCAGCGCCGGCGCACGTGCTGATTCAACTCCGCTGTAACCGCCATCTTGTTTTGTTCTGTGTTAAATGTTAAACATGGGCGTTTAAGTTTTGACCTCAAGGGGCGCTGACCTTGGTCATGGGCCTGTAATAGGAGCCGAATGGCGTTGTGGGGTTTCGGTTAACAGATCAATATAGTGATCTCCTTGTGTTATAATGCAGTGACTCCCTTAGGTGTCCTTCATGATATCGCAATGATCGTGCGATCTCTAAAAGGTAGTAATATGTTTATCGAATTTAGTTAGTCTTGGTTTAGTGTTAGTGCTCATAAAAGAAATCCCGAACAATGTGTTAATGGCTGTCTTGGAAGGATCCAAGACATCGAAAGATCCACGCACCCATCGGCACCAATATCCACCCAATGTTCGCCGCATAACGTTGCAGAATTTGATTTAAATTCCAAAATTTCAAAAAAAGCCTAACCCAATATTTAAAGTGTATATAAACAAAATTCCAAGCAGTAATTTAATTTTGTATTTCGGACCTTTGATTTTATACATAAACAGTGGATGGCAATTAATGTAAACATGTTTTTCTAAATTACACAATACATTTCTTTGTTGATATTTCAAAAATATCGTGACTTACCGACAACAAATTGAACTTTTCTGACACTTGTTTTTACTCTTGGTATTATTTTCTGAAAGCGAATATAATTTCGAATAAAATACAATAATTTTCGTTTCTACAAACAATATTGAATTGCAATATTTTACGCGTATTTTAAAAAAAATTCAACTGGATTGGATTTTGAGAGTGCCAAGAAATATGTTTACCGTTACACCGGAGAAACGTTTAGGTTAGTCTTAGTTTGAAAAAATAGTCTGTACTTTTACTCTATATCTACTAATCATTTTATGACTCATAATTGTATAGGCCTTATCAATAATACAGACATGAATATGTTTCTTGAATTATTTTTATTTCTTTTTCTCAAGAAAATCAACATGTTTTTATTTAAAACCCATTATCTCTTTTCTCTAAGTGACGCCATCTTGTGGCGAAACGAAAAAGTTATACAAAAAGTGTTGAAAGCGGGCTCCATTATGCAGTTCCCACAAATGAATGTAATGAATATTCGATTTGTTAACTTTGCACACCAAACATCTAGTTTTGTGAATCCAGGAGCACTCGTGTAGCTGATTTGGATTGTTCGTAGCTCAAACGTAATAATTCTGTGGATTTACGTATTCGTCAAGATGAAACCACGCTTCGTTAGACCAAAATCAATCGGAGATCTTCCACCGTCTTATGTTACCTATCGTTTTCAGGCATTGAATACAAACGTACTGGAATTATAACCCTTACGAGAGGTATGCGAGTGCTCGCTACTGGTGACATCTTGCGGCAGAGTGTTCAACTACAGTTAAATAGATAATAATACATTTTATTTTCTTAAACGCAGCTTGCAGCGTTCGTAACGGCGAATAGTGTAACTACTTGGACTTTAGCCGCTAATATCGAGCACGCATTTTATTCTTGTGGCTGTATTTCTAGTGCGTTTCTATTCAGTGGTCAACATAAGCCTTTCCGCAATGCCACATGGAGAGAACCGAGTGGTAAGATAGGCGTTTACAAACATACGCAGTTTGTACATCAACCAAATTTCTAGTGTTAACACAATAAATCAACCATTTTTTGGGCACGTATCACATTACCTGTCTCTAGGAACTTGTCGTAGAACCGCATGTTGGTAAGCTTGTTTGGTGCATGTAATCCGTACTTTTGATAGAGTAGTGTTTAGTTGTGTGAATCGCATAATAGAGTTCACTCTTTCCACAGTTTTTGTAACTAATTCATTATTTTTTGTTTTGTTTTTTTGGGTGTTTAACGTCCGACTATTGTGCAAACTTGGGCTAATGCAGACGATGAGATGATTTATAGCGTATGAAAATGCAAAGCCCTGGCAGGGAATCGAACCCGGGTCCTCGGGGTCAAAGCCCAGTACGCTATCAATTAGGCCACCGAGGCGGCTAACTAATTCATTATATATATATATATATATATATATATATATATATAATCTTGCATTACTTCAGCGAAATAGTTGCCACGATTACTTCCATTACTGTAAGTATTTCTTAACTGCAGAACAAAGTAAGCAAAAAGAAATTGTTTTTCTTGGCACAATCAGTTTAGTTGTAATTGCGTTCTGGGAAATGCAACTTTGTTTATTTGATTGTTGAAGTTTTATCGCCGTTCTATTCAATAAACACATTTGCATTGGTAAAATGATTGGTTTTACTTCGTTATTAGCTGAAAAATTACATTTATTTTCTCAATGTGGAAAGCGAGGTATAAAAAACCAAATTGAGTTTTATGAGTATTTGTATATTTACGAAAATCAAATTTAGTTTTGAGCCCGAAAAGGGTTTCGTACCTACAGTTGCGTGTAACTGGTATTATGAAGCAACTGGTTAAACGATTCTAAGAGTCAAAGTCCAATTTGAATCCGATCGTTGGTTAAAACCAAGGCAGAATGTTGACATTAACGCAATTCGAGTAAAGAATTTGTCTGTATTAGTGTAAGATGGGCTGAAATAAGCTTTGTGTTAAGCTGTGTTTTTTAATGTACAACGTGATTAGTGAAGTGACATTAGTCTTCCGTCTGAATCCTTAACGAAGGAAGCACGTACACCGCTGTATTTACATTTTTTCCGGCGAAATACTTTTAAGGTTATCATCGCGACGCTGCATTTACAAGATAACACTCATATCAGTGCTGTATCATTTACACAATTTTACTCTTAACAGAAAACAGGTTAAGTTTTTCTTGTAAATTTCGATTGGAATGTGTCAAAATTATTTCTCAAACTGTTGTAGTCAGCAAGATAAATAGACACCCGGGCGATTACCAGGTCGGCAGCGGGCTGGCAAGGCACTCTTCCGGTTCGAAATGGTGAAGTGAGACTAAGAAGTCTGTTTATAGTTGTTTGTTGGCCGCATCCCTCTTATTTTCTCCCGAGCGCGTTGTGGTGTCTTGTGCTGTTGATCCGTGTGTTGGTAAGCTGCTGTGTATTGGGTGGTCCTCCTCGATGTTCTGCCGAACAACGATTTTCCACATTTATTCTCGATTTCTTAGTTTTTCGTTGTTGAAACCAGAGAAAGAACATACTAATCAGAATGAAGCTTTTGTGTGAGGGAGATGCGATGTGATGCGCCGGCAGTAGTGCTTGGGCAGAAGTGTTAGTCTAGCGTAGTATAGACCCGAGATATGAGTGCACTGCGAACCGATCTGAAGTGAGTTTCGGTTGACGGCAGTGAATTAGGTTTCGCAGGCTAAGGCTTTTTTCAAGCCGGGAGAGAAGTACGGGGTTTTTTAACGTGGTTATTTAGGTGTCAGTAAGCGGAACTATGTTGTGTAACTCAGTTCCTATGTTGTTTAGGCGATTACAAAACGAAGTTAGTTTTCAAAATCACGCTTGAAATTAAATCACAGTTTAGTATTTAGTTTCCGCAAAACTACATCTCGCTTGCATTACAGATCAGGAATCTCAGTACATAGATGATGATTAAACTTAGGGTCTATTGAGAGACTTAATTTTTTATTATTTTTTTTTAATTCAAACTATTTTGCAATAAAATTAAAGTTTACCTTATTATTACGACACTAATTGCATAAACGATCAAAAAAGCAATTGTTTTCTCATGCAAAAACAATTACGCTATTATGAGATCCTTTATTTCTTCTCAGTGTAAATTACTATCGACCGCTGTAATGTAAACTTGAATGTTTCACAACTGAAATGCATTATTCATACTTGTATTTCAACCCTTACATTTATTTACATTTCAAATGCAAACAATTTCATATTAACAAAAACGACTCAGCTGACTTATATGTCGTCTACACCACAACGCGGACTAGACCGTAACAGTTACATTGCGCAGACCGGTACGATCTACGATTTAAGTTTTCCTATTGAAATGTAATTTGATAACACAATTTAAAAACGACTTGAAATATGCAACACTAATTCCACGCTGCGAAGGATCGAGCTTTTAATGAATTTTTCAAAACACGCTTATGTTGAGTTCCTGAAGTACAAAATTATGTAAGATATCGAAAAACCTAGTTTTTGTTTTCACCCAAACTAGGTTATAAATTTTTTTTAATTTTTTTTATCTAATGTAAGTTGAAATTAAAGAAAGTATCTGACACGATGAACTTTTGGTTAGGCCAGAGTGATCTGCATAAACTCATTGTATAAGCAAATACTACACACACACACACACACACACACACACACACACACACACACACACACACACACACACACACACACACACACACACACACACACACACACACACACACACACACACACACACACACACACACACACACACACACACACACACACACACACACACACACACACACACACACACACACACACACACACACACACACACACACATATATATATATATATATATATATATATATATATATATATATATATATTTCTAACCCCTACATTTTTCGTCTGTTACCGACAGACAGACACACGTGCGAACTTATGAGCGTCCTTGATCCTGCGTACAGAACCTAAATATGCGCTACACGTAACGGCAACGTGACTAATCAGAATTCAACGAAGTCTGCAGCCACTTCCACCTCGACACAATCTTGAGGCGATCATCCCGTTAATTACACGCTCACATGTGTTGTAGTTTAAGCTTTACGGTGACACCTCGGAGACTGCTCTCCCGATGCATGTTACAGTGCATCGTATTAGTTGGTGGTGCGACGGCAACAAATCAATGGTTGCAGGAGTACAAGCTTAGCGTCGGGCCAACCGTGATCTAAATACAAGAGACTCTAACATTGTACGTCTTAAGGGAGGCGATCACTTCGCCTTATCCTTCCCCATGTTAACGTAGATACAGTTCCCTTAAAATTGGCAAGAGGTATTATAGTTCTGTTTTTTTTTCTTTAAACAAATTGTAGTTTTCTGCATACTTTAAAATTTAAAAAAATGTTACTTGTGTAAAAACTATATTTTTCTCGGTTTTTACTAGATGCTTACAGTGTATTTTTGTTACTAACAATATACAGTATTATTAACAAATATATAGCGGCTATTATCCTTCATAGGCCACTAAAATTATCGATAATAATTAACCTCGGATTCATTATATTTAAATTTAAATTTGAAACATTAAAATATAAACAGATTATTTATATTTTTATAATGGAGGAGATGGGCGTGATGGAGGACATACTGCAGGATAGAAAGACACTTAGGAGGATGAG
The DNA here is from genome assembly GCA_022606455.1 of Callitettix versicolor. Lineage (NCBI taxonomy): Eukaryota > Metazoa > Arthropoda > Insecta > Hemiptera > Cercopidae > Callitettix > Callitettix versicolor. The sequence continues at coordinate 81,639,598 of CM040190.1, forward strand.
ACGAAACTTCAAGGGTTTCCGGGAGAAAGAAAGAAAAAGAGAATTGGCATCTGGAAGGAAGAAGGAGGGAGGAGCAGAGTGAGAGAATAGAAGAGTAATAAGAACTAAAATTGATGCATTTAATTATTTTACGTGGTCCTCAGATGACCAAAATCGATAAAAAATCAGATTATAACGTTGTACAAAGCATTATTCACAGAACAAACATAAGAAAAGAGTTATGACCTATATAATTTGAAAATACCAGCTACTGGAAAATGAGCGAATTCGGTAAAGCCTAAACACACAAGTTCATGACTTCCAGAGAAGCAAGTTAACGCAGGAGAAATAACTTGGATTAAAAAGGTTACGCCTTATATGGGCTCACTTTCTAATGGAAATTTGTCAGTAAGAGTATTAGCAATGAAGTCTCAGTAACCAGGCTCGCGTTCAGGAGTTCGACGCTTGGGGGCGCTTTTCTCATCCGTTCCTCCCTCCACTTACTCCTACACAATTCACCCTTTCATTTCCAAGAATATTAAAAATTTGACAATATGTGTCAATACAAGTATACAATTTCAATATCACTTTTTAAAGAGACCTTAGATTGACAATGCAACGTAAGGTAGCAGTGAAAATATAAACGTAAAATAACAGACTAATAAGTTAAAATTAAAAATAACGTTTAAAATCTAAACGCTACTATTTGATAAGAAGCAATAACACTTTTCATTTTCCATTTGCTTGAGATCGTTAAAAAAATGTGTATTACTTATTCCGTACTTATTCCACAAAGTAAAAAATTAACTTCTTATAAATATTTCTCTGCGTTCATAAGTTATTTTTTAAAGTAAAAACTTCTATAACAGCATCTGACCTGTCAGAGAGTTTAGCTTTTTTGATTGTGATGAAGATTTTGGTCGTCACGGTTACGCAGTCTGTTTCGATGGGAATAAATTAAGCTGACATGTAAGATTTTGGTCGTCACGGTTACGCAGTCCGTTTTGATGTGGATAAATTAAACTGACATGTGATATTTTAGCCGTCACGGTTATGCAGTTTGTTTTTATGGGGATAAATTAAGCTGACATGTAAGATTTTGGTCGTCACGGTTACGCAGTCTGTTTTTATGTGGATAAATTAAGCTTACATGTGAGATTTTGGCCGTCACGGTTGCGCAGTTTGTTTTGATGGGGATAAATTAAGCTGACATGTAAGATTTTGGTCGTCACGGTTACGCAGTCTGTTTTGATGGGGATTAATTAAGCTGGCATGTACGCAGTCTGTTTTAATGGGGATAAATGAAGCTGACATGTGATATTTTGGCCGTCACGGTTGCGCAGTTTGTTTTGATGGGGATAAATTAAGCTGACATGTAAGATTTTGGTCGTCACGGTTACGCAGTCTGTTTTGATGGGGATTAATTAAGCTGGCATGTACGCAGTCTGTTTTAATGGGGATAAATGAAGCTGACATGTGAGATTTTGGCCGTCACGTTTACGCAGTTTGTTTTGATGGGGATAAATTAAGCTGGCATGTAAGATTTTGGCAGTCACGGTTACGCAGTATGTTGAGTTTTTCATTAATTTGTTTTAATATTATACATAATGAATAAGTTTATACTGATTTTAATTATAATTAACGCTATTATACTACACATCCGACCCATTTAGCACAAAATTGTTTTGATCATTTGCTGTTAAATATTCATAATTTATTTACAGTTATTACTTTTTTTAAATTATATACGTAAATGTGTGCAATAATAAATATTTTAGTTATAAGTAACGCTATTATACTACATACCCGACTCATCTAACAAAATATTGTTTATGACATTTACAGTTAAAAATACCTTGCACCACAAAAATAAGTTCATGAATACAAATTTAAATTAATAATGAATACAGTTATTCTATACGCCAAATTGCTACCAGTTATTTGCTACTATCCAGAGACGGTGATTTTATTTCTGCGTGCGCCTCTGAAGTAGGCCTAATGGGGAATATTGCGCAGTCATTGATTGCTTTTATAACTTGCCAATGATTGAGTTAAATCGAAAATTAACTTAACGGGTTTAATTCGGATCGAGTTCGGGATTCCGGAAATTTCAGATTTGCAAATTAGTTTAACTTCTGATACGCTAAACGTCTCTGTTGTAACAGCGAAAACTATAAGGCACAAGTTTCCAAAGCAAAAAGTTGCTTTGCAATATCGTATCAATTAATTTAAAAGTTAATTTATAAGTTAATAATAAATTTCGCTTTAGTTTTCAATTTATTAGCGCATTCTATTGGAACATTGTACTGTAGGAACGGTAACATACTTTAAGCCGGTTCCATGAAATGTGCACTGATCATGAAAATAGCAGTTAGTAGTAAATAGCAAGAAAATTATAAATAACTTGTTATTCTTGCCGTTTATTTGGTCATGTGCCATCGTTTGTTCAAACAAAAACAACACACGGAATTTTGATATTATAGATTAACTTTCGTTCTCAAATGCCTAACTTGAAAAAGAACTAAAACAGACCAAAAATAAAAGTAAGGCAAATGTAATTAAGTCATAGTTGCCCAAAAAACGAAAAGAAAATGCTACATAAATAACTGATTGTAAATAGCTACGTAAATAATTACTTTAGGCACTGGAGTTGATTTGTCTTGAGTACGGACACTCGAAACATTCTGTATTTTTGTTTGTATACACACAAACGATGAAAAATGTTCGAAAAAAACTGTAATAACATATCAAATAACCGCGGGAACTGTCTCGCTGACGTGACTGAAGCGAATTTTCAAAAAAAAATTTCTATCTTGTAATCATTAAAAAACTTCACAGTCATAATCAGCATAAGTAAGCGTTTTAAACTTAAAGATTACATTTAAAAAATAAAACCAAAACTGACCGCCGTCAAATTTATTTCATAATTTCAATAAATTTTGAAAAAATTTAAAAGCTAATTCGTGCGTTTAAAAGATTAACACTTTTACGTCGGTTACAGTGGTTATTAAAAAACTTGTAAAACTAAAAAAGTTGTTTTTTTTTATTAGCCTTATTTTAAGTCACTCGCCCGGGTCTCACCACGATGGCCGAGTAAATAATCACGTATGAATTCATAAATAAACAGTTTGACAGTTGAAACACGTCATTTCTAAGTTTACCTGAACTTGTGATGCCCCGAGGAAGACAGCAAAACTTAACTAAAAGATTAACTTATTTGTAAAGTAAGAGAAATTTAATGGAATTTCAGTCAGAGAAATATCCTTTTATGCCGGTATCAATTTGTAAAGGGTTGAGCGAGTGCCCTACAACCTCCTGCCAGATTCCCAAGCCTTCTTATCGCTTGCATCCAGTCTCATTAGAAATTCGTCTCACTGTACACCGCAGCTCTCCACACGTCCCTCTCGTATCGATCCGCTATATTTTAAGCCGAACATACAGAAGGTAATCGAAATTGTAAATACCGCGGACAAGCAACACAGAATTACAAAACGGTATTTGAATAAAATTACTTTATTACAATTTTATTTTAGAAAACTAGATGGCACCACAGTCCACTTTCAGGCTAAACGTTTGTTTTTTTAAAGTGTTTTAACTAGGCTATTTAAGTATATGTAGCAAAAGTTAATTATTTTTTCCCTGATGTCCTTATTTAAAAAGGGTTAAACTAATGAGGACAAGACGAGGGATCTGCGTTAAGGGAAAGGGCAGAAGGGCGGAAGGGCTTTAGTTTAAGGCAGTGAATGCGTCTCCAACCTGCAACTTGAGTTACGCGGTTAAGAGAGCTGACCAGTGTTTCACTGATTTAATAATTTACATCTGTTACCATAACAACCAATATTAATTACTCTGTAACAAGCTTCATTAAATTAGGACAAATGAAAAAATAGTTTTTCTGAACGAAACAACAATTCGTTTAGAATCGTTTCATTTTACGTACACAAATATTTTACCTTGGATTTATCATTTCACTATTTTATTTAAATCTTATTAAAGACAGTTTTACAAAACGACTTTTTGTTAATTCTTTGTTTAATAAGGTAAAAATGATGTTATAATAAATGCAAAGTATGATAAGGGGTTGGAATTCCAACCTGAAAATTCCAACCAATAAAATAAAAATTTTAAAAAATTTGTGAGCAACACAAGGAAAAACTGTATATGTCTAGTTTCAAAAATAAAACAATAATACAGCAGTCATTGGGGATGTTGGCAGAAGCGTTAGCTTATTATATATATATATATATATATATATATATATATATATATATATATATATATATATATATATATATTACATATATATATATATATATATATATATATATATATATATATATATACAACGTTTCGAGAATATATAAAAGTTCTTTGAATAAATTAGAATGTTAAGTTTTTTAAATTTTATTAACAAAACTGATAAAACAAATATATAACATGATATTGGTATCATAACATTAGGTATTTTCAATGTATACCCAATGTACACATCATTACATGCGAGCGCGACGTGAATATAAGAAGAAGAAAAGTGAAGAGAAAGAGAGAGAGAGAAAGAGAGAGGGAGAGAGAGAGAGAGAAGAAAGAGATAGAGAAAAGCATGTACGTTGTATGTACATACATACGTACACGACCAACTCAGTCGGAACCGGCAGACGAAAGAAAGGAGAAGAGCTGAGAACAAGAGAGGGTTTGTGTAATACGTCCCCTACTCACGTTACTTACGCTCCGTAACCCTACTCGATGAAACCGAATCATTCCATGGTGACAAATACATCGTGGTATAATAAGCTAACGCTTCAAGAGTTGGATTTTGTTCAGTAACCCTTACTGTCAGGTCAACATGTTAGTGAATGAGTGAGTGCGAGATAAAGGCAGAAGTACTTTTAATACGTTTCTTCGCAACCTACGTATAGTAATATTTACCTACGTCCTGAGATGCTCAGTTACGGCGCCTTATCCAGTCCTGATTTCTTCATAAACTCTAGGATTTCGAAGGGTTATTCAAGCTGTGTTAACTCTTCCACTTCTAACCTGTGACTTCCCAGTACGTAATTGAAGTGTTTGTTCTGTTAATTCTCTTTTAATTTTTCTTTTTCTTCACCCATATTACGAATGTTTTGCTCCTTTTGGTCAGCTTTTTATATAGCGGTAAGATCCCGCTCATGGAAACACTTACAAGGAAATTGATACGAAACTTTCGGATAACCGCAAAATTTCCTTGTCGCTTAGCAAAGTGCACCCAACCAAGGGGAATGTCTCGGGTAAGTTTCAAAGATTTATTCGCTACGGAAAATTATGAACCCCTTCGTTCTTGCCTTCCATAAAGACGTTTATAGAATATATAATTAGTGGAGGACCAATTTATATGCATACCTGAAACGCATAATTTTGTTCCGGACGATAAGGAATTCGGATTTGAATTCCTTATACAACGCCGACTTATAATTACTAATTCATTTACTTTCTTATAATACTAAGTATGAATGATTGGATGAATGGATGAATCTGTAAGGTTACTATTGCATTGCTATCTTTGTAGATGTATTGTGCCCTATATATATATATATATATATATATATATATATATATATATATATATATATATATATATATATATATAAATTACTAAGTTTCACAGAGCTTTCTCGAACCCTAGGATTTAGAGAGGATTCAAGGTGGGTAACTCTCCCACTTCTAACTGACTTCCCAATTTATCATTGAGTTGTTTGCTCTGCTAATAACCTTTCTGTTTTTCACCCATACTCTTGACCCTTATCACGGAGCATGTCCCCCTTTTGGCCAGCTTTTTATTAGCTGTAGGTTCCGGCACATTATATTTACATCTTTATTTATGTTGTTCCCATGAGTAGCTAGGAAATTATTTCCACCCAAACAGAACCCTGCTTGTATGGGTTAGGCTAAATTACACTTGGAAGTGGCCAGGTATCCCAGCACTCCATTTGATATACTATTAGGCCGGTGTCATTCACTCCATCAACACGAGTCGCTTTACACTTTAGAATCAGCCAAGGTATGTAGAGTAGTGAATGTCTGTGTGTGTGTGTGTGTGTGTGTGTGTGTTTGTTTGTTTGTTTGTTTGTGTGTCTTTAGGTGAGTAAGAATAGTATGAGCTAGAGGTACGGTGGGATCGCTAAATCCATCAGTACTCACTTAGCTGCCTCCGCCGGATGCATGCATAGGTAAGACTAAGGTACAGTGGGAGGTCGCCAGGTATTCCAAAGACTTAATTTTGTAAACCATTAGGGTCTCATTCACTAAATCGGCACTGGTTGCTTTACACTTTAGAATTAGCCAAGGGGTAAGCATAGTAGTGAATGTGTGTGTGTGTGTGTGTGTGTGTGTGTGTGTGTGTGTGTGTGTGTGTGTGTGTGTGTGTGTGTGTGTGTGTGTGTGTGTGTGTGTGTGTGTGTGTGTGTGTGTGTGTGTGTGTGTGTGTGTGTGTGTGTGTGTGTGTGTGTGTGTGTGTGTGTGTGTGTGTGTGAGTGTGTGTGTGTGTATGTATGTATGTATGTTTGTGTGTGGCTTTACGTGAGTGAGCTAGACGTAAAGTGGTAGGATCCATCAGCTACTCACTTCAGCTGCCTCCGCCGGATGCATGTATGGGTAAGACTAAGGTATACTGGGAGGTCGCCAGGTATCCCAAAGGCTTAATTTGATACACCATTAGGCCGGTCATTCACTCCATCAGCACGGGTTGCTTTACACTTTAGAGTTGACCAAGGTATGTAAAGTAATGAATGTGTGTATGTTTTTGTGTGTGTGTGTATGTGTGTGTGTTTGTGTGTCTTTAGATGAGTGAGAGTAGTATGAGCTAGAGGTACGGTGGGATCAACTGGCTACGCCGTATTGCACATTGAACCTAATTACGAATGACAGTTCGACAGAAATAAAGACATGGACCACCAATAATCAAAACGACACAACAAATGAACCACGGCAGCTGCAATTTATCAAGTTTTACAACTTCTTGCCTGTCGCTCGGTTCATTTCGACTAAAATTAATCTAAAATAAAGGCGACGCTTGTAGATTTATTTAGACAATCAGTTCGCTCTTCCAGGATGTTATTTAACCTGCTGGCTTGGTTGTTCTTATTAAATGTATATCCTTAGAAGATCTAATTTAGAAGAGCTTTCTTTAAAGTTAAATATACTGACGTAAGGTTACTACAAGACAGCTGTAAACAGGTGACCCAGCAGATATGGCAGTGATATAGTAATTAGATTTTTTTAAATCTTGAATTTAATTGAAATATTTATTTATGGTCGAAGTATTTATTTAACTTTCTAATTTACGAAGTATAGTGTAATTATAGTGATTGTGGAAAAACGAATGCAAAATTTTGTTATTACTTTAAACTGCGAATACATGCGCGCGCGCGCGCGTGTGTGTATGTGCAGCATTCAAATTTCAGAAAATTTCTTTCCGATCTGATTGAACTATGGTACAAAAGTACATTTATTTTACAGCTTAAAAAACTTGTTAACCAGCAAAATCGATGGCGTCTTGGTCACTGCGCATGCGCGTGTGTCTGTAACGTAACTGATGATTAGTTTTTAACTTTTTCCCGTAAAATTCATTAAAAAAATCATAGTGTAGACCCTAAATTGAAATACGCAAAATATTTACTCCTGAAACACTTTTTGAAGGGTCTTTCAATTTGGTTTTTAAACTTTCCTTTTTTTTGAAAATCTTCTCTCCACCATAATAAACCTGTCGGCACTCAGGGTTCATTGAAGTACTTCCAAAGTAGTTTAAATTTTGTAGTTTTGAAAACTACTGGTTTGTCACAGATTTTGACGCTGACGTCGCTAGACCACCAAATGCGGAGCGGAACTGCTCTGAGCTCAGCCGAAACGAAGACGAATGGCAAGCTTTTTTTGGTGTTTAAAGTCCGACTATTGTGCACACTTGGGCTAATACAGACGATGGGATGATTTATATCGTATGAAAATGCCAAGCCCTGGCCGGGAATCGAACCCGGGTCCTCGGGGTGAAAGCCCAGTACGCTATCTATTAGGCTACCGAGGCGGCTAGCGGAAGCTGAATTCAGTCGGTTTAAAGAACGCGTTTGTATCTTTTAAATCTAAATATTTAGGCCTACTGCAACGGTTTTTAGAAAACTTCTATGTTTAAAAACCGTAATCTAGGGGAAAGAGGAGCAAGCATCAAAACCGAACCTAGACAGAGTCGAAGTTACGCGACGTAGAACCCAGCGTGTCGCTTAACTCCGTTCAGCTCTGTTATGTTTTCAGTAACCGCACTTATATTAAAATAATATATTAAGTTTTGAATTGTTTTGCTCAACGCAACTCCGCTCCACATTTGGTGACATCCCGGCCTGATAGTGAATTCATATTTTCAAACGTCAAGTAGACATGGGCACAACGACAATTTGTTAATAATAAATATTTTAATTTTTCAACTGTACGCGAACAATTGAACATGGTTATTAAATTTTCAACAAAATACTGTAACTCCCTTCGCTCAGCCACGCCACATTCACATTCTGATCGAACTTTTTCATAAAACGAAGAAATCACTACCGCAAGAAGTGCATTGCATATTTGCACTTGCCCGTGCAGCGCTGTGTTTCCCCACCAATCAGCCGTAATATACTGCTTGTAGCTTCTGGATACACTACCCTCCCTAATGAAAGTTTAACTTTCAGTAACTAATGCAAAATATATAGCACATACTTTATCACGTTCAATTATATTAGGCTTACACAATTTAAACAAGTAGGCGTCTCGCTTACGTGATGGAATCGAATTTTTAAATATGTTTTAAAAAGTTTTTTTCAAATTTAATTTCTCTATCGTAATTGGCTTTAAAATTTGCAAATACTATAATTAAACCTGAACCGTAATTTTTAATTTACATTTTTAAATAGGCTTTGTGAATTAAAAATTCCAATTTACGCAGTACGATGTTAAAATATGGTTTCCAAAAAAAGGGTACAGTATAAAATTTATATATTTTTAAGTATAAAATGACCGCTATTTTGCCTTAACTTGAAATACATTACTAATACAAGTATAGCCAGTTATTAGCGAAGTTTCTTTGGGAAATACGTTTGAAAAATTATCTTGGTATGTTATTTTGAATTAAACGCTGATTGTAACGATTAAATAAACTTTTTTAGAAGTGTTAAAAAGTAATGTGTTGTGTGTGTGTGTGTGTGAAGAGAGAGAGAGAGAGAAAGAGAGAGAGAGAGAGAGAGAGAGAGTGCGTGTGTTTGTAAGTGTGTGTGCGTACATGCGTGCGTGTGTGAGTGCGTGCGTGTGTGTTTGTGAGTGTGTGTGTGCGCGCGCGTATGTGTTTTATTTAAAGTATTTATATATACAACAGTATTTTTGTTCATAGCCTACTGGAGTACTCTGCTTCCTGCACACTTGCTTCCGATCGTTTTTACTGTTAAATCCTTCTTTCTTTCGCTTGTTCATTATTGTTTTTCATCCTTCAATTACTGAAATTAATTTATCAATTATTGAAATATATTTTAGTTTCAAACAGAAAAAAGAGTGTGTTTAGCCAGCCGACGCCGCAGTCTTCCGTATGTGTGTGTGTGTGTGTGTGTGTGTGTGTGTGTGTGTGTGTGTGTGTGTGTGTGTGTGTGTGTGTGTGTGTGTGTGTCTGTGTACGCTTAAAAGATGAATAAAAATAATTTATTAAAACATTATTTCAAGTAACGAAATCACTGTTGCGCCCTAAAATTGTTTAACGTTAATTTAAAATGCAGAACGGTGTTAAACTGACAAAGGCAATAAATTGTTACGCTCCGAGTAAAGATTATTTTGGGGCAACAAGTGGAGCGGATAAAAGCCAGACCCCAGTTGCGAAAATTAATTGAAAAGGAGCAGTTTATCAGCTGCCACGGTTCTTAGTTTAACTCGGAGCAATTGATTTATTTTGCAAAGACAAACTCGACAGCTTTGCATGTTGAGAACGTTTATTACATTTTTTGCTATTTTAATCTCTTTGTAATTTAAAAACCGGTTTTATTGAAGCGAATTGCAGGTAGGGTGTTTTAAGCTGTGAATAGTGATTTTAAAATATTAGTTCGTTTTTAAACAAAAGTATGGCCTGCTGTGTTTAATGCAGGAAAACATGAAGCACTCGAGGAATTGGCCGACAGAAACATAAATATTGTACAATATATCCAGTGCTCTAATATTGTGATGGCTGAACCCGGAATGTAGTAAAAAGGGTTCGTTAATATTTTTATTATTTATTAATAAACAATGTGCAAAATATATTTGACTATAAACGCTCTAAACAGTATTGAGCAAGATGGATCAGTTGAAATATAATGGTATTAATTATAATTTAAATATATATTACTGAAATTATTTATATATACGTAATTTTAAACAAGTAAATATTATATTTTAAATAAAGTCAGCAGATTTTGAACTCACGTATCTTAGTTTCTTACACAGAAATCATAACAATGAGAAAAAAACATAGAACCAATCGGCTCACTGGTAGACTTAAATTCGCTTTAATAATAATAATAATAATAATAATGCCTATATGGAAAAGATGACGCCTTTTTACACATTTGATATCGCGAGTGTTAAAGTACTGGTAATTTTAATATATTTAAGTGTTACGTAACTTTCTTAGTCAATGAAAAATGGGAGAACCTTTTAGGTAATGCTTTCTTTAATGTACATTTCATATAACCTACTGTACTATATATATATATATATATATATATATATATATATATATATATATATATGTGTGTGTGTGTGTGTGTGTGTGTGTGTGTGTGTGTGTGTGTGTGTGTGTGTGTGTGTGTGTGTGTGTATGTATGTATGTATGTTTTAACATGATCACATTCGCAATTCTAATTCCTATTTGATTCAAACTTTGCACAAAATCGATTTTAATAATAGTTTTGACGAATTCGTTAACCAGCATAATTCGTTCAATAGTTTTAAAATTGCCGCTTTTTTCAAATCTTTAAAGAATCATAATGTTTCTGTTTTAAATATTTCTGAAAAATCAAATTTTTACCGTCGTAACCAACATTAAAAACTGTATAAACAAGAGTTTCGAACCCGTTGAAATTTAAAAAAAATAAATTTGACGGCTTTTAGTATCAAAGAAAAAGAGTTACATGGATTTTTAAGAATTTGAGACTGCCGCCATTTTGAAACTGTTGAAATTTGCTAGTTAACAACATATACAAGCTATTACTAAAATTTATTTTTGTACCACGTTTAAGAACAGCGTGTACACACACTCACTAACACACACACACACACACACACACATATATATATATATATATATATATATATATATATATATATATATATATATATATATATATATATATATATATATATATATAATGTATATGTAATTATATATCATTTGATTATATAATTTAAATATATATTACTGAAATTATTTATATATACGTAATTTTAAACAAGTAAATATTATATTTTAAATAAAGTCATTAGTGGGTTTTGAACTCACGTATCTTAGTTTCTTACACAGAAATCATAACAATGAGAAAAAATGCACATGGAAACAATCGGCTCACTGGTAGACTTAAATTCGATTTAATAATAATAATAATAATAATAATAATAATAATAATGTGTATATGGAAAAGATGACGTCTTTTTACACATTTGATATCGCAAGTGTCAAAGTACTGGTAATTTTAATATATTTAAGTGTTATATATCAATATATTAACTAAGCGTAACATTCTCAGTCAATGAAAAATGGGAAAAAAACTTTTAGGTAATGCTTTCTTTAATGTACATTTCATATAACCTTCTGTACTGTACTGTACCGTACTAGATATTCATATAATCTACTGTACTGTGTATATATGTAATGTATGTTTGTGTGTGTGTGTGAGTGAGTGAGTATGTGTGTGAGTGTGTGGGAGTGTGTGTGTGTGTGTACACGCTGATCATATATATATATATATATATATATATATATATATATATATATATATTAATATATATATATTAACTGTTGCCCGTTGCGGCTTTGCCTGCAATTATAATGTAGGCAATAAAATTTATAGTCGATTTTCAAAATCAGAATAGGTTCATTTGATTTTAATATATTTCTATATACAAATATTATACGATTTATGGTTTTCGGCCAAGACATATAAATTTTTGCTACTCGATACTCTAAAACAGGGTCCTGTCATATTTTAGTCAAATACAGTATTATTAAAAAGTCACTATTATACAATTAAACTGGAATAGTATTGTGTTTATCTGAGGTACCTAAACCGTGTTCATACCAAATTTATTCTCAATTGGTCCAGTAGTTAAAGTGTGATTGAATAACACACAAATAAACAAAAACAAACCTTCAGAAATATAATGTGATTAGCTGCTACCCGTCACGGCTTTGCCCGCAATCATAATATACATTAAAGATCACGCATCACCGTATTAGGACCAACAACCCTGTCAGTTAGGTTATGGTGAATTTTTTAGTTATTTATTTTTATTATTATAACTTCTTTTATTATCAGTTAGGTTATTTCTTTTTTAAAATAAAGGCTTTTTTTAACGCATCACCGTGTTAGTTAAGTTATGGAGTACTCTTTTAAAAAAATTTTGGTTTTTTTCCTGCATCACCGTATTAGGCCCAAAAACCATGTTAGGTTCTGGAATACTCTTTTTAAAAAAATAAATAAAGATTTATTTTAATGCATCACCGTGTTAGGCCTAACAACCGTATCAGTTAAGGTTTTCAGTACTCTTTAAAATAAATAAAGGTTTTTTCACGCATCACCGTCTTAGGCCTAACAATCGTGTTAGTTAAGTTATGGTGTACTCTTTAAAAAATATATAAAGGTTTTTTTCCTGCATCATCGTATTAGGCCCAACAACCGTGTCAGTTAGGTTATGTGTACTCTTTAAAAAAAAATAAATAAAGGTTGTTTTAATGGATCACCGTGTTAGGCCTAACAACCATGTTAGTTAGCTTATGACTCTTTAAAAACTCTTTAAAAAAAAATATAAAGTATTTTTCACGCATCACCATGTTAGGCCTAACAACCGTATCAGTTAAGGTTTTCAGTACTCTTTAAAAAAAATAAAGGTTTTTTCATACATTACTGTGCTAGGTGTAAACAACCGTGTCAGTTAGGATATGTAGTATTCTTTAAAAAAATATATAGGTTTTTCACGCATCACCGTGTTAATCCTAACAACCGTGTCAATTAAAACAATGTATTCTTAAAAAAATAAAGGTTTTTTTCACACATCGCCATGATAGGCCCAACAACCACGTCAGTTATGATATGTAGTATTCTTTAAAAAAATATTAAAGTTTTTTTACGTATAACAACCGTGTCAGTTAGGATACGTAGTATTCTTTAAAAAAATATAAAGGTTTTGTCACACATCACTGTGTTAGGCCTAACAACTCTGTCAGGATATGTGGTATTCTTTAAGAAAATATAAAGGTTTTTTTACGCACCACCGTGTCAGTTAGGATATGTAGCCTAGTATTATTTAAAAAAATATAACGGTTTTTTCACCCATCACCGTGTTAGGCCTAACAACCGTTTCAGTTAGGATATGTAGTATTCTTTAAAGAAATATAAAGGTTTTTTCACGCATCACCGTGTTAGGCCTAACAACCGTGTCAGTTTGTTTATGGTTATCTAATAGTAAATTAAAAGATAATTCTTTTAAAAATGGGTTTCTTATCACCCAAAACCCGAGTTAGACGTATATTTATTGGTTTATCGATCTAAAACACGTTACCAATTTTCGCCAGTAGCAATTTTGAGGTTATGTTGGTCACTTTTATTTTCGATTTTTACGTACTTCTTGTGCTTTCATATTTTGGATTCTTGCTTTTGGGCACATAATAAAGCATTTTAGTAACACTAATATCGAAAAATCCAGGATATGCTACACTGCATATTTACCATTTTTTCATATAATATAATTACACAAATATATATACTATTTTACAATTGGCACTCTGCGTAGGGATTTTTTTACATTTAATATTGAAAATTTAACACAAAGTAACAAATTAAAGTCAGTTTTGAAAAAAATTTCGACTAAAATAATTGTAAATGTTACATTAAAAGCAATAATTTTGCAATAAATAAAACACAGATTAAGATTCTTAAAATGGGATTGAATCTACGTTCATCTCAGTTACCTAAATCTCAGGTCCATTAAACAGTAATTAAACATAACTACAGTTAACACATGCCACAAAACTAAAAACTAATAATTATTTTGGGCTGGGTAAGTAGTATAATGACGTTTTGTAAAACGAGAATAGGCCTATGTTTATCTCAGATACCTAAACCATTTTCGTATCAAGTTTCATCTCAATTGGTCCAGTGGTTAAAGCGTGATTGAATAACAAACAAAACTTTCAGAAATATAATATGAATAAGATAATTTTAACGACCCATCAAAAAGTTTTCTAGAAGTCAGGATCGGTGATGATACCAAGGCCCCTGAACTGGGAACCACAATAGCTATTTCAATAGCTATTTTTCAACAGAAATTTATTATTAATTAACGAAAATGTTTTATTTAAAAGTTAATTAATATCGAATACAAGAAGGTCCGCGGAAAGATTTATTGGCGCAGTTTTATACAATACTTTACATACGTGTTGCCTAACACAGATCCCAATTTAGATGTGACAGCGCGTTTCAAGATTAAAGATCGTTTTAATCAGTGTCAGAATTAAAGATTTCGTTAATTAAAACGAACTAAGCGAGCGGTCACGTGACACGCGCAAGATATAACTGTCTCCAGTGTTAAAAATAAAAACAAAAATATTGTTTGCATAACAAATAGAAAAACATTTTTATAGCCATCCAAATGACGCGATGCAAACCACTTTCCTCCCAAAAAAAAAAAAAAAAAAAAAAAAAAATTACATAAAATTAAACGACCAACATTTCGCTAAGCGTGTTCGAGTTTTATTACACATATGGAAATGAACCCTGTCCACCGTAAAAATCTGATCAGAGATAACATCTGCTTAAATAAATATTTTTAACTTTAAAATTTTACTGTAAATAAAAACAAATGATACAAATAGAAAGTGGAGGTAATCTTTAAAAAAATGTATCGCTGACGTGATAGAAGCGGATTTTGAAAAAAGAATTATTTTTATCGTTTTGGAACTCTGATTTCATTATCATAATCGGGATTTTGAACTTCTAGATTGCAAAAAAATAAGCCCTAGCATCGTCAATTAAAAATTCTTAATGTTAATCGTTTTTTTAAATTTAAAAAGCAAATTTATTCTGTTTTTTGAGCTTATTCTGATGGTGAAAATCAGATATTCAAAATCGTTTAAGTTTTTCCAACTGAAATGACCGCCATTTTGAAACTCTCTAAATTGAATTTGACGGTGGTAGAGGTTGATTTCCGTATTTAACACGCAGATTTTGGTGAATCAGAGTTCGAAAAGCGGGTAAGTACTTTTGAAAATTTGCTTTAATCACGTCAGCGCGACAGCGATTAATTGCACTTCGCTGAAAGTTTTTACTGTTAAAAGTTTTTTTATCCTAACTAGGTTTGTACTGCAATTTAATTAAGTTTATCACTTACTGTTTATGTATACTGAGTACTACAAAAATACGTCATTACTGGATTACAAGACTGGACTTCACGTTGAATTTTTATATATATATATATATATATATATATATTAAAACAACAGTAATCCTATCAATCAGTGGGTTATTTCTCTCAGACAAAGCAATGTGTATTTAAATGTAACGTTGGAAATAAATTCATAGTAACTATTGTTGCAATATAACAATGTCATGCTAGCTTTTCTAATTAAAAAAAAGTCGTCAAATCATTTCTTAATATTTGACAACCTGTATTAACGTCAAGTGTCATCCACTTGAATAAAAAAAATATTTAAACATAAGTGGATGAATAGGAAGTATGTTATTAACGATTGAAAATTTGAACAATATATATATATATATATATATATATATATATATATATATATATATATATTGAGTGTGAACTAAGAGTAGGAATTTAAAAAAAACGTCAGATCACTTCTAAACACACGTGAGAAAATTAAAATAGACAGTTTTTTTAAATACCATTTAAAAGTAACAATATTTTTTTCAGCGATAAAATCCAAATTAAAAACACTTGAAACTTTAAAAGTACACAAATTAAACAGCCGTCAAATTGAACTTCATATTTTGATAATTTTTTATAATCTTATTTACAATTTATGCAGATTTTTACACATATAAAAACGGTGGATTTGAATTTTCAAAAAAGTTTCAGGTAAAAACTTGTTTAAAGATTAGGTGACCCGTGCGAGTACTTCGCACTGTTATCGGTCATTTACGTAATATAATAAAGTAAAAAATGTAAATATAAATATTTGTCAATTCAAAATATGTTATTATAAAAAAATAGTAACGAAATTAGTATTATTGTGAATGATATTAACATTATATCCAGTACTTTTTTCGAAATTAATTTCACAAAACTTCTTTAAAAACAATGTTGGAGGTTATGAAGTGATCATCGTTCACTTTTTGCGCGTATGAATCTTCAACACAAAGATATCTTTAAACTTATGGAGTCGTGAAAAAGCCACCTATATACTAACTGTTCTTGTTAAAAAAACAGGTCCTGGTAAATGCAATCCTGCATTGAAGTGTTTGACCTTGTGCTTCGTTAACGGTTATAGCGAAAGCAACTTTTATGGGGGATTGTTTTCTTACCATACGGAAAGATACAGTAGGATCAGGATCAGAAGGTGTAAGCTTAATCCGGGTTATGAGCACAGTTTTATCGGAGTGAATTATTTTTAGCAGTGATGGTGTACTCGCCTAAGTAAGTTACCATGTACCATTATGGAACCTTATAGGCTTCCTTCTTTTTAAAATGTAATTTTTTACGGAAACATGAATTTTAATATATTTACTTATTTTTCGTCATTAGAAGGGGAAATAATCTTCAAAATGACCTATAAAACATTAATTTCGATAGTATTAAGGGAGACATTTCAAACCGACAAAAAACATATGTGAAAAATAATATATAGAGATCTGAATAACCGCCATAACAGATTCATAGATTATATTATCCCTTCCTTTAGACGCTAATCTAAAGTATTTCACCTTAGTACTAAAATGACCAATTACTTAAAATTAAAATATTTTAGCTGTACAGGGTTATGAAATTGAAAATCTCTTAAAATGTATATAACGGATGTACAATACTTTTCCTCAATAAAATTGTCAAGCATTGCCGATAACCTACGTCCAATTAGCTTTGATCAACGATTGTATAGATCTTTAACCTAGAATTTCCTTAACCACTGGCAGAAAGGTTGAAAGGAATATCGGCCATTATTCTCTCCCAAATCGCCATCATTATGTAATCTTTACAAGCACGCTAACAGACGCTTCCTTTTCAACGTGACTTACTTATACAAAAATTCTTTGAATTTAGGCTAATAGGGACAGTTTGAATTGTCAAAATCGTGAAAAACCGCTCAAGATGCCGACAGAAGAAATTACACAATACCCATTCTTTGCGTCCTTTAAGTAGTTTAGGAAATTTTCAAACTGAAATACCAAACACTAGATAAGACACGCGTAATGTGTTGTGAATTAAATATTTACTGAATAAAGGGAAAACACTTCAAAACTCATTCGACAAAAACAATTTCTAAAAACAGCAACACACAGCTGTCTCGCTAACGTGATTGAAGCGAATTTCCAAAGTAAATTTTCTCTCTCATCCTCTTCGTGAAACTTTGAGTTCACCATCGTAGACATTCAATTCGCATTGAAAATACGGAAAAAACCCTGACCGCCGTCAAAATCAATTTCATAACTTCAAGAGATTTTGAAAATTAAAAACTAATTTGAATGAATGAGAAATGAATAAAAAATTGAATTTTCGCAGTTTCTAGCGCATATCACAATGGTTAACGTGGACAAGGTTTTATCAACTATTATTATATTAGCGCCAACTTTGAACCAAATAGAACCAGAATTTCTGACGTAAGAATGCTACACACACACACACACACACACACACACACACACACACACACACACACACACGCACGCACGCACGCACGCACACGCACACGCGCATGCGCACGCACGCACGCACACACACACACTCACACTCGCACTCGCACTCTCACGCGCACGCGCACGCACACACACACTCACACTCACACACTCACACTCACACTCACACTCACACTCACACGCACACGCACACGCACACACACACACACACACACACACACACACACACACACACACACACACACACACACACACACACACACACACACACACACATACATACATACATACATACATACATACATACATACATACATACACAGGTTCTATACAAAAGTAGTAGAACTGATTTTCTGTAGCGCGAGCGGATTCTGTGGAGAGGGGTTTGGCTGGCTATCGAGATGGAGGAAACACTTCAGAGTAACAGAGGAACACCAGACGCAGTCGCCGACGGGCTTTGGTTGAGTATAGATATCGTTTATTGTGAAGCGTGTTTTGTCGTTGTCGATGCACAAAATGAGTCAAAATCTCGAGCAGCGATATTCGATAAATTTGTGTGTCAAACTCGGGAAATTGGGCAACCGAGATCCTAGAAATGGTTGTTGGCTTACGGCGATACTGCAGTGAGCCGCTCCAGTGTTTTTGAATGGTGCAAACTGTTAAAAGAAGGTAGGGAGCTCGTTGAAGACGACCATCGCACCGGACGGCCGATGACGGCACGAACCGACGACAATGTGGTCAGAGTGAGAGAACTGCTGGGTGTAAGTGCTAACCCACCTACGAGACCGAGTGAATCGCGTCCGACCAGCCATCTCCGACAACTGGACGCTGCATCACGACAATGCGCTGTGCCATGGCGCGCTCGTCGTGAGGCAACTGTTGGCCCGATTCGGCGTTACCACGTTGCCGCATCCCGCCTATAGCCCCGATCTGACTCCACCTTTTTTTGTATTCCCACGGATGAAAAGACAGCTGAAGGGACATTGTTTGACTCGATTCAGGAAGTTCAACAGCATCGATGAGGGCTGTCAACAACATCCCCGAAGCTGACTTCCAGAATGCGTACGGCCAATAGCAGCAGTGTTATTCTAAGTGTGTAGCTGCCCAAGGGTGCTATTTCGAAGAATATTATAGAATTGTAAACATATCTTCAATAAAATTAAAAAACAAATCAGTCCTACTACTTTTGGTGTAGACTGTATTTCTCAATCGAAATTCACTAAACAGAAAACAATTAACTTCTACGAACTAAAATACCGACGAAGCAGGAACATTACATCACATACAGAAGTTTTCATTCGATTTGTTCTGAGTGAATACACTGTTTCTCAGAAGCAGGTTATTTTGAAACTGTGTTAAATGTATTTCTTGTTATTTGAAGAACTATCCTAATGTAATTGCAATCCGAGCTGAACAAGCCCAGAGTGGTTTCATAGGTTCTGCTTATCTGAACAACAAAACACGACCCACTGGTTCAGCAAATATCTTCAAATACCCAACGGAAAGGTGTACTGCAACTAATTGAAATTTTATTGGAAATAAATAGGGCAAACTGCTGCACTAACTTTCTCACATTTCGTTATTTGCCCAAAACGTCCAGTCTAATCTCCTTCGCTGGTCAGGGTTTATTTTACTCCTGACCGGTGAATTTCTTTTGTTTTCAATTTACTACACTTAAATTGTGGGTCTTAACATATGACCAAGAAATTCGATTAGCGAGTTTAAGGAATACGACCGTATTCCGTACTTTTAACTTTTTTTTATAACACCCAAATTCTATTTTTGTAAATAACGGCCTACTTTCTTAATTTTCAATAAAGGCCAGTTGTGTAAGGGGTTGGGGACTAAAGGGGACGAAACAGCTTGAAACAGCTTATCGCAATGATCAGTGCTTTACATTTCGGACAAGCCGGTCCATTGGTTTTATTTGAGAAACGTTTTATCAAAATCATTAAAGTCAAAACTTCCATTCTATAAAAATATTTTTTACCATAATTAATTCAAAAATCTGTTTTTTTTAAACAGAGAGAGAGAGGGAGAGAGAGAGACAGATGGAAGAGTTAGACACACATTAACCAGAGAGAGAGAGAGAGAGAGAGAGAGAGAGAGAGAGAGAGAGAGAGAGAGAGAGAGAGAGAGAGAGAGAAATAGAGAGAGAGACAGAAAGACAGACAGACACACACGCGCGCGCGCGCGCGCACGCACGCACGCATTAACCAGACAGAGACACACACAGAGACAGACACACATTAACCAGAGAGAGAGAGAGAGAGAGAGAGAGAGAGAGAGAGAGACATGCGCGCGCGCGCACACACACACACAGTGAGAGTGTGTGTGTGAGAGAGAGAGAGAGAGAAAGAAAGCATATCTAAATGAAATAGGCCTCCATAAAAAATCGCAGGAAAATGAAAAACGGATAGACGTGTTAGAATCTCATCATACATTTTTTTCACAATCACCAAACTTTCTTTATACTTTAAATGATTTTTAAGTAAAAATCAATACGTGACGGATTTTGTTCTAAAATTTAACTTTGTGTAAAATAGCCTATACCAAATATTTTGCTAAATACAGCAATAATTACTTTAAGGGGAGCATTTTAAGTAAACTTAAATAAAGCATTTTAAACTTAAAAATAATTTTTTAAATTAAATTACACAAATTTTGTAGTAACTAACCTATTGCAAAGTTATTAGTATAAGATTCACTAGTGAGCTCGTGCGACTTTTGGCAGTTAAAGAGAAAAAAACGAATAATACACAACAATGTACAGCAAGAAGTTAAACAGTGTTATAACCCCTCTAATACCATTATTTAATTACTGTAATACAACAATGTTTAATTCAATACTTGTATTTTAGGATTAATCTATATATCTGCCTAAGTAAAATCGTTGCAAAACCATATAGGCCTACTATTTCATGCCATTACAAACTACTGCTAAAAATAGCCATTATAGTTATATTTAATACTTGTATGACCTGTTAATAAATCATTGTCATTATTTTTAAGTTGTTTAATACAATACTTTGTTCTACCTTAATATCTAAAACTATAACTTATAAAATTAAATACTGAATTCTAACATTGCAACTTACTGAAATATTTATAAATGAAACCTACTGTAACCGGATTTTACATTTAAATTAGGTTACACTATTTACGGTTTACTAAAAACCAACTCTTACTTAATAACATTTACATATTTTTGTTGTTGTTATTTTAAGGCGAAAAGCACCTTGAGGCTATTATCGCCTCCCTAAATGTACGTGTGAGTGTAAAGTGATGTGATGTAGTGTTGTAAGTGTAAGTGTTTGTTAGACTCGGGTACCGCGAGGGACGTCTAAATCCTCTCAATAGATGCAGCTAGTCTACAGGGAATTTACATATTAGAACTGCCCTAGATTGCCTTACCGATTCTACTTTCAAAACTGATTCGGTCAATAATTTGACTTGTATGCAGTAATAATATAAATATTACTTTTAAAAATGTTTCTTTAGCAATCAGCTGTTTTGGTACACATATAATTATTTGTCACATATGCGTACATTGTGCTGCACCCTCACGAGGACACTTTATATTGTTCCAGGAATTTTGTTTACAAACCTATTATAGGTTTTAAGTCGGTTTTATTTTATTATAAAGCTTTAAAATGGAAAAAGTATCAGGCGAGAGTTCCCTGGTGTTCTGACTAATCTGTAGGCACCCCGTATATGTACATTCAATAAAGCAGTTTCTTATTTTTGGTACAAAACTAATCGGAATGCTCAATATAATAAATGAAAAATATGTGATAAGGCAAAGATAATATATTTTTAAGAAATCTTTGTATGTTGGTATGTACTATGTATTTTATAATTATTGTAAAGGTTATCTTTGACATGGTTACGTTTCAAAGGAGCACTGACCCTGTGCTTTTCCTTTGGCGTTTCTCCCGACCTTCGTTCAGCTCCCTACTCTATTTACCTATATTGTACCAAAGTGCCTCCCTCACTGACACGAAGTTCACTTAATGTCAACATGACTTCCACATTTACTAAACTCCAGCACGCTAGACAAAATGTACCCAGCGTTCTAACTTAATATACTAATAGTGCACGCAGCTGTCTCGCTGACGTCGTAACATTTCCGAAAGGTTTTTTTTATCTTAATCTCGTATTAAAACTCTGATTGAAATCATTGAACATCATTGAAATAAGCATACGTTGAGAATTTAAACTTTAAAATTACATTGAAAATACGAAGATGAACCCTGACCGTCGTCAAAACATTTTTGAAGTGATTACTTCTTATCGCGGGGTGTGGGTGTATGTTTTGCATGGAAGGAAAATTCAGTTTGCCGTCACGAAACGCTTTAATTGAAGTTTTCAAGTGGATACTTCTTATTGCGGGGTATGGGTGTATGTTTTGCACGGAGAAAAATTCAGTTTGCCGTCACGAAACGCTTTAATTGAAGTTTTGAAGTAGATACTTCTTATTGCGGGGTATGGGTGTATGTTTTGCACGGAGAAAAATTCAGTTTGCCGTCACGAAACGCTTTAATTGAAGTTTTGAAGTGGATACTTCTTATTGCGGGGTATGGGTGTATGTTTTGCACGGAGAAAAATTCAGTTTGCCGTCACGAAACGCTTTAATTGAAGTTTTGAAGTAGATACTTCTTATTGCGGGGTATGGGTGTATGTTTTGCACGGAGAAAAATTCAGTTTGCCGTCACGAAACGCTTTAATTGAAGTTTTGAAGTAGATACTTCTTATTGCGGGGTATGGGTGTATGTTTTGCACGGAGAAAAATTCAGTTTGGTGTCACGGAACGCTCTAATTTTTGTTCAGTGATTAATAAAATATATTTTTGAAGTGAAAACTTGTACGGTTGCGGTTGACAAAACATGAGTATAAACATTTGCTTTCGCGTCACGCTTGCATACTTCACAGCATATATTGTTCTTGCATATAGACTGGAAGAAATTACTTCTAAACAGCTGATTTCGCACAATAGCTTCAATTAAGGTTATGTTTATTGTTTTTGTTAATTTTAAAAATGTGATTTAAAGATACTCAAATTCATAGTCTGTGACAGTTTCAGTTAATTTTTAAGTTGTGT
The DNA here is from genome assembly GCA_022606455.1 of Callitettix versicolor. Classification (NCBI taxonomy): domain Eukaryota; kingdom Metazoa; phylum Arthropoda; class Insecta; order Hemiptera; family Cercopidae; genus Callitettix; species Callitettix versicolor. Next base: position 81,662,779 of record CM040190.1, read on the forward strand.
GCGTACACATACGCGAAATTTAATACGAAAAAAAATTTCAAGAGTTGCCCTTTCCTGCATGCATCTAAATTTTTATAAACATGATTAAATCATAATAGCGAAAACATACACAGTCAGACATGCCAACAGAAGAAGTCACGTCTGTCAGCCACTCCTGCACTGCTTACACTTTTTTTTTAATTTCAACTGATTTTGCAAATTGAAAAAGGCAATTCGTGTAGTTTTTTATCGCTGATTACGGCAGTGAAATCTGATTTCCAAACATAAGTAAGACGAAAAGTTATGAATTTTTTAAAATTTCAAATAGCTGCCACTTTGAAACTGTTGAACAAATTTTTCTAGTTAACAACTTTGATATTGTTCAAGCTATTACGAAAATCGATTTTTGCACCAAGTTTGATTAAAAATTGCACCGAAATTGCGAAATTAAGCGTGCTAAAACACAAACATACACACCACATTACACACACACATACACACCCACACCCACCCACACACACACACACACACACCACATTACACACACACCCACCCACACCAAATTACACACACACACACACACACACACACACACACACACACACACACACACACACACACACACACACACACACACACACACACACACACACACACAGGAAAAACGTTACGCAGTAAACAAGTAGGGGAAGTCTATTAAATTTCCTCTTTACTTCGTCTCAATCACGTTGAGATTCGGTCCAACCCCGTAACACGCCCGCCATTGTGTTCTGCAGCTTAATTGGTTTCTGCTTTGATTATTGAGGCGTTAAAATCCCCGTTTCTCTTTCAAAAGCTACGTGTGAAATTAGTATGCCAAAACGGGTAGAAAATATACCTAAACAATATTCTGCCACTTTCGTCAACCAATAATGAAATCCTTGTCGAGGCAATTTTATGTTCCCGTTATTGACGAATTTCCGTTAGAAGTGAGGTATTAGCGAGGCCGTCTTGGTAAGACCCAGACCAGAGACTTCGAAACTAACACCGATCCTAAAATCTAGTAACATTCACTTTTTGAAATGTCGTTAACAAAATTATATTTTATACGTATGTCATTTTGGTCAGTTTAATTCAAACTTGGCACAAAAATAATTTCTGATAATAGCTTGGACAACTTCGTTACAAAGTAAATTCAATTTTAACAGTTTATATATGGCGGCCATATCAAGTCCTTGAAAGTGTTTTTCTTTACACATGCACTCAAGTCCAGTACGTCATCATCGGGTGCGCTCTAATTCCATGTGGCTGACACACAAAAACACCTCGTAATGATGAAGAAGGAGGAGGAGAGGGAAAGGAAGAAGAGAACAAGAAAATTGTGAAAAATAAAAATAAGGAAAAGACGAAGATGAAGGAGAAGGAGGAAGAGGAGGAGAAGAAGAGGAAGGAGAAGTAGGATGAAGAATAGAAGAAGGAGAAGAAAAAGAGGAAGGAATAAAAAGAAGGAAAGAAGAGGAAGAGAATGAAGAAAAAAAAGAGCATAAAATTTCGATAAAAAAAAGAGAAGGAGGAGAAGATAAAGGAAAAGCAGAAAGTGGAGGAGGAGAATGAGGAGCAGGAGGACGAGAAGAAGGAGAAGTAGAGGAAGCAGGAAGAGAAGTGAAGGAAGGGTAGGAAGAGAATAAAGAGAAGAAAAAGATGATGAAAAAGAAAGAGGAGGAGAAGTAGGAGGAGGAGGAGGAGGTGGTGGATGACGAGAAGAAGGATAAGAAGAAGAGGAAGGAGGAGGAGGAGGAGGAGAAGAAGAAGAAGGAGAATAAAAAGGAGGCGGAGGAGGAGAAGAAGAAGGAGAATAAAAAGGAGGAGGAGAAGAATGAGGAGGAGGAGGAGGAGGAGAAGGAGAAAAGAAAAAGGAAAAGAAGAAGAACACGAAGGAGAAGATGAAGAAGGAATTGGTGGTGAATAAGGAGAAGGAGCCGGAGGAGGAGGAGAAGGAGAGGAAGAAGAATAATTGACAAATAATGATGTATGACATTTTAAAACATTGCACGCAACACGCTATCGAATTAGATACCATTCGAAAAATTTTATCTAAACTGAAATGAATTGCACACAAACATACATGTCTAATTTTTATGATCGAAAATCTGCATACTTAAAGTTGTCGTTGATGATTACAAAGTTCGATATATATAAACATCGCGATATATAATAAACATTGTTAACCATGGTGTATGAGAGCTTAACACATTGGTTATACGCTGCATAGATTCAGCTTTTATTTGAGGCTTTAATGAGCTACAGAGATTCATAACGAAACCTAAACTTGGAAAGTAATGTGAATCTGGCTTCCGTCACATCAGCTGACGTGTTTATGTTACACCTGATTATAATCACACGTTTAAATACGTCTGTAATAATAAAATAAAATATGACGTCAAATAAAGTGGATCTAGGTAAAGTTTTTATACAAATTACTGTTACCTGTTAGAATGGCGGGAAAATTTGCGTCAGAGCGTTGTCTACTTAGCATTGAATTGCGAGGTCTTAGCTTTGAACTACTAGTGATAGTGATTTCATGTGTATTTCTTTCTAATACGTACTTCATTTACAATATTAGTGCACTTGTTTTATAAAATTTATCTCGAGCACTACAGTAAATCCATAGATATAATTTTATGTATTTAAAATCAAATTACGGAATCTAAAATCAAAATGTTTTCTGAAGGTCACGTGCTCATTTCAAGGTTCGTGTCTAAGGTTTATCTTGTCAATTAACTAATTGCTCTAAAATAAGATTTTCCAATTGAATTGTGCCAGAAAATAAGATTTTTCCCTTATACATTAAATTACTTACCCTACGTATAATTTTTTCTGGAAAACGCAATCTACAATAACAACATTTTTGGCCACAAACATTACAAGCACACAATGCTCAGTCAAGTGGTCATATTGCTTTGCTAATAAGTTGGCACGCAGCCATTTTGTATTGGAAGTTAATCTGCATAACCTTCCCCACGAGTACAACGCCAATGCCAAACACTTTATGGGGAATGATATGTAAATTTTAAATTATTCACCGAAGACAAAAGTTTTAAAAATTCAAATATTTCAAAGTTACAGTTAGAAATTTTAAATTCAACTGTTTGAAATTCATTTTGCGTAAATTACAAGCTTAAAAATATATTTCAGCTTTGACAAGCCAATATAATAACAACATTTTAAAGTACCTAATATCTTAAAGATATAATGATATAATAAAAATGTTCATTGGCAAATTAACAGGAAAATGAGTCATTAGAGCCACCATCATGGTACGTCCCAAGCCCGGGACGATAATATTATCGCCGATCCAAACCTCTATAACACTTTATGAGGATTTGTTAAAAATACTTTATTTAAGCAAACGGCATACATGGTTTCATATATATGTATATATATATATATATATATATATATATATATATATATGAAAGATAGTGATATTGTTTTAATACCGACATTCTGAAACTGTTAAACAGGTTTGGCTGTTTAACGAATTTGTTTAAAGACAAACATCGAGTTTTTACCAAATTTGAATTAATTCGGACCAAAATTCCGAATATGGAAATGAAACACACACACACACACACACACACACACACACACACACACACACACACACACACACAAGTATATAATTTTTAACTTTTTAACAAATCCCTCAAAAAATAATATTGGATTCCACTTTAATTGGATTCAAGTAACCTATTTGCTAGCTCAAATTTATTTAGTTAAATACTAACATTTTATGTATTTTAAAATAACTACAGACTTACTTACATTCCTATTCAAGTTCTTGAAATTATACCAAAGCATTTCAAGTGAAAAAGTCAAGCAACCAATCAAAATTAGTAAGTTTCTATATTCCCAAAAATTCTTTAAACAAAACCATCCAACTTTTCAAAATGCGTTTATCAGATTTTTTCATGTGTGAACATTCGTGTGCAGAATTTTAAATTTAAAAAATTTTAGGTTAACAAACTTTTACTATCAAGAATTCAGTTAAGCTAAATTACATTTTAAAGGATTCTCACAGAAAAAATTGTCAAATTCAGTTAAAGGAAGAATTCAATAAAGTACAATTTTTTATAAGAACCTTTTGGCAATTTAGTACCCAGTTAATCGACGTGTGTTGTTCAGGTATTTTCGAAATGAAAAACTGTCAAATACCACTGAAAAAGGAAATGAATAAAATTAAGTGCACTTTTTCATAGAAAATAGGCAAAACCTCGACGAAGCAGTAATTGAATAGAACTGAACGTAGTAAGTTTTCAAAGAAAATAGTGAACTTTTCACTACTGAAAGGCCAGATAAAGTAATTTTTGTTCGTGTCTAATATAAAACGTAACTTTCCATAAAGAATTTCTAACAAGTCAAAGAACTGTTATTATAGCCTAAAAGAAAATGAAATATTCGAGATGAACGTAATTAAAAAGTTAAATATCACAAAACTAATTTGCGTTTATATTTCTAAACTATTGAAGAGGAACTGAATCAACAAAGTCTAACTTTTGAAGCCGAAACAAGTTTATGTTCGGACGCATCTTCTGAAGAAGAAAGTAGTTTTACGGGGAAAATACGGCAGTATTTGGCAATTTTAGTAGCGGCTAAACGAATTTTTGTTCCAACGCATTCACCCCAAGGAAAAGCGTCCCGACGCCGCTGAAGGTAGAATTGGATAAAACAGTGCAGTTTTCCATAGGATGAGGCTGTATTTGGCAATCTAAAGAGCGGTTAAACCAATTTATGATTCGATCCACCCTCCCTGAGGTAAAACTTTCAACTCGGTTAAAACAGGAATCGAATAAAACAATCACATTACGTAATAGTCTCGCTGACGTGATGGAAGCGTATTTAGAACACTTTTTTACTTAAAAATCAGATTTTACCATTTCAAACCTTTTCGATTGTATAGGAAGTGCGAAAACGAACCCTGACCGCCGTCAAATTTATTTTCTTAATTTTCAAATTTCAGATTATAATCGAAGCAGATTTCAACGTCGATTGTGACGGAGAAATTTCCAAGAAGTGTAACATTGAAAAGTTATGTGCTTTTTTTATATAATCGCCATTTTGAAACTGCTAATACAATTTTTCTGGGAAACGAACTTGTCCAAGCCATTACCAAAATCAATTTGTATGCTGAGTTTGAACTAAATAAGACCGCAATTGAGAACCAGAGAGCAAACATTTTTTTTTTTTGTGTTTAACGTCCGACAGAGAGCAAACACAAATTTATACGAGTTTATATGTGTTAATGTGACATCAACGTGACATACATTTTAGTCGCGGATCTCCGGGTCCAAAATTTATTTCCGCTCTAAAAGCAAATTTTCCAATGGAAATTCGTTGAAAATGCATTTTTTCTAAAAACATTTTTTTTGTTTTTTTTTAACGTCCGACTATTGTGCACACTTGGGCTAATGCAGACGATGGGATGATTTATAGCGTATGAAAATGCCAAGCCCTGGCCGGGAATCGAACCCGGGTCCTCGGGGTGAAAGCCCAGAACGCTATCAACTAGGTCGCTGAGGCTGCTTTTCCAAAAACAATGAATTATGGAACCTACTCGTGGAAAATTGTATAAGTAATACTAGACGAAGTTTTCAAAGAATCGTTATAAACAAGCATTAACTATACGTAGCGGATTTAATTTAATTAATTAATTCAGTGGATTGAGGTAATGAGAGGAAGAACGAGAGAGAGTGAGAGAGAGAGAGTGAGAGGGGGAGAGAAGACGTAACAGCTTGCAGATTCAGAGAACTAATTTGGTTTATCTTAGTGAATCAGTAACTAAAACTAACAGAAAACTTTTTAAGTAACGTACAAAGAACTAACGGACAATGTTGCAAACAAAAGTACGACACTTTTTCCCGTTCAATCAATTCCGCTAAAATCTAATACTTTAGTTCGATTTCATTCAAACTGGGCATGAAATTCGGTTTCGGTAATAGCTTGGGCAAGTTTATTAAGAAGCGAAATTCGTTCAACAGTTTCAAAATGGCGGTTATTTAAAAACATTCATACTATGAATGAAACACTATCTATATATGAAAGATAGTGATATTTTTTTTAATTTGGAAGACGGACATTTTGAAACTGTTAAAAGGGTTTGGCTGTTTAACGAATTTGTTTAAACACAAATATCGAGTTTTTACGAAATTTGAATTAATTCGGACCAAAATTCCGAATGTGGAAATGAAACATACACACACACACACACACACACACACACGCGCGCGCGCGCGCGCGCACGCACGCACGCACGCACACACACGCACGCACGCACACGCACGCACGCACACGCGCGCGCGCGCACACACACACACACACGTATAAGTATATAATTTTTAACTTTTAAAAAAATCCCTTAAAAAATTAAATTACATAATTTATTTTGTTTAAAGTATATGTTTCACTTTAATTGCATTTAAGTAACCTATTTGCTAGTTCTAACTAAAACTAGTACTAGTGTGTGCTAAAAACAAAAACTAGTGTGTACGGTGTTTAATCTGCTTTCACCGTCGTAATTAGCGTTAAAAACTGCGTAAATTAGTTTTCAAAATACGTTGGAATTAGGAAATTTAATTTGTCAGCGGTCAGGATTCATTTTCAATGCTATATAAGAGTTTATAAATGCAGCTTATTGTGTTTATGATGGTGAAATTAGCGCTTCAAAAATACGAAGAAGGTAAGGGAAAACCCGCCGTCAGATTATTGTTTTATTTTCGACATTACAAATTCTACCGAAACTTACGTTAGCATTATATCACTGGAAAAATTAAACTGCGCTTATCATTTAAGTATACCTGGTAAAGAACGTTCCCCTGGCACACGTACACACTCGCGAATAGACAGAGTAACGAGTTGACGCTGTGAAACCGCGAGAGAGACTAGCCAGCGCTGACACTAGGGGTAGTCGCGCACTCTCAGCACCCTCGCCCACCCCCACACTCTCTAATCCTAAAACAACCGGTACTAATACGAATTATTTCGTTCGTTTACCGCGTTTTAGTTAAATTACTTGTTCCTGCCTGTTACTACAAACTACTTAGGCTTACATCGTTTCCAGTTATTTCTTTACAGCGACGATCGTACGTTTTGGCGTATCTCACGGTTGGCATTACTTATAAATAATCGCGGCCACGTCTTTAAAATCATTAAACTAATTTTAAAGTTTAAAAAAGTTAAAAAAAATTTAAAACCTTAAAATACAAATCTGAACCAGAGTCAAATTAAATTTCTTAAATTCCGAAATTTGGTACGCAATAGAGCTAACACACACACACACACACACACACACACACACACACACACACACACACACACACAAATATTATCCATTATTAAATTTTGTTTCCGCTTTTACCGATCGGTCTGAACTGCGCACCTCAAAGTAGTGTGTTCGAGACACAGTCACTGCTGTTTCATTACGCTTACCTTTTAACGCTGATATCTCATCTTCATTAGTTTAACTGTCCATAAAGTAAGAACAGTAAGGAAAATCTCAATAGTAATTCTTACTAAGGAAAATTGTGCATAATTTTGGTTTTAAAATTTTCTGGCTAAGCTAAGCCCATAACGTGTTTGCTTAATATCTTAGATTCAATTAAATTATATGCACATTCTTGATTATATATATATATATATATATAAAATCAATACATATATAAATATATATATATATATATATATATATATATATATATATGCTACAACTAATAAAACCAACGATTATATGAACAATGGTTTATTTGAACATTCCGTTATATATATGACAAATATATAAGTATATTTTTAGTTCTTTCATATCAAACAGTACATCTCTAAGTAATCTCTAAACCAATAAAAATGTCGTAATATGTAAGTAGGGGGGGGGGACTAAACCTTCTCCATTTGTTTAAATATAGGCCTTTTTTTTATATCAATTTAACTTGAAAAAAAAATTAATAGGCTGTGTAAAAATACGAGTTATAATTAAATATAATTAAAAAAACACTCTCGAGCATATATTAATAAAAATTAACTTAGGCCCCAAATTCCGTAACAACCAAGTATTCCACATCAGGAATGAAACTCTTTACCAAAAAACTGAAACACTATCAGACACAATAAGGAAAAGGAGAATTGATTTTTATGTGCACATCTTCCGAATGGACAAAAATAGGCTAACCAAAAAAATATTTGACTACTTTCACAATAAAAGAGCCAAACCACTTTGGTTTAGAGGAAGAGAGAAAGACATAATAGAACTACAAATCACTGACACTATGCTCATGGACAGAAAAGCCAAAACAATAACCAAGGACAAAAAACAACGGTTCCAAGGCAAAGTCAAATCCAAGCGAACGATCCAAATCTGTGACGAAGAAATTCGCAGATCACAACGAATGAAGCAATACTGGGCTACAAGGAAGGCACAGAACATTAAAAAGTGATTGATTTGGTGTACCCCAAAGTTGGGTGAAACAAATAAAGAGAATAAAATTTCAAATGAAGGATTAACTACATGCTTAGTTACTTACTACACGTAGTTATTCACTAATACAGCTATAATAATCTGTTAAAATATTGATACTGTGCTTCCCTGATGGTTAGAGTCCTGAAATTATTTTCCGAAATGATTTCTGTTTGCTTGTTTGCTACTTTGCTGAATCAAACAAGATTATTTCCAAGTGTCATCGCACAACGAAGTTTAACGGTTATAAATGTCAAAACAACATTTATTTTATAATTTTTGGTAATTATTTATTTTTGTTTTACGATTACCTGAATACCTTGCGATGGGCTTTTAATAAATCTGTAGTTTATGTAGTTTTTAAAGCTGTAATGCTAATAAATTTCGTAAGTAGGCCATACTTGTGTAAAACTTAAAAATCTAGGCAACTAGGTGGATGGAGTTTACTTGGCTGTGCGCCACGTTACTGCAGATTGCCTTTAATTCCGAAAATAAAAATAGTTTATCAAAATAAGGATCATAAACTCTTGCGTAAACTAGTTCTGTACATTCATGGTCAGTGACTGCATTTATCGGACCGGACCCGGCTATAGGGTATGTGATAACTTTTTAATCAGTTGGGTAGCTAACGATCGTGTGTGTGTGTGTGTGTGGTGTGAGAGAGAAAGAGAGTGTATGTGTGTAAAAGGGAGAGTATATGTATGTGCGCGCGCGTGTGTAAGTAAGTGTGTGTGTGTGTGTGTGTGTGTGTGTGTGTGTGCGCGCGCGTGTGTGTGTGTGCATGCGGGAGAGAGTTTTAGCACTCTCACGTTCACAATTTCAGTCCGATTTGATTCAAGCATAGCATGGAAATCGACACTGTAACAGCTTGCTTAAGTGTGCTATCCAGAAAAACCGTCCAACCGGGTTTAAAATAAGCGACCATTTCGAATTTTAGAAAATCTGTAAAATTTTTATCATATTTTTTTAAATCACAATCAGAGTCAAAAATTGCATACATTAGCGATTAGAATTAACGACAGGTTAAAATTAAAAACACCAATTTGATGGGAGAGGTTAGGGTAAGTTTACAATTACATTTAAACGTTAAAAATACTAATATAAGTTGATCTTAATTGTCATTATAACACTGGTCAGAATTTTAGAAAAAAAGACGAGCTAAAAAAAATTTACTTTGGAAATTCGTTTCCATCACGTCAGCGGTAAGACCGCTTCCCGTTATTATAATAAAATGGTAAAGATTTATTTAAAGTAAACAGTAATTATATTACAATACGGTATATTTCTAAACAATGTGTTTGTTTGCAACAATGGCATTCTGTGCGAATGGTATTTGGGTTTTTGTTTGTAAGCTGTTTCAATTATTTGCCTTTCCGCACACAAGCTGTGACATATTCGACGCTCTCTGAAACAATATAATTACAGCAGCACAACGTTTGCAGGTTTTACACAACGTGGAGGCAAATACAGACGACCGAACTTGCAAATTAATTTTGTTATTTTAACTTCTTTCTGGAATTTTTTGTTTCATTTTATCAATAATCACAATTAAAATCCGCAAATAATTAGCATTTTAAATTACATTAAAAATGATACCTGACCTCCGTCAATTTTTTTTTAATATCAACGGGTTTTTGAATTTTGAAATGCTTAAAACCGTTTTTAACACTAATTACGACGCATAAATTATATTTTAAAAAAACTAAGACAAAAATGCTATAGATTTTTTTAAATTTTAAATGGCGGCCATTTTGAAATTCTTTCACAAACACACACACACACAAAAATACACTTACACACGCGCGCGCGCGCACACAACTCACTCGCTCACACACACACACACACACACACACACACACACACACATTTTGTTTTGGTTCATTTTTATATGTTTATTATAGTTGTAACTATAAAACATATATAAATACTAAGGATAAAATTAAAATTAAATATATTGATATGTATGCAAGCGTCTCAGCAAGGCCAAAACGCGATCAATGATTGACGAATCGTCCCCCAAGATAGCCTGCATACAGTTTCCTAATCCATATATTAAACGTATGGTTCTCAAGCAATCGCAGTCTAACATCAAGTGTTTGACTGTGATGGTTTCTCCACAAAGTTGGCATGTAGGTGGCTCCCCGCGTACCATTAAAAAACCATGTGTCAGCAACGAATGACCAATGCGGAGGCGTGTAACGACAACCTCCTCCCTTCGACTTGTTCTTACAGACGACCCACAAGGAAGAACAGTATGTTTAATTACCCTCAATTTGTTTTGTCCAAGGCTGTGACATCAAATGAAGATGCATTTCAGTAAATAATTATTAACACTTATCCTGTTTTAAGGCTGGTTGTGATGGATTTTTGCGCGTCACGTGATGCTAGTACACTAATTTATATTGGTAGTTATAATAAAAGATCACTTGTTAATTAATTTGTAACAATCATATTACTTTTATGAACAACTGATAGGCTTTAATACTAATGATAGTTATAGTAAAAGATCAGTTGTTTTATATCAATTCGTAACGACCAGCTGATTTCATTGAACAGCAGATAGGCTACAATAAGTTTTATGTTATGTTGTTAAAAACAAGCTATGTTAATTTGTCGTGTTTTCGAAAAATTATCGAAATTAAAACAAAAATAAAGAAAAAACATGATAAGTGGTTTTAATTTTTGGTTCAATAACCGAAATTGTTTATTTTAAATGAAAACCACACAGCCAGTGACAACGTAGGTAGACCAAAGAGTATTTCATACATTCCTACCGAGAGAAGAAGCTATTAAGATACTGTAAAATGTACGTCACTTTAATTATAACATTAAGATAATTACGCCCAGCGTGGCGTATAAGCAAGTATATAGGGGGCTAATAATATGTGGATCTGTCACTTAAATTTATGTAATGCAATAAAACTTGGTTCCCATTTTATAACTTTGCTTAGAAAATAATGCCGTGGCATTTATATTCAGGGCCGAATCAGTAACACTGCATTACTAGCTGAATGTCCATGCTTCACTGCGTTATTTTAACCGATGAATAACATCCCTGAACATTCGCAACAATACCTTACTTTTACGGAGTATGGGGGAAACTATTGTTATATGTTATTAGAAATCTCTACAAAGAGGATTTATCAATGCTGTAACTTAATACGGTAAAATCTCTCTATAGCGGCATTGAAAGGAACGTTACTTTTCGCCGGTATAAAGAGATTTGTGCTATTATCAAAACGTGTATATGATGTAATTTTATTTGTAAAACATCTTATACACTATTTTTAATTTGAAGTATTGAGTGCAAAAGTTTACTGAAATAAAACCATATGACGTACACTCTTTAAAAAACCATATTTATTAAATAATACTGTATGAATAAAATACTGTCACTGTAAGAAAAAGGTAATATTGTTTACCCTATTATTGATTAATAAGAATATAAACTTGGATAACATTTAAAATTACTCTAATTTTGCACGATTTTCCTTGATATAAATAAATTATTGTTTATGTTCACTTAAACACCAATACAAATAGAAAAAAATATTTAAAGACAGATTTTAAACAAATTAAAAGCCAACACAACACAATTTAGAAATAGGCTAAGTTAAGTTACATAATGAAAATTACAAATTAAACATTTCCAGCATATAATGGGTGTTTGAAAAAGAACGCCCTAGTTTTAATTCTTTTCTAGTTTGCGGTATTTAATTTATCAACTGTCCTAGTTTTGCTCACGTAAACGTGGGAATTCAGTTCCTGCAGTTGGCAGGCTTGCGTGACTTTGAGAATAACGGCGACAGCGTTCAGTGCAGTGCATTTTTTTTTTTTTTAAAGGCGAAAAGCACATTAAGGCTATCATCGCCTAAACACAACTACTAAAGAAACAACAGAGCGATAAAACTTAACATTACTTACAAACTAGATAATATTTATAACAATAATAAATAACTTAAAAACAAAACAATATAATGGTGGACTGTAAAGTGGTCCTAATCAAACAGGGAGATAATAAATATTATGAAACAATAAAATTCCCTAAAACTAGTTAACAAGAATATCTATCTATAATTCGGTCTACAACGTTCTACGCCGTCTTCCGATCTCCAACCTCCACCGATCGCGGTCCCACCACAGGTCTTCTGTTAGATCCCTTTTTTTATTTCCTTTTCGACTCCCTCTCTCCAGCTCAGTCTCGGCCTTCCTCGTTTTCTTCTTCCAGGTGTTCGCCATTACATGATTTTTTTGGGAATTCGCTCATCCGGCATTCTTTGTACATGCCCGTACCAGTTGTTTTGTTCTTATATCCTCTACAATTGTATGCCTTACGTCCATTATCCTCCGTATACTTTCATTTCTCACTCTCTCTTTTCTTGATCTTCCTGCCGCTCTTCTCCAAAAGTCCATCTCAGTAGCCAACAGCATTCTTTCTGTTCTCCTCTTAATTGGCCATACCTCACTACCATATGTTATAATGCTTTTTACAATTGTGTCATAAATTCTTTTTTTATTCTCTTTTGAAATGTTTTGATCCCACAACACCCCGTTCAGCATAGATACAGCTCTCTAACAAGAATATAAACTATAAAATATATACATAAATACTAAGGATAAAATTAAAATTAAATATATTGATATATATGCAAGCGTCTCAGCAATGCCAAAACGCGATCAATGATTGACGAATCGTCCCCCAAGATCGCCTGCATACAGTTTCCTAATCCATATATTAAACGCATGGTTCTCAAGCAATCGCAGTCTAACATCAAGTGTTTGACTGTGATGGTTTCTCCATAAAGTTGGCATGTAGGTGGCTCCCCGCGTACCATTAAAAAACCATGTGTCAGCAACGAATGACCAATGCGGAGGCGTGTAACGACAACCTCCTCCCTTCGACTTGTTCTTACAGACGACCCACAAGGAAGAACAGTATGTTTAATTACCCTCAATTTGTTATTGTCCAAGGCTGTCCATTCATCTTCCTAACGCATTCGAAGTAATTGTTTTATTTTGGAAAGGTAATCTGAACAAAATACACCTTGCGTGCTTGGCGGCAGCAAAGAAGCTTTCTTTGCTGCAATATCCGCTCTAGTGTTTCCAATTATCCCGCAGTGTCCAGGTATCCAGCAAAATGTTACTCCAGCACCTCGTAGTTCAAGGCTGCGAATACGGCACAAAATATCTTGAACTAGAGGATTTACCGGGTACATATCCTGGATAGCCTGGAGTGCACTTTTCGAATCGGAACTCACAAGATAATAGGCAGAATTGGATACAACAGTGTTCAAAGCCTTCAAGATAGAAAACAGTTCAGCAGTAAAGACACTACAAATTGAGGGTAATCCATACTTACACGTTTGTCCTAATGTGTAAAATGCACAACCGACTTTATCTTCAAGTTTTGAACCATCTGTAAAAATAATTTCACTAGATGGGTTGGAATGTAGAATATGAAGGAAATCCTGACGATACACTACGTCAGGAGTGTTGTATTTTACGTAAGACGATAGTGATAAATCGACTGTCGGCATGGTAATAGTCCACGGAGGAATAAGACATTGGGACCTTACAAACATTGGGGGCAGTTCAATATCTAAGTCATCAAAAATACGGGAAGTTCTAATACCAAGCGGAGCAGTAGCATTCGGTCGAGTTTCATACTGTCGCAGCAATTGATTTTTGAAAACTGTACTAAAAGCAGGGTGCCATGGTTTAGATGATAAATTGCTTACATAAGTTAACTGTAGTTTCTGTCTCCGTCGAGAGAGTGAAGGTTCCCCAGCCTCGGCTAAGATGCTCACAACGGGACTAGAACGGAAGGCTCCAGAGACAATTCGTATTGCAGAGTGATGGACTGTGTCTAATTTCTTTAATACGGATAGTCGTGCAGACGAATTGATGGTGCCATAATCAATTCGCGAGCGAATCACCGCACGGTAAAACATCATCATACAAGTTCTATCAGCGCCCCATCGAGAACCACTAAGCACCCTCAACATATCGAGAATTTTGTTAGATCGTAACTTTAAATCACGCAAATGAAGTTTCCATGAAAGTCTTTGGGTCAATGGCTACTCCGAAACAAAAGGTGTGGCGTGTTATTTGGCTTGTGCAAACTGAGTCTGTTATAACAGTAAAAAGTAATTTTAGACGTGAGTATGGCCGTGTCTACAGCAAAAACTATCAGTAAATGGCTAAAGTCTTTCAAAGAAACCGGCAGTGTTTTAAAAGCTGGGTTGGCCCAATCTCTTAGCCACCACGAAGCCCGGACTTAACCCCACTTGACTTTCTTTTTTGGGGGACACATATAAAATGTTGTGCATGCTGAAAAGATCCGTGACAGCAACCATTTACGGGAAATAATCATCGCGGCGGTTGAGACAGTTACACCTGCAGTGTTGTTGAATACCTGGCGAGAAGTGGAATATCGTCTCGACATGTGTAGGGCAACAAATGGATCCCACGTTGAAGTTTACTAACATTAAAAAAAATTTTCATTGTATGTACTCGTTGATGTAGTTTTTATATAATTTTTTTAAAGCGAAAAGCACATTAAGGCTTTCATCGCCTAAACTACTAACGAAACAAAAGGACGATAAATCTTAACATCACTTACAAACTAGATAACATTTATAACAAGAATAAATAACTTAAAACAATATAAAGGTGGACTGTAAAGTGGTCCTAATCAAACAGAAAGATAATTAATATTATGAAACACAATAAAATTATCTAAAACTAGTTAACAAGAACATAAACTACAAAAAATATGTAAATACTAGGGATAAAAATAAAATTAAATATATTGATATATATGCAAACGCCTCAGGAAGGCCAAAACGCGATCAATGATTATTTGATACTAATCATTCGACATAGTATCAACGATCATCATACTGCTTAAATCATTAATTTAATTAATTAATTTATTTATTTAATTTTATTAATTTCACTATTAAATTTACACATAAAACTAGGGGGTTATTTTTCAAACACCCTGTATTAAAAACTTTGTTACCTTTGTTATCTTTGTTACTTAAATAGAGGTGCACTCTTCTGGATTTAAAGGTTTGAAGGTGAGACAGTTAGTGATTTTTTTTTTCTGAGTAACCAACTTGTTGAAAAGATAACGAGAAAAGGAAGACTATAAAGCTTCAAAAATTTAAATTTTACATATTAATCTTATATTTCCATATTGGGTACATAAACAATAATTCTATGACCCATGTTGACCAGTACACAAATCCGTACACACAACTGTGCATTATTTATGTGCCTGTTCTATTTAATACAAACCCACAGTGTTAGCGTATAGACTATTTGTTTTCATCAACTTGATGTAGCTTCGCTTAAATTAGACAATCTCCACCCAAACAGAACCTATATGGCGACAGGTGCTGCTGTATGTCATAAAAACCGGTCAAAAATGAAAAACTAACCTAACTTTTCAGAAACTGGTCATTATATTTTCGTCAAATATGAAGATTTTATAACACAAATCAGTGTTAAATTTTACATAAAAATCATTTACGATCCAGAATGTTGTATTTATATTCGAAGTGATAGAATTATTTTTTATAAACAAGCTAGGTAATTTCAAATAAAAGATGGATAATTTTGAAAACATTTTACAAAATATTGTTTGTACTTTTTCGAGTATAAAAAAATGTTTAGCGTATTCAGTGCGTTTTTAATCTTGTTTTTCCCAGAAATATTATGATTTTGTTTGAGTACATTTATTTTCTAGTTGTACCAACTTTTTATTTGTTTACGCGTTTCGGATTACGATCATTATCAAAACTCACTGCTGTACTGCTCTTCCATACACTCGTCCTTCATACTGCTTATCCCTCCCTCCAAAATCGTCTCCCTTATTCCGATACAATATATGTAAATTTATTTGTTCGAATAAAATATTTACCCCCTTAATTTTAAATTACATATTTTCATATTTTTTTTTTTAATATTTGCGGTAAAACGAAATAGGTTAAATAT
Source organism: Callitettix versicolor (assembly GCA_022606455.1). Lineage (NCBI taxonomy): Eukaryota > Metazoa > Arthropoda > Insecta > Hemiptera > Cercopidae > Callitettix > Callitettix versicolor. The sequence continues at coordinate 81,679,241 of CM040190.1, forward strand.
TTTTAGAAAACATGGTATTATATTAAGTTGAAATTAAAGAGGAAAAACATCGTAAACGAACAAAACATTCACAGACATTCGTTATTTCTTTTATTAATAAACAGGCAACGCTAGAAAAAGCAGTGTACTCGGAAAAATAACAACCTGAATATATACATAAACATCTCAACAATCACTACAACTTGGGTGCACTTCGTATTGGAGAACACGAACAAGCATTCACTAAACAAAGATGTCTTGAGCAATTAAATGTAAGTGCTTTACAAGTAAATCATATATTTGAACAACAGGTTTAACTGTATCGATGGTGAAACATTTTGTCTGCAAGCCTATCTGGAACAAGCCGTAACAACATCAAGACAATCTCTCTGCGTATCCTCTGAATTATAAATCACGCACATCAATCTTACATATTGAGCGAAATTCAATTTGAATTTGAAAATGTTATTTTACAGCGACCATTGTGGTAAGACCCGAGTACTTGAAATGAGCACCAACACTGACTTCTTAGTCACTCTTTAAAAGGTAATTAAAATAAATACGCGCGCGCGCACACACACACACACACACACACACACACACACACACACACACACACACACACACACACATATATATATATATATATATATATATATATATATATATATATAGAGAGAGAGAGAGAGAGAGAGAGAGAGAGATAAATGTGTTTATGTGTGCCAATCTGGGTTTTTAGAAATCAAAAATTAACAATTTATCTCATTAAGTAAAAAATTGCACGTGACTAGACCCTTACGTGACGATTTTGAGAATTTAAGCCGATTTTACGTCTGTTTTCTCTTGTTCCTTGAACAGTAATTGTTAGGTGGAAAACAACCAGTGCATTTTGTTCAGGTATGGCCTACATTTACACACGTTGAAAATACGTCTCAGCAAAGTTTTATCAAAACCGTTACAACTGCTTGTAAATAAACATTTGTTTATTTGTTATTTTAAGGCGAAAAGCACATTGAGGCTATTATCGCCTCCCTAAATGTAAGTGTGAGTGTAAAGTGTTAAAGTCGTAAGTGTAGTGTTGTAAGTGTAAGTGTATGTTAGACTCGAGTACCGCGAGGGACGTCTAAATCCTCTCAATAGGGCAACTAGTCTGCACCACCTGCGGGGTTGTAAATAAATTAATTCTTTTTTTTTGTAAATAAAGAATTAATCTCATAATAACCTCAGTTTTTCTTGCTTCAATAATGCTGCATTATAAAACATAATTTTATTTGAAGACAAGCAATAATACTCGTATTAAGTTAAATTGAATTTGTTTAGAAATAAATAGAATACAGAGTGATGGTTGGTCGGATAAAATTTTGTTTTATTTATGTAATACATTTATCAATAACAAAATTCAATTTAATCCTGTTTAACGATTCTTTAAGCGTTTCTTGTATCGAAGCTTACAATATTCGTGTATAACATTTTTCAAGAAATGTTTACATATCGTTGCTACGGAACTGGGTCGATGTAACGTCCACATGCACACCATTCATCTTCCAACCATAGTACTAACACAATATGTCTCCATTCCGTTCAGCTGATCCTTTAGTTTACAAGCTTTTACCTCTACTTCAGTGAAGAGTTAGAAATTTTTTGTTAAACACTGATACACTTCAATACTAATGCAGCGTTTTAGGCGCATATTTTGTTGGACGAGGATCGAAATGGTGAATCTTTTGCTATTTAGTATCCTCCCAGGACAGACAGACAGACAGACACACACACACACACACACACACACACACACACACACACACACACACACACACACACACACACACACACACACACACACACACACACACACACACACACACACACACACACACACACACACACACACACACACACACATACACACACACACAGATCGGGAGCCAGCTTATATGAGCACTAATATTTAACCATAATTAACCTAATTTTACAACCAAAATGCTAGCTACTAGAGACAGCGTGATCACTAAGCAAGAAATTAAGGGAAACACTAGATTATATATATATATATATATATATATATATATATATATATATATATATATATATATAATTTTAGCCGAAAAGCACATTTAGGCTATTATCGCCTTCCTAAATGTAAGTGTGAGTGTAAAGTGTAGTGTTATAAGTGAAAGTGTGTGTTAGACTCGGGTACCGCGAGGGACGTCTAAATCCTCTCAATAGGTGCACCTAGTCTGCACCCCCTGCGGGGATACACTAGATTATAAACCAGGAGGTAACTACACTGTTGATTATAACCAAAGCCTGACTGCCCCACAACATCATTTGGCTCCCTTTTCGGCCCAAGACCCAAGTCAGCGCCCCATGAGGACAAACATTTAAAGGTCCATGCTTAAAGAAAATCACTGAACAAAATAAAATGGCGGTCTTCTCCCACATTAACCTAACCTAACAATAAAGTAACTTGTTCAACTTTTCTTGTTTTTTCGATTTTGTCAATCACGTAAATCTGTGGTTAGGAAACAAAAACAAACAATAGATTTATTGTCACAGAAACACTTGTGACTAAACAATTACCACGCTTGGTTTCTTGGTGGATGAGCCGATAAAACATTTTCCAACGCACTAAAGCGAATATTTCACTATGTATGTGCCATTAATTAACCAAAACTATTTAGAAAGCAGGTGAAGATGCAGCAGGTCATACAATTAACCAATTGTCTAATGCAGTTCCGTATTATTACAGCAATGCGGTGTAATTATCATTATCACTTCTGCGTTCACCGCTCCCTTCAATCCGCAAACACGTTAATATTCATTCTTTGCGTAAGCAAACCGAATGGTGCTCAATGCTTGTCGAGTTCCTCAACACTAAAACTGCATTACATTACATTAATACATAATTATGTTACTCCAAACTATTCCCGTTGTTATCACACTCCAGCGATAATATTGAAATAATAGCAGCACTCAACTGTCTCGCGGGAACGGATTTCTCAAAGTAACACTTTAACTTACACTCTTTATCTTACGCTTTAAAAAAAAAAAATTATTTCACCATCATAAATTACACTGAAAATATAAAAAATGAACCCTGATCACAGACAGATTCATTTCAATCAACTGAATTTAAAACTGAAGTGCTAATTTATACATAAAATAAATTTTTAAATTTCAAAGGTCGGCCCTGGTTAAACGAACTTATCCAAGCTATTACCAGAATCAAAATGAAAAAAAATGAAAATCAATTTTTTTGCTAAAAGTTTATTTAAATTGAATAAAGCGAGCGTGCGCGCGCGCACACACACACACACACACACACACACACACACACACACACATATATATATATATATATATAATTCTCCCTCTCTCTCTCTCTTTCTCTCTCTCTCTCTCTCTCTCTCTCTCTCTCTCTCTCTCTCTCTTTACACACACACACACACAGATGGAAAACCAAGCTTTTTTCTGTATATATATATATATATATATATATATATATATATATATATATATTTTAACGTCCGACTATTGTGCACACTTGGGCTAATGCAGACGATGGGATGTTTTATAGCGTATGAAAATGCCAAGCCCTCGCCGGGAATCGAACCCGGGTCCTCGGGGTGAAAAAGCCTAGTACGCTATCAACTAGGCCACCGAGGCGGCTACACACACACACACACACACACACACATATATATATATATATATATATATATATATATATATATATATATATATATATATGTGTGAGAGAGGGGGAAGGAGGAAGGGAGAGAAATATATATATATATATATATACACACATATATATATATATATATATATATATATATATATATATATATGTGTGTGTGTGTGTGTGTGTGTGTGTGTGTATGTAGAGAGAGAGGGGGGGAGAAAGGCAGGGTGTGGGAGTAAGGGAGGAAGAGAGAGAGAAATAATTTAATATTAGAATATTGAAAAGATAAATTAAACACAGCAAAAGAAAAAACAATATTAATAAGAAAATCATTTTTGAGTACTACGTAAGTAACAAAAAGTAAATTATTTTAAATACAAATAATTTAAAATATAAAAACCCATAAAAATTTAATAAAACATTTTAAAAAATTAAAAAAACAAAAAAACAAAATTTTAACAATATCATAAAAACACTTAATAAAAAAAGAACGAGGGAGAGAACATTTTTAACTAACTCAAAAAATTGAACAACGGCGCTTAATATACGTCGCGGGTCTGGTTATTACCATGATGGGTGCTCCAGTAGTTCATTTTGCAATGGAAATACACTAATAAATGTTTTCATTGTCGCACAGAAACCACATCAGAGGTTGTTAAAGGAATTTCGTGACCTCAGTAAAGTAAAGATTCCTTGAACTTTGTGTCGACTGTAGGCTCTAAGTGAGCGGCCGTTTGAAGGCTTCTTCGGTAATTAAACATAGAGCATTACAAATTAATTAAAATCTTGTAACACCGTTACTGAAACTCTCTTTGTGCCAAGTTAATTCTAAATTCTAACTTTTCATTACCGAAAGCCTAAGTAAACGCCAAAGTATGCAATTTAATAATTTAAATTTGAAAAACTGTCGAAAATTGTAAAGTCAACAGTGGGGGGGGCGGAAGTTTTAAAAGATACTTTACCGACCAAGTTAAACATAAAGTAAAAATAATCAAGGAAATCAGTTATCTCCCAGAGGTCATGGAAACGGTACTTTTTGTTTACCTTTCAATATATTTTCACCATGATAATCAGCATTAAAACATGCGCATATTAGCATTTTCAATAAATACAATTTGCAAATTTAAAATATTAATTCACGAAGATCTTAACTCACATTAAAATTATAAAATCAAATTTTTATAAGTTTCAGACAAAAAACTAACATGTCCAAAAAATCGATTTTCGTACCAAGTTTAAATGAAGTAGACTTAAACTAAGATATTAGATTTTCAAATTACATTTCAAAAAATTAGAAATAATTTCACATTCACGTTCGTACTTTCAATTTGATTTTTTAAGTTTAAAATGCAAATCGAAGCAGATTTTAATTGCGATTATGTTGGTAAAATATTAACTTCAAAAAAGTTTTATAAAAAAAAATTTGGAAATTCGTTTCCATCATGTCAGCGAGACAGCTGCGTGCGTGATTACCACTAGAACTAACTATTGCGTAAACTATATCTTACAAGAAAACTTACTTTTATTAAAACCTCAGTCTTTGCTTTCCCTCAATCAATACCTAATAATCACTGATTTAGTATTCAAGTTGTCACTGGAAACGCCTCTTTTACAACGCTAGTCTTTTGCCACAACCAGGGGAATTGGAAAGCGATTTGAAATTCACACTGAGCATGAAATACGCATTAAATAATCGCGGCACGCAGCTGTTTCGCGGAATCATAAACAGCGCTAAAAGCAGCATATATTAGCATTTTAAACATTAAAGTTGCACTACAAATAAGACAATGAACCATGACCATGGTCAAATTAAATTTCCTAATACTGATTTTTATTAAAAGTTCAAAAAAACAAAGTTTTACGATGGTGTAAAATTAAATTTTCAAAAATACATTGAAGACAAATTTGAAATGGCCGCTACTAATTTCGATAGTTCCAAATTAGTCCAAACTATATAGATTGTATGGGCCTAAAACTTTTTGGGTCATAAATTATTTTAAAGTATTCTAAAGTTATGGGTTTTGTACTATAAGTTAAAGTACATTATAGCTATCTTAATATATAATAGAAGTCCTGACTGACTGACTGATTCATAATCAACGCAGAGCCAACATTATTTTAGCTAGCGACTCGAAATTTTCAAGGTACCTTTCTACAACATTGTCAAGATGCACTAAGAGAGGATTTTTCAAAAAAATGATTTTAACGCAATTAAACTACTTACCCAGTCCAAATTTAATAAACAACGTACAGCCAATACTATTGTAGCTAGAGAGTTGAACTATTCAGGGTACCTTCTTACAACAACTTCAAGATAAACTAAGAAAGAATTTTGCAAAAATATCGTTTTAATCCATTAAACTATTGCACTAATATCTATTGCACTAAACTATTAAACTATCTATCTATCCATTAAACTATTGCACTAAAATATCCTTTTAATCCTATCATATTGCACTAAGATAGCATTTTTTTAAAAATGCGTTTTAATTCCATTAAACTACTTAACCAGTCTAAATTTAATAAACAACGTACATCCAATACTATTATAGCTAGAGACTTGAAATTTTCAGGGTACCTTCTTACAACATTGTCAAGATGTACTAAGATAGCATTATTTTAAAAATGCGTTTTAATTCCATTAAACTACTTACCTAGTCCAAATTTAATAAACAACGTACATCCAATACTATTATAGCTAGAGACTTGAAATTTTCAGGGTACCTTCTTACAACATTGTCAAAATGCACTAAGATAGCATTTTTTTAAAAATGCGTTTTAATTCCATTAAACTACTTACCCAGTCCAAATTTAATAAACAACGTACATCCAATACTATTATAGCTAGAGACTTGAAATTTTCAGGGTACCTTCGTACAACATTGTCAAGATGCACTAAGATAGCATTATTTTAAAAATGCGTTTTAATTCCATTAAACTACTTAACCAGTCCAAATTTAATAAACAACGTACATCCAATACTATTACAGCTAGAGACTTTAAATTTTCAGGGTAACTTCTTACAACATTGTCAAGATGCACTAAGATAGCATTATTTTAAAAATGCGTTTTAATTCCATTAAACTACTTACCCAGTCCAAATTTAATAAACAACGTACATCCAATACTATTATAGCTAGAGACTTGAAATTTTCAGGGTACCTTCTTACAACATTGTCAAGATGCACTAAGATAGCATTTTTTTTAAAATGCGTTTTAATTCCATTAAACTACTTAACCAGTCCAAATTTAATAAACAACGTACATCCAATACTATTATAGCTAGAGACTTGAAATTTTCAGGGTACCTTCGTACAACATTGTCAAGATGCACTAAGATAGCATTATTTTAAAAATGCGTTTTAATTCCATTAAACTACTTAACCAGTCCAAATTTAATAAACAACGTACATCCAATACTATTACAGCTAGAGACTTTAAATTTTCAGGGTAACTTCTTACAACATTGTCAAGATGCACTAAGATAGCATTATTTTAAAAATGCGTTTTAATTCCATTAAACTACTTACCCAGTCCAAATTTAATAAACAACGTACATCCAATACTATTATAGCTAGAGACTTGAAATTTTCAGGGTACCTTCTTACAACATTGTCAAGATGCACTAAGATAGCATTTTTTTAAAAATGCGTTTTAATTCCATTAAACTACTTACCCAGTCCAAATTTAATAAACAACGTACATCCAATACTATTACAGCTAGAGACTTGAAATTTTCAGGGTACCTTCTTACAACATTGTCAAGATGCACTAAGATAGCATTTTTTTAAAAATGCGTTTTAATTCCATTAAACTACTTACCCAGTCCAAATTTAATAAACAACGTACATCCAATACTATTATAGCTAGTGACTTGAAATTTTCAGGGTACCTTCTTACAACATTGTCAAGATGCACTAAGATAGCATTTTTTTAAAAATTCGTTTTAATTCCATTAAACTACTTACCCAGTCCAATTATATTAATCAACGTGCAGCCGAGACTATTATAGCTAGAGATTTGAAATTTTCAGGGTACCTTCTTACAACAATGTCGAGATGCACTAAGAAAGGATTTTGCAAAAATTTGATATTAACTCCATTAAACTACTTACCCAGTCCAAATTTAATAATCAATGTACAGCCGAGACTAATATAACTAGAGACTTGAAATATTCAGGTATCCTTATTATAATATTGTTGAAATATCCTTACAACAATGTCAAAATACACTGAGAAAGGATTT